>JAVLUZ010000785.1:0-207548 GCA_036768485.1 Mermis nigrescens
TTAGTATATAAGTATAGGTACGTGTTCTGCTGTACGACTAGTTACATTGGCGAAACTCGCCGACATTTTGGAAGCAAAATTGCAGAGCATACTGGCATCTCATTTACTACAGAATAGCCAATTCAAGGTGATAGCTTATCTGCTATTCACAAACATATCTCAAATAGCAATCATCCAATTACATCAGATTGCTTCAAGGTTATCAGTCGAGCATATAACTCTTTGGATCTTTTATTAAAAGAGTCATGATCATACGTGGGCAGCAAGAAAATTCTGGGGGGGTGCAAGATTTTTTTGAAGGTCGAAAAATGGCCTTAAAAATGGTGGTAAGGCGATAAAAACACCATTTTTCGACGTTTCTCATCAAGCACTATCCATTGGCATCAAAAAATTGCGAAAAACACGAAAAAATTTTCAATAATTGAATTCTGGGGGGTATTCTGATTTCTGGCGGGGGTATTTTGATTTCTGGGGGGTGCATACCCCAAACCCCCCACGCCCAGGTGTGGTCCTGATACATAGCACATGATTGTCCCACTCACAACAATAAGGTTACATTTTATCCTTTAAATTTATTTCAGATTACCAACATACCACCTTTTCATTTTCTTTAAGTTTAAAATCTTTTATAATTCTCTTTTTAATGATATGGCAGGTTTAAACTTTAAGTTTCTCTCGGTTTACAACTGTCGCTTAGCAAGCTCATTTTTCAAAAGATCTACTGATCGTCTTTTGTGTTTGATCATCCAACCCAACGTTTTTGAATGTTAAATATCTACCCACATGTTCGTTTTCAACTATATCTTTAGCATATAAGTTTATAGGCACCATTCAGTTGCGCATTTTAATTGACGGCGTCAGAACTACATCTGGGCGGGCGGCGGAGGGGGATGTTTCGGGAGTATGCACCTCCGGTAACCATATGAATTGCCCCTTAAAACCAAAATGCCCCCAGCCAGATTTCAATTTTCGAAATTTCTTTCGTATTTTCGCAATTTTTTGATGCTAATGGATAGTGCCCGATGAATGACGCTGACGGCTGAAAAATGGTGTTTTCTCGCCATACTACTATTCTTCAAGTCCATTTTTTGACTTTTGAAAATATCTTGCACCCCTCCCCAAAACTTTGGTGCCGCCCACCTATGGTCAGAACTTTAGCACGAAAGAAAACCCTCGAAACCCCAACGACAAAATCACTTTTCTTCCCACGCCTCTTCATTCTTAATGTCTCAGTTCTTTTCTATTCCCGCTGGAATAGAAGTCAAATATGTAAAATTTAACTCTCTCCTTTTAATTAACTGCGCGACCAGCCAATTGCGTAGATGAATACCAATTGCGAGTATATACATGAGCTCGTCTAAATTGATAATTCGATTCGACATTGATGCTTATGCTCGCTTGTTCTTTAATTCTTCCTATAAAACGTCTGCTATCGATGTATTCCTTCTCCAAATGTTAAAATGAAGCTCGCTCAACACGCCGATTATTTAATTTTTCCTCAATAGGACGTATTGGTACCTATTGTGAAGCTTAAATTATAAACACGAATAGAGGTCTCTTCCAATGGTCGAAAAAGCGCGCATTTATCATTAAGTATATCTCTTGGCTTACATCGTACTTGTTGCATGTTCGCAATGCGCATATAGGCGTAAGCCTGCATTTAGCTTCAATAAAATCATGGACGATTTTATTTTAGCTATACAATATTGAACGAGATTAGCCGTAGGGCGTACATAAGGAAAATTCTACGAGCTTCAACGATAAAGATCAATGTTGTTAGCTCCGACAAAAAAGCCGGTTGAATCTTGCTTCTCGCGCTAGCTTACTCGGATTTAGCTCGAACTAGGAATTCAATGTAAGCGTGCGTACGTTGTACATAGATGCTTGTACGACTGTGCGTACGTAGTATCTATACTTGTTATATTGCATCTTACGGTAGCTATACGCTGCACTGGGCTAACATTTGATTAAAACGATAGAACGACCATGATATATCAGAATTGGCACAAATGTTGATCTTAACTTTTTTTGACGATTCGGGCAGTAATGCTCGATGTATCGGGTTTCAATGTTTTTATAACGATACAGACCGAACGATACTATTCGGTGGTACTGCTGAGATTTTATGCTGAACGCTAATCGAATAAGAATATATAATTAGCAACTGCGATAGATTTATATCTAAGCAATTATTTGCATAGAATACGGAATTGAGTAGTCTCTTTTTCTATAACGTATTTTTATTTGACGATTCAATTCGTTTAGAAAATATGAGCCTCGCCTTCTTCATTACTAATCATAATTATATAAATTACATAATTTATATTGCATAAATTGATAAAAATTAACTTATAATATAAATAATATAAATCATTTTGCATCTCCGCCTTCTAGTCTTTCGTATTATTGCCTCTATATCAGCGAGAAGGATAAAAATTATCTAGTTGTAGTATTCAAAATTTTGTATAATGCTTAAGTGTCGCACGATATTTCGAAATCATCCATTTGAGGCGTTATTTCCTAAATTCTATTTTAGGATACGGCTATGGTACATAGACAACAGTACATTAAACCGTAATTTTTCGTTTATGACGTTTATAAAAAGGCGACGAAACGTTTGCTGATATAAGATTATTTCTTCAGTCTTTGACAGAAAAACTTAAGAATACTTAGTCTCTGGTCCGCAATAATATCGGCCGATTTCAGCGCTTTCCTTCAATTAGGCATCTGGTTAATTAAATATGATATGTTTGCTAGAATTCTGGAAACTGATTAAAATTCGTTTAAAGCTAGTAAATAGAATAAATGTTAATAAATGTTAAATAAGTTGAAGTAAATAAACGCATATTTCAAAAGTAATTGATGCTAAATTTGTCTTTCATTAATCTAGACTACAACTGGATTTTCACACTTTTATTTCTAATTAAATCGCACGATTTGACCTGTAGAGGTTGTAATTAGAATAAGGGACTACTATATTTCGTTGATATATTCTCATGTCGTAGTTCAAGGAGTTTTTTGCGTGTAACGGTGCTAATGGACCTATATCACCCGCAGCATTGTACATATTGAATAAAAATGTTTGTTTTGCTATGATTACTTACCGTGTTTCTCTGCAAGATTTTGATCACGCGTGTTTTTTAGTCAATTATATCAGACGCGCCTGTTAGACGAAAATAAATTGTGGGCTCGCGTGTACTAAAACATAGTTATACGCTAGATCGATTAAATTAAAAATTCGATTACTGTAGCACTTCATTAGTGTTCTCTATATAAGCATGTCCTTTGATTTTCGGTAATACGATCATTCATCGATCAATGGTTTTGTTTACCGGACATTACGTGTAAAATTGCGTCGCACTTATGAAATTATTCCCAGCGCCGTATAGCTTCTAGAAATTTTGGAAAGTTTTTCCTAGTGGCCGAGAAGAGCTTATTTAATATTGCACAAATTCACTAATCGAGCGCTATATAGCTCTAAGTCATTTTATTTGCGCTTGTAGCGCGTTGCGTTTAAATATAGGACTAGCAAAGAAAACTGCTCCGATGAAACAAATCAGTCGAATAAACCCGAAATTGCGGATTATTAAAGATGTAAGGTAGGAACTAGGAAAAAGTCGTGTATGCGTGCAAAAATCATAAGAATCGGCTAAGAAATTAGAATTTCAAACAATGCGAAAATCTAAGTATATTATGCGGCCTGCGAATGGAAAACGTGAACTGAACAGCTTTACTCTTCAATAGAAGCGATTATTTTGAATTTAAAGAAAAACCAACTAAGGATTCCCTTTACTACCCTCAGGTGCAATGAAATTAGGATAAACGCTTCAGTTGCGGCGTGAACTATGTATCTATTGCCAAAAGATATAACAGAAGTAATGATTATGAGCGTGATAATACGAATTACGCGCAAAGCAAGGCAGCGGGCAAAATGATAGAATAAAAATTTGCATAGGATACAAAATGACGCTAAAATGGGAGAAAATGTACATTGTCGCGCTTGCGTGGTATACCATACACAAATATACATAAAACCATATTGAAACAACACGAATCGAATGTAACCATTTAGCATACCATTGACACATTAGCTTACTTATCGTGACAAAAATACAATATTCATAAGCACTAAAGCGATACTTCGATTTTTGCATTGCTTTTAGTTAAAACTTCTTAGCAGATTCTTATGATTTCTGCATGCATAGGTGACTTTTCCTAGTAGCCTTCTTTTGCACTCTTAATCATTCGCAATTCCAAGTATATCGGAGCATTTTTGCTAGTAATCTAATTTTAATATGCAAGATTTGAGTAAATCAGTCACCAAGTGTCACCAAAATAATTACAGAAGTCCAAGAACGTGGAGGATAAAATCGTTCTCGAACGTCCAAATTATCTTTCTCAAACATGATAAGCTTTATTTAAGCGGATCAAATATTTAAAGTCAGATTCGTGCTTTCAATGTTACTAAGAACACTTTTAAGAAATAAAATTTTTGAAAGCTCTCAGGCTGAAGGTAATTTTTGGTGTAAGCATGTGAGCTTAGCACAATCAGTGAATCGTAAGTAACCTTCAACTCGCTTTCGCAATCCTGATGTTCTGGAGCACGGTTTAACGAAAAATTTTGCTATTCACAACATTATGGAACTAGTATTCAATTTTGATACTGTGCGTAAGCGAAAATTTTCGTTATTCTAATACCACGGAAAATAATATTTTTCCGCAATGCTCTGGAACTAAAAATAATTTTCAGTTCAATATGAAACAAATACTAAGTGTCAAGAAAATTTACAGTCAGATACACAATCTTAATGCTACGTAGGATACTTTGTAAAAAATTCACTTTTTGCAATAGAATTGAGGTAACATGAAATTCTAGTGTAAACTTTACGTCTTAACAGTGACTGAATTGTGTAGACGATAGCGCCCACGTGCATGCGTATACTCAAAGCTTAGTAGCTTTTTATAATTAAGATCGTGTCACGACTTGTGCGGGGAAATCTGATAGACAAAATCCTATCTAAATGTCTTGTGTTTACTCCAGATTTGGAATTTTACACCTCCAAAACTATTTCAGTTTTGAATGTAAAGAAATGCGAGATAATGCGACATGTGCTCCTTTAAACTTACTTTATTTGTAGAGCACAACCCGATTTATAAGCGGGGTTTGAAGAAACGCATCGAAGTGCGATGTGTAGTCCTTGTTGAGACGCATTGTATTCTTCAAATACTTAGCACGACCCGGTTCTATAATCGGAGAAGTTGACGGACAAAAAACGAGCAGAAACATTTTTTACTGCCTCTGCCATTAAACTTTACACCTTCAGATCTAAGCCTGTGTGAGTTTAAAGAAACGTTTCCAAGCCCCGTTTGTAACACCTGAATTCTACATTCTTTACTTTGTTTTTAGAATACTTTGCGCGTCCCGATTTGTAATCTGAGAGGTTGACAAATAAAAAGAATGTGGCAACGAGTTTTTGTGCACGACCAGAGTGTAAAGCGTAAACTGTCAGCTAACTCCGTATTAAGAATCATACGATTCGATTAAATTTTACGTGTAGTCGTCAGAGGGTAGTACTTTTCTGTAAGGAAATTTTTTCGCCTCTCCCAGCCGGATTTGTCGGCGACTCCCAGTCCCAACCGAATTTGCCGGAAGAGAGGACGGAAACACGACCAAAATCGTTTTTCACCCACAGATTTTCCAACGCGAAATCCAAAAAGAATTTAGGTTTTAGGGAATTAAATATTCATCAAATTTAATATATTGAATAGTACGAGGCATTATCCACACCGAAGTGTGTGCGTGCTGCCGAAAAAATCCGGCATTAGTTTGCATATGTTATAACGTTTCACCAAAACTCTACACATTCTTTATACCGAGTGTAAGCAAAAACAAAAAAAGGGTGCATAATCCTATTCCTTATCTATCTATCTTTGAACAAAGCCACGCATCCTATGTGTGCCCCATAAACGGGGTGCGCAGCACACGTGGGCGTGGAGAGGGGGGAGTTGGGGGGTTGCATCCCCCTGAAGTTTAAATACCCACCAAAAAACACCATAACACCTCCCCTCAGAAATCTATTTTCGAAATTTTTTCGTTTTTTCGCAATTTTTTGATGCCAATGGATAATGCTGGATGAGAAACCTTTAAAAATGGAATTTTTTTGCTATACCACCGTTTTAAGACCATTTTCTGATATTTGAAAAGCTTGCACCCCCACCCCCAGTATTTCGGTGCTACCCACCTATGGTGCACAAGCTTAGCGATAGCCAAGTGTATTATAGGTACGCGAACGCATGATTGATACGCTTTTATATCAGATGGATCTATAGGCGATTTCTTTTCATTCGCACTATATGTTCTAGTCAGCTGGTGTCGTGAGAATTCTTTGAGCTTAAGATTAATTTTGTTAGCTGGGACTAGAAGCCGGACGCTCACTCAATCGCTCAAACGCTACATGTAAAATATGTAATATCATAGTGGCTCGTCCGCGACAAATCGAAATTGGCACGAGTGCCGATCTTAGTTTTTTTGGGCTATTACTAGCCCTGCAAGATCGGCATCTTGCTTAGTGTATTTATGTTTTTGGGAGAGCAAATAAGATTATTCGGTGTTTCGAAAATTATGCTTGTAAAAAATTATGGCCGGTTACTAATTAGCGTGTGAATACGATAGCGTATGAAAGCAATTATCTCATACTCTTACCCGCTAATTGATATTCAAAGCTCTATTTGTAATAAGATTCTCTTAAAGTAGCAACAATTATTTGTGAAATATCAAGTTACGTGGAAAACTCGGTCCTTTTCTCATTTTTTGACTCTTTGATTGACTGATTACCATTCTCTTAATAAGTAAATTCCATTCGATCTCCCTTTGACTTGCATTTTTGCTAGTAATAAGTACGATTAGCTCGTTGATGGAAATTTATAATTTAACAATCGCTTCAGTTTTCTCACTTTGTTTCTTTATTTATTCTCTTAATACCATTCAAGCGTTTAGTCAAACAACGACAAGTGATGATTTTAATGTCCGTTTGTTGTGCTTTGAAGAATACAAGTAGGTACTTTAGTTTGTGAATAAAAATAAAAAAGGTTAACGTTCAAAGTAAGATTGGCTGATATTTGGAAACCAGTCAATAAATATTAGAAAAAATTTGTTCGAAAATCCGGAAATTGCTCCTTCTATTTAATAAGAAATTCGGTCGTCTTGAACTTAACGTTCAAGATTTTAAAAATTTATATTTCTCGTATATTCATACTCCACTCAGGGAAGAAACGCACGAAAATTATAGAAAACTGGATTTCAGAATCACAAGTAATATAAACCAGTGTTTCAGGCGTTGGATTCGCAGAATTTAGAATTTTCGAGAGTAGAGTTTTTTGGTAATCTCGGACTTTTCAACATTTCATTAAAAGCTAATACAAATTTCTTTCTCGACTAAAGGGCGATACTTGCACGAAAACAAGATTTTTGGCGATTTTGATAAAACTCATCATTTCTGAAGCAGAAAGATGCAGAAAGGTAACGCAGAAGTTGGACTCAATCAAAAGAGATTCAGTGAAAAGTCAATTTGATTTGACTAGAGACGTTGTGACATTTAAACTTTTAAACTAAAAATACGCTAATTTATATACTTAAAGCCGCATGGTTTTCTGGTATTTCGTTTTTGAAAATTGTTAATTTGGCAAGGAGCCAACAGATTTCTTAATTTGTTTTTGAAAATTGTTAATTTGGCTAGGAGCCAATAGATTTGTTGGGTCACAAAGAATCATTCTAGACTATTAATTTAGTCAGGAATACGTGTGGTTTATTAAATAAATCTTCATTTTTTCGCGCTCATCTTTTTCTCCAATTGTCTGGCTTTTCCATACACATAATTACATTTTTATCGAAATCTGTCAATTCATTCCAGAGGAGTTTATTCCGAGCGATAAAAACGGCATTCAAATAAACTAGTCGTTTCGATTTATCTATATCGAGTCCGGAAATTTACGGTCGAATTAGAAGTAATGGATACACAAAATGCGTAATACTTTTGGCTTCCGCTTCTTGAATAAGATGAAGAGCAAAAAGTACAAAGTGTGATTTTGCGTAATTTTTAGAAATTTTAATTTTGATTCAACGTTAATTTATATTTAATTTTAGTTGGTTAATTACATTTTCTAAAGTAATTTTCTAATATTTTCGAAATCTCGAGCGGTTTATGCCGGCGCTCTTTTTACGAATTTACAATTTTATAACCGTTTCTATTTATTTGACCTCAGCTTATTCTATCAAAAAGATGATCTGATTTTCCCTTTTGATGAGTGATAGCCTTCCAATGTTCACGAATGCGTCTGGAATGCCAGCGTAGGGTTTTGAACGGTCTCTTGTTTCTTACTAATAGCATGCTGCACTTTTATATCTGTCTTTCTTTCTTTTCTTTTTTGTTGTTGGTTTTTTCTTTTCTTTTATTTAGTATGTGTTTTTTTATTTATCCATTTATTTATTTACTTATTTATTTTCCTCCTTATTTTCTTTCTTCTCTCTTGCTTCTTCCTCGTATTGATGATGACTCCTTACTATTAAGTCTCGTCTATTGTCGACAAGCTCAACGCACTAACGAAACGCGAATTAAATTGTCAAGCTAACGTCTCCAATATTCTACTTTGTAAAAAAAGTTTCTAAAGGTCAGCCAAATTTACGCTATTCGATGACATAAGAATCGAGTGGATATCGATAGATTCGCGAATAATACGATTGCGGTTAGTCGCTAAAGCCGAGTTAATCCGAGCGTGAAATCCGCCAATCATGCATCACGCTGAAGTGCGGTTTATTTGGCTGAAATTATCATCCGGCTAAAGCCCTCATTTCGCACGGTGACTGTTGGAAAATGAACCCATTGTTGTCTAATTCGCATTTTCGGCCTCAATTCATTTTCGGCGTCGTCAATTTTTGGGCCTTTGTTAGCGCCCACTTAAGTAAGCTTTTCGAGCGTGTCGTGCGCGTAGGAATCGACGAAAGTACACGACGCGTTTGTTCGGTCGGAATAATTTCGAGCCACCGATAAGTGTCAAAAGTTTAACACATAAAGTCCTTTGAGGCGTATAAGCGATGATTCTCAGGGGCGGATTTAGGGGGGCGGGGGGACGGCCGCCCTCCCATTGGCCCAAAATAGTGCGCAAAATTAAGGATTTTTGAGCGATTTTTAGCGATTTTCGGGCTGAAACGGCTAATTTTTCCGCCCAAGTCAGAGTTCCGCCCCCCTTTCTTAGGGGTATCGCAGCCCCCCACTTAGGAAAATCCTGGATCCGCCACTGATGATTCTTCAATTAGTTTGCGGCATGTTCACTAGTTTTTGGTTTTATTATAGCAGCAAAAAGTTGAATGCAATATTATTTTACTTTACGGAAAGAATAGTCTGAATTGATCAAATTTTGAATTCTGAATTTGGGGAACATTTAAAGTAGAATATTTTTAAGTTTATTATGTCTCGTTTAATATTTTGACTTTTGGCAATATATTTGTATTTATATTTATACGTTTTATGTCTCTATATTTATGTCTACATGAAATCCTCAAAGTTTCGAATTGATGTAATAGCTAAATGATAATGAATAGTACTAAGATTGATTTGGCTAAGCTGAAGTCTACTTGAAACGTATATTCGAATCTTTCGTATTTTTTATGCTTTCTAAGTATGTAAATTTTATGTACAGTGACACGTGAAATCATCTATAGAAATTTTAAGCACTACTGCCTTTAGTGCACATGTTCTTAATATCTTCTATTTATTAGTTTTAATTTAAGATACTCATTCTATTTATGAGTTATACTTTAAATTTTCAGATATGATGAAATTTATATTTTTGTGACTTTTATACACAAAAAAACTTTCTCTAATTTTGTGGTATGTATTGCTGAAACTGCTTCGTTCTTCTGTTCATGTAAGTTTTCTAGCTGTAGTCTAAATAAGCGGTTTCGGCCCCTGTTTAAGATTCTAAGATAATGAATTAAAGTTAGAATATGTGACAGCTGAGTTTAGAAAAGGGTTCATATTGTTGATTTTTGTTTGATAGTCACGTCACCGCCGAAATTAGAAGTTGAATCCGAGAGAATCGTATGGTTTCAGTTGAGCACGGCTGGAAATTTGCAAAAATTTGAGCTCAAATGCTTGGCGACAGGTGATCCAGAAAGGTATTTGGCCTTAGAATAATTCTAGGATTTTTGTACAACTATGATTAAATCGCTCGAAAAGATATTCTGAAAAGGTAATCAATAAAAATGAAGTACGCGCAGTTCCGCACGATTCAAGAATAATTGTACGACACATATGAATATAGAAAATGAGAAATAAAAAATGTAGGAAATTCTTAAAAAAACTGAATGTTTTACGAGAATCAGAAACTAAACTTAACAGATGAAAATAATGAATAGTTGATAAGAAGTTAATGGAGAAAGATTTCAATTTCATGACACGTGGTCTAAACTAAGGTAAACACATTGACAATTTGAAATTGGTTTCAAAATCTGATTATAAATGTAAGCGTTAAAGTGGCTTAAACAGTAAGATACGAGTATAAAAGAAAACGGAATTGCGATTTAATGGTTTAAAGGAAGAATAAGTCTATATCCGTTTGTAATAATCGGGCACAAAACAGATTTTATTATATGTGCATTTAAAGGAGACAGGCCTTACTATCCATTAAATTTTGGCAACAGGTTTTAAAATCAAAACACTTAATGGAACAATAAAGCTTAATTCGAGATTAAATTGTAATTAAAGTTAGACTATCTGAAAAAAGAAGTACAATTAATAATGCATTTTTTATAAACCACAATCGATTCGATTCTGCGATTACTGCGCTATCATTGACTTCGGGAAAACCAGATGATTCCTAATCGAAAACATCGACTGTAATAATAAAATGATATAAAATAAAATAAGGTAAAATAATATAATTGAAAAAGAGATAAACTAATAAATACAAAATGATAAAATAATAAGCTGAACAAGAGAAATAAATTTTGGTAATAAAATTGTTCGATTTTAAGGTACGAATGGCTGAAGAACGGCAGGCCATTCGCGATACAAGGCGAAAAGTGAAGTGGCAACGAGCCGGACAATCGGGCAGCATTTTGTTCTACGGCGCCGATATTGATGACCAAGGATTTTACCAGTGCCGGGCCATAAATATTTTCGGCGTTGCTGTGTCGAGCGTGTTCGAGGCTAAAGTTGGAAGTTAGTCCGATTACGTGATTTTTAAGTGTAAATTTAGGCAAAAAATATTTTGAAATATAATCGATAAAGTCGATTATCTTCGAGATCTAATTGTAAATCATGGGTTACGCGTTAGCGCGTACCTGTAATATACTTGGGTACCCCCAACATATGTCTACCCTCTCCCTACAGCTATAACGGGACACAGAGTGCAGGTTTTTTAAAAAGATAATAGGAAATCCGCTGCGGGTGTTTTTTGTTTTTTGCATTTTATACGTAGTGTAGTTTTGACTTAATATTATAACATTTACAAATTTTTGAAGGTTTTCTTGCCCACCTTTAACACAAGTCAGGACGAATGCCTCATAAATTTTATTGGGTTAGAATTGTTGAGGATAAAATTCTCTAAAATTATGTTTTTTGCTTTTTGAAATTTGCTATTAGTTTCCGTGTGGGGGTGTAAAGGTAAACACGGATTTCGGACGCATTTTAGTCTTCCTTTGTCTGCCAACAACTCCTTTTTTTATTCCCAAGAAAATTTTTTCCGATCGGAATGTACTAGGACCCAGAGCTACTTCCCGTATACCAACAATTTTTATTATATTCAATGCGAAGCTAGATCCAGGGGTTTGAAGTTTGCAATCCAGTGGATAGTGTAAAGAAACAGGTGTTTGTCTCAGATGTCTCCGCCAACTTCTCCGCTTATTAGTCGAGACAAGTTGAATGCAAATAAAAATTAAGTACGTTCCAGGGGCTACACGTCGCAGCAAATTGCGTTCAAAAAGCACAATATTGAGTTACTTCTAGGGTTGTGAAATTCGAAACAAGAGGTGTAACACGGGGTGAAAAAACACGTCTTTTTCCTTTTTTGATTGGTGAATGTCTCAAAAAGGATGCAGGACTGAATTATTTTACGCCCAATCGTACTGCAGCTCAAATGCTACAAATTGACCTGAACCGAAATTTCTCTACACTCAATGAATAGTTAGCCTCATATTTTTTAACTTTACACTCTGCCGGTGCACAAAAAACACGTCTTTAACCATTTTTTAGTTTTCCAACTTCGCCGGTTATAAATCAAACCGCGCAAAGTATACTAATTTGACGCATTTCTGTTTTGCTGATTTTTTTGGGAGCCAACTTCTCCGCTTATGAATCCAGTTGTGCACACTATTTCAGAAACGAAGTACATGGCAGCGGTTACAAATCGCACATGGTCCTCATTTTCTGCACTATATACGGAGTTAATTCTGGAGGTGTAAAGTACCAGCTCTATCGTTAAAAACGGTTTTATTCTGTCTGCTAAGTTTGCCGCTTATAAATTGGTATGTCAGGATTAATGTAAAAAATTAAAAATCTCTTAAGGGTTAGAAATCACAGTTTAAAGAGTTCCTTTATGCTTAATATAGAGTGCGTTTTCAAGGTGAAAAACTGAAATTATGGTCAAAAACACGATTCTGCGTCAGCTTTGCATCTTAACTTCATCAATTACAAGTTGGAACATGATCACAACTCTGCGAATGCATTGCGCTTAAGGGTCACACATTCTACAGGACGAATTAGTTTGCACGGAATTGAGGTGTAAAGTAGTTTACACTCAAGGTTTATTTTGCTCCCAATGTTTTGTGAAGGGTAAATTTCTTTTAAATTTCTTTGTAGAATATTATTAGGAATATCAGGATTACGAATAAGATATTAGACATTATTCACGCTCAACGATGTGTAAAGTTTACATTGAAAATTAACTTTTGCAACAGAATATTGTCGAAGGTCAATTTTTCTAAATGTGCTCCAAAACGGAAGGATTTCTCCGTATTATCAGGATTATGAAACTTGACTGCAATTTCCCTATACCAGCTAATTGTGTATCATTTACACTTCAAATTATTTCAGATCCAGGAGGTTGTAGGTTAAGCTAAGTTTCATACAAGGTGTTCACCGTTGAATCAGAATTACGAATTACTTTTGCTTTTCGTCACTCTATGGCTATGTAAAGTTAAAACTTAAAATTTTTACTTTAAATCGTTAGAGAAGGTAAGTTTTTTAAGAGATTGTGTACAGATTACGAATTTCTAAGGAAGTCTTGTTTGCAATGTTGATGTTGATGTGAATGATTAATCTTGTTCCCTGTCTTGTTCAAGTGTCATATTTCATATGGCGTGTCAACTACTAGTTTATCGATCGATTAACTCAAACCTTTCTTATTTAAAGTTGGGTACTAGCAATGGGAAATGCTCCGATGGAACAAAACGGACAAGTACACTTCGAATATCGGATTGTCAAAAATATAGAAGGAGGGGGCTAGGTAAAAGTCACCTATGCGCTCAAAAAATCATTAGAATCGCTTAAAATCAAACTTTCTCTAAGCAACACAAAAATTTCTCAACGGTAGCGTAGAGAGCTTATTAGAAAAGTTTGGCCTTTGCTAAATAACCGACTTACTCGGATATCAGTATCGCATTTTTATGATGAAAGATGAAAGGATGAAAGGCTGGGTTGGCCTGCCGAAAAGAACAGCGTCAACGTGGTTTCGAACCTAGAACCTTGCGATTCGTAGGTTTTAAGCGTTAACCACTCGGCGTCTCTCCGACTTATGACAATATATAATCAATATTCATTTGATAGGCGAAATAGTTGAATTATGACATTCGCATTATCCTGTTTATTATGGCTCTAAAGTTACACGTGTTATGCTAGCATGACATGATGTGCTTGCTTATACTGCTTCGGCATTTTACCTATATCAGCGATTAAATTTTCCTGTCTATCATTACGCACTGCATTTATTTGCATTGTTATTTCGCTCGTTATTCTTGCGCTGTTTCCTTAATTCTTTGTTGCTAACGTGTTTTTGCATGTTTAGTGCCATGCTGCACTTATATACCATTGCGATAGCGGTCGGTCGAATTTGTGTTAGCTAAGCTCGGTAAAAAATGATTTTTGATGTGCTCCGATTCAGATAGATCAGCTCTCTTAAAGAATAAAGTGTTGTGCTAGCCCTAACCATACATGCAGGTGGTAGTGGCTTTGGATGGGTCTAGACCCCACAGAATAGAAAAATGGAAAATTTTGGAGGGAAAATGAGGCAAAATAAAGGTCAAGAATGAATGAGAATTGAAAGTTCTCTATAAAACTGCTTCAAATTGATCAGAAACTATGTAATAACGTTGTTTAAATGCTATTTTAGCGCTTATACCAGTTTTTGAGGCCATTTTAGCTCAAAAGCTAAATTTTTAACCCACCTGCTGACCGGCTGACCCCTCCCCCAGATTGGCCATGCTGTGTATCTTTGGCCACAACTACCTTCTGTAGGCCGCAGAATATACTTCGATTTCTGTGTTGCATAGAGAAAGTCTGATTTTTAGCAGATTCTTATGATATTTTGTGCGCAAAGATGACTTTTTCTAGTCCCCCTTTTATATGTCTAATAATTCGATATTTCAAGTATATTTGTCCTTCTTGTTCCATCGGAGCATTTTTTATTGCTAGTATGACAAATATTAAATAGTGTTCACGGAAGATAGGAACTTTTCGTAAATTTTTTCACATATATAACTTTAAAATTTTGACAGGTTACTTATGAAAAAGTCATGTCTTAACGGACAAGTTTCTTAAATTTCAATTTTAGGTCCTGCGTCGTAAAAAACTTGACAAAAGATCTCCATTGTTCAACTCACTTTATGCAACGCGAAGCACTAAGTCAATGAGGAGAAAGTATTACTTCTTTTTTGTTTTCTATTTCACTTTTCCTAAAAACTATTTCTCAAATTTTAATCTGATTTATTATAAGCTAATCCTCTAGTTTAAACAACTGAGAAGTGCTCGATTCCTTGTGCTTTATTAAATTTCTTCTAAAAAATATACGAAAATAGATTTTTCGTGATTTTTTTCAAACTTTTAATTATCCTTACATGGTGTCAGTCAACACTTGCGACGCATTTTTTAAGAATGCACTTTTAGGCCTGGGTCACTTTCCCAGCATGCCAACCCAATTAGTTACGATCGAGCAAGGGAGCTCATTAAGTCTGCCATGCCAGAAACCTCAAGGCGATCCAGAACCGTCGATATTTTGGCTACTAAGAGATCCCAGAGAGTCTTCATTTATGGAGAGCATTAACAAGCCCCATCTTGCCGGTGAGAAAAGCTAATTTTCAATTAAAAAACCTTCAACAATATTTCTGAAATATTATTATAGTATATCTAAAAAATTTTCTTGCTCTACGTGTTATATTTTTAAAAATTAAAGCTTTATACGTACATATACATACGTCTAAGTCAAAAGAGACGAATGATCGATTTAATTTAAATACCTGTACTAATCAATACTTAATGATATATTGTTGTAATAAATACAATAAAAAGTAGTATGATTGTTGCCAGGAACAAAAAAGGGATTAAATCCTTCGGAAAAGAATCAATGTTTTTAAGGTTACTCAATGACTCCGCGTTAATATATTTCGTTATTTCATATTTATATGGACGATAATATATACTCGTACTAATTGACAAATAAAGCAATACCTAAGTCCTGGGACGCGATTATTATATAGTTAAAAATTACAAGTCGTAATAGGCAAAATTTTTTATTTTGTAAGTGAATTAGAAAATATAGGAAGTGGAATAGATAAAATCTGCAATTTTAGGGATGAGCCATAATAATTTTCTTCGATTATAATTCAATGACCAAATTACATTGCCTTCATTTAAAAACCAACTTATTTTCCCACGTTTTACTAATTGAAAAAATATTATCAGAATTCACATTAGTATATTCAAAATTGGCAATTGACTTAAGAGTCAACATCGATGCGGAACGTACGAGTGCATGTTGTGAAGTTATACGTGTTCCTCTCATTTTGGGGTTTTAAACGTCTAGAATGCGTGCTGTCCCACTGCAGAAAAGTTGCTAACAACTCCAAAGTTCTTAATTTTCTTAGAAAATTTTATAAAATATTGTGCTTTGAGCGTTTGCGAGATTTATAATCTCTAAAATTTCAATTTAGTAAGCACTTCGCACTGAATAGCCATTTTTGACTATATTTCTGTTCAATTTCATTACGCTTTTCGTCCCAAAATTTTTAGCCCAATACATAGGTACTACAAGAATAGGTTTTTATTTTGATTTCGATTTTTTTATTAGAGGCCGATTCACCCCGCCGGAATCACCATTATATGCTTGTTTAATACCTTATTTCGATTTTTCAAATGAAGAAATAAAGTTGAATCCTGTTTGACTTCCCATTTTTTCATCATATTCTGCATACATTTATTGATATTGACAACATTGAGTCTTCTGTTTGCCAGTCGCTTTCGAATGTTTGGAATTTTACCGTATTCTACAGAATTCTAGGCCCTGGTTGTCCTGAAGGCCGAGGCATTACGAGGAATAATAGAATAACAAAGTCATAAAATAATCAAATAAAAAATAATTAAATTTTATATTAAAACTAATATATTTTAATTATGCTTCTACTCTAAATTGATTAAAACTGATAATTTTTATAATTAATTGTGATGATCGATTCTAATTGAGTTTTTCAATCGAGTTTTCCGTGTCTAATTTTTAGTGGATGATGATGGCAATTTACATTTTTCATATGTACAAATCGATGATGGAAAAGATGAGATAATTTATCAATGCGCTGCTACTAGTCCAGTGTTACACGGCGAGTACAAAACTGGGATTGAGTTCAAACTTCGGGTGCAACCCGCTGGTATTACTTATTTAATGCTCACATTACTCTAATTATTAACACCAAATTATTTATTGCTCCTTTATCTCAAATTTGATTTAATTTTGTTATTCCTTTGTTTATTAGCTATTTTCTGAACGATTATGCCTTTTGTAATTTTTTATTAAAGTAATTTATTTTGGGTTTTTTATTCGTTTTTCAAGCACCTTTTTATTTATATTAGACTATTGAGCTGCCCGGCGTTGCCCGGGCTGAACTTAGGCCTGATAGCTATATGGAATTAATATGTCTCTTGTATTTTTTATTTTTCAAGACTTTTGATGTTTTTGGGATATTTCTAAAAAATTGTTGGTACAAACCATATTTTATTTTTGGATTTTTTTAAAATGTCTTTTGTCAACCATTTTTTTGATCAAATCCATATTTTTGACGTTACAGAATGGTTTTGAAAATTGTTTAGCCATAATCATATTTTTGATGTTCTGGGGTGTTCTGGAAATTTTTTTAATAAAACCCATATTGTTGATGTTTTGGGATGTTTTGGAAAATTTTTTTCGTCAAACCATATTTTTGATGTTTTAGGATGTTTTGGAAAATTTTTTTAATCAAACCCATATTTTTGATGTTTTGGGATGTTTTGGAAAATTTTTTTCGTCAAACCATATTTTTGATGTTTTAGGATGTTTTGAAAATTTTTTCGGTCAAACCATATTTTTGATGTTTTAAAAATTTTTTGTTTGTTGTAGCAAAGGGTGTCATATATCACGTGATATGTTATAGCTGATGGTATCTCCTATCTTATATCACTGCATGTTATGGCACAGACAGGGTATCTATACCAAACCTATCTTATAGCATTGCCTATCTCGTAGCACAGGGTATCTTATATCCCATACTATCTTATAACATTGCCTATCTTGCAGCTCGGGGTATCTTATATCACTTCCTATCTTATAGCATTGCCTATCTTGTAGCACGGGGTATCTTTTATAACGTTCTATCTTATAGCATTGCCTATCTTGTAGCACGGGGTGTCTTATATCACGTCCTATCTTATAGTATTGCCTATCCTGTAGCACAGAGTATCTTATATCACGTCCTATCTTATAGCATTGCTTATCTTGTTGCACATAGTATCTCATACCATGCCTATCTTATAAAATTGCCTATGTTATAGCATCATTTGGTTAAACCCGTATTTTGATGTTTCACAGTGCCGACCAATGCTATAACATATAACAATGTACATAGTGTCGCCAGGCATGCTCCTCTTGGCCGGGGTATCCCTATACAAACAGTATAAACTAATTTTTGAAAAAAATAGCAAAAAATCGGCTATCTCCCGAAATCGTGGAGGCTTATAGCACAGGGGCCAAACCCTGCTCCTCTCCCTGCCCAGGGCCAATGGGTGCGTTTGTCGAAATTTCAAGATCGCTACGGCTCCTTCCCCCATTGGACCGACCTCGGCCCAAAATATCAGCCCACCAAATTTCATTGGGCCGGAGCCAACCCGGCACAAACATACGAACATACAAACAAACAAACTTTCAAAAATATATAGTAGATATGGTTTGATTTTCGATTTGTTTTTTACTAATTCGTTTGATTTGTTATATTTTTCCTAATTACAGTCTTATTTTTTTAGAAGAAAAATTTTATCGGTAAATCTTTGATACAATTTTTTTCGTTTTCTAAAGAAGTCACACCGAGAGATCCGACGCCACTGTGGCTTCCGCCGGACAGAATAAATGCTTTTGCGAATGAAATGCTCAGGATTACTTGCATTTTCGGTGGATAGTAAGATTAACTTTAATTTATAGTCTGTTTCACACAACTTTGGTCATAAATTTTAAAACTATCTACGGCCATAAGATGACAGATTGCGATTATAGCATTGATCTGATATATAAATATCGTAACCCTCGGCCTACTGTCGACGAAAATTCTTAGAATTTATGCACGAAGTTACGTGAAACAGACTATAGTGATTAAGCATGGATAGTTTTCAAATATCAAAAATTCGAAAAAATTATATTTCCATTCATTTCTCGTAATCATTGGCATTAAAAAACCGCAGAGAACGAAAAATTAAAAGTTGAATCTTATCTGGATGTCTGTGTGACAAGGACTTGCGTTTTCTGAATCGGATCAGAACTGGTTTCCTTTTTCATGCCGTTAAATACAACTTATGTATCCTATTGCTGAAAGTTTAAAACTAATTAAATCCTAAGATTGTGAGTTGAACGTATTCTGAAAATTATGTAAAGTACTTCATCCCTGAAATAAGCTGGATTTAACCACATCTACGTTGCATATAGTTAAGATTTTCTGATAATACTGCGAGAGTACTCGCTATTTGGCCACAAGCTTATTTTTAAATTATTTAATGTCTTTTGAACACTAAGGTCGGTGACGCACACAGTGTTCGCACCTGAACCATCCTTTCGCACGGATAGAGTTAACTCCTCAGATGCACATCATTGTCGGTCTGCGGGTTCAGCCAGATGACCTTTTCTAGCAAACAATGGCCTTTGGTCAAACACTAGGATAAATGTTCATAGCGCCGAATACCATATCAAATCATAAATTCTGGTCAATATGAGAAGCGACTGTGCACTAGGTAATAGTTTTGAAAATGAGCTTGTTAAGCGAGAGTTGTAAACCAAGAGAAAACTTAAAGTTTAAACATACCATTAAATTATGAAGAGAATTATAAAAGATTTTAAACTAGAAGAAAAATGAAAAAGGTGGATTTCAGTAAATTAAAACAAATTTAGAGGATATGATGAAACATTATTGTTGAGAATAGGACGATCACGTGCTATGTATAACGACTCCTTAATTAAAAGATCAAAAGAGTTGGATGCCCGTCTAATAACCTTGAAGCAATCTGATGTAATTGAATGATTGCTATTTGAGACATGTTTGTGAATAGCCGATAAGCTATCACCCTGAATTGGCTTTCCTGTAGCAAATGAGATGCCAGTATGTTCTGCAATTTACTCCCAAAATGTCGGCGAGTTTCGCCAATGTAACTAGCCATACAGCTAGAACACGTATACTTATATACTAAATTTATATAGCTTAAGAGGTACAGCATCCTTGTTTTTTGAACAAGAACAAGGATGCTGCACCTGCTAAGCTACTCTCAAATTTAGTATCATAGGTAGCGCGTTAGCGCGTACCTATAATATACTTGGGTACCCCCAACACCTGGGCACCCCCCCTACAGCTATAACGGGACACTTCTGGAAGGTGCGGTTTTTTTTAAAAGAAAGATAATAAAAAAATTCGCTGCCCGTGTTTTTTTGTTTTTCTTGAAACTCAAAATTGACTGTGTAAAGAAGGTGTAAAGTTTTTGTGTAACGTTATAACATAGGACAAATTTTGGGACCTTTTTACTGCGGCATGTGGACAACTGAGTATTGATGACTCGAAGGATTGAACAGAATAGGATAATAGAGGGATGAATTCTACAGATGACACTTTTTTTGTTTTTTGAAATTCGCATTATTTATCGAACGGCAGTGTAAAGAGTGCGAAAATCTGGGGGTGAAAAAGCACTTTTTGGTCGAGTTTTCAACCTTCCTATGTCCGATACTAACTCCGGTTATGAGGTTTTTAAAATGTTTTCTGACAGAAATGTAGAGCGGATCAAGGGCTACATTCTGCATATAAGCAAAGTCTTCTATGCTCTATGGTGAGTTAGATCCTGGGGTTTAAAGTTTACACTCTAGTGGATGGTGTAAAAAAACGGATTTTAACTAAGATTTCTCTGCCAAATTTTTCCGCTTATGAGTCAGTGCAAATCGAAGACAGCATTAATAAAGTGCCTCACAGGGGCTAAACATCGCAGCAAACCGCATTTAAAAAAACGCAATATTGAGTTATTTATGGGGGTGTAAAGTTCGAAATCAGAGGTAAAAAATGGGCTAAAAAACACGTTTTTTCCGAAGTTTGATTGATAAATCATGCCAAATAATTTTTGCAACAGAATTTTGGCACACAGGAATGTACTACGATTTAAAAGCTACAAATTGTACCAAACCGAATTTCTTTAAACTCAATGGGGAGTTCGGTACGGAATTTTAAAGTTTACAGTGTTCTAAATGATGGAAAATACGTTTTTGTTGCGTTTTTTGTTCGCCACTTTCTCCGTCCAGAAGTCGGGATAAGTCTAATAGAATAAAATAAAGTGCTTTATATCGGGTGCATGTCAAAGCAAATTGTCTATACATTAATATTTAGCGAGTGTAAAGTCAAAAATTTGGAGTTTTAAATGCGTTTCTGTCTTGTTTTTTCTGCCTGCTTCTCCGGTTACGAGTCAGGGACACGTTTATCAAGTCTAGAAATGGACCAGGAATCAAATTTGATATGCCAGTCTGGCGCATATGTTTACACTCTACGGTGTTGTAAAGTAGTTTACACCAATTGTTAGTTTGCCCATAGAACATTATGTAGACTTAATTTTTTCATAAATATTAATCGTAATATCGGAACAATATCAAAATTACGAATCTGACTAAAATCTTCTTTACACTAGGTGTTTACATGAAGTTTACACTACATATATATTTATCTTCGTTTTTGAGCATTCCTGAAACCTAATTTTTTCTTGGAGCCTAGAAGTTTTCAAAGGATCAAATGTGAGACGTCACGTAGGCGCGTTTGTTTACATCCAACAGTGATGTAAAGTAGTTTACATTCATTGTTTATATGTCCTCAGACCATTGTAGAGACATAATTTTTTCATGAATGTTGATCATAATATCCGAGTAATTTTTTACACTGCATGTTAGCCTTTGTTCTAGAGCATTGCAAAAATCGAAATTTTTTCCTGAGATATAAAAATTTACAGGGAATGAAATATATACGTCAATTGGGCGCGCTTGCTTACACTCAGCAGTATTGCAAAGTGGTTTAAACCTAATGTTTATTGTCTTTAAAACATTATGGAGACTCATTTTTCCATAAATGTTGAAAGAAATATCGGAGCAATATCAAAATTACGAATCCGACTAAAATATTCTTTACGCTATGTGTTTGTGTAAAGTTTACGTTACGTGTTAACCCTAATTCGATAGACTTGCAGAGACTTTGTAACTGAAGTCAAGAAATTTTCAAGGATTCATATGTGAGACATCAATTAAGTGAGTTTGTTTACCCTCAAAAGTAATCTAAAGTGATTTAAAAATTATGTTCAAGTGTCCTTAGATCATTGAAGAGATGTAATTTTGTCTTAAATGGGTTGCATTAAAGTTAAATCTTTCTTAGCCGTGTTTATAATATGTTTCACAAAATCTTGCACATGGAGAGCTATCGTTTAATTGATGTAAATTGCCTGCAAAAGTGGTTTAAAATGAACCAGCAATCACACTACTGTGCACAGAAGTCGACAAAGATATACAGCTTTATTGTAATCATGTACATTAATAAGCCGTAAACTGTTAGTATTCTCTACACCTAGTAGTTGTGTAAAGTTTGCACTATTCATTTGTTGTTAATATGTAGTCTATACTACAAATTTATTTTACTACCAAATCAAAGCGTTAGTGTTCCTTACATTTGATATTTGCGTGAAGTTTTTGAATTTTTGCCGAAAATCTTTGCCTTCTAATTTACCAACATCCCGCCTTTTCCATTTTCTTGAAGTTTAAAATCTTTTATAATTCTCTCATAATTTAATGGTAGGTTTTAACTTTAAGTTTCTCTTGGTTTACAACTCTCGCTTAGCAAGCTCATTTTTCAAAACTTTTTCATAGTGATCAGATTAGTTGCGTTTAGTTTGGAATTGGTGGACGGTCGTTATTTTATTACTCGGCTTAAATAAACCAAGTGACTATCTTTTGATTATTTTCTTCATCGCAAATTCAAACACCCAATTTTCAATTTGAAAATTGACCCAATTTTCAATTTGAAAATTGATCCAATTTTCAATTTGAAAATTGAAAATTGGGTGTTTTCAATTTCAAAAGTCACAACACATTGTGCTTGTGTATTGATTGAGTGAGGATTTGCAATGTGAATTCGTTGGTTAAATTTTTGTGCTTGATTATAAGTGAACTGCACATTAAGAAGAAATAACTTAATGCAGTTTTAATTTGAAAATGGATGGTGTCAATAAGGTTGTCTTGTTTAAAAAGGATAATGCTGATGTTAAGAACAATATTGTTTTCCGCGTTCTTGGACTGTTGTCATTATTGTGGCATGTTACTGATTGTGTTTACTGACTGATGTACTGAAATCACGCTAATTAAAAGTAGTGTACTAGCAAAGAAAAATGCTCCGATGGAACAAAAAAGATGAATATACTTGGAATTGTGGATTATTATGGATGTAAAAGGAGGGGACTAGGAAAATCTACCTAAAGTCGGAAAATCTGCTAAAAATCACACTTTCTCTAAGCAACGCAAAAAATCGATGTATATTCTGCGGCCTCTAAAAAAGTGTCTTTTTTAAATAATGTTCGAAGTTTCAGATAAGAGTGTATAAACGAAATCTATCAAGGTTACTTTTTTAAATTGCTGGCACCTGATTGATAGAAAACTAAGAGGTATTGTATTTAAAGTTGTTTTGTTTTATGAGCATTATAGCAAGCAAAGCAGGAGCCGATTGATTAGTGCACACAATCGTTTCGGGCATGCTAGTGTATCTACATTAAGTCTGTTTCAAGTCAACTTACGTGTTTCCTACTGTTTTTAACCAACCATGTCTTAAATTGTCTTCGATGTTTGCTATTTCATTCAATTGGCTTGGAAGACTGTTAGTTTACTTAATATCATTTCCCATAGCTACTGCATAGCTAACGTGCTGCTGTTTCAATCATTGTTATGGTTGAATATTTATTTTAATCTGTTGGCCGCAGAATATACATCGATTTTTTGCGTTGCTTAGAGAAAGTGTGATTTTTAGCAGATTTTCCGACTTTAGGTAGATTTTTCCTAGTCCCCTCCTTTTACATCCATAATAATCCACAATTCCAAGTATATTCATCTTTTTTGTTCCATCGGAGCATTTTTCTTTGCTAGTATAAGTATACGTGTTCTAGCTGTATGGCTAGTTACATTGGCGAAACTCGCCGACATTTTGGGAGTAGAATTGCAGAACATACTGGCATCTCATTTGCTACAGGAAAGCCAATTCAGGGTGATAGCTTATCGGCTATTCACAAACATGTCTCAAATAGCAATCATTCAATTACATCAGATTGCTTCAAGGTTATTAGTCGAGCATCCAACTCTTTTGATCTTTTAATCAAGGAGTCGTTATACATAGCACGTGATCGTCCTATTCTCAACAATAATGTTTCATCATATCCTCTAAATTTGTTTTAATTTACTGAAATCCCACCTTTTTCATTTTCTTCTAGTTTAAAATCTTTTATAATTCTCTTCATAATTTAATGGTATGTTTAAACTTTAAGTTTTTCTCTTGGTTTACAACTCTCGCTTAACAAGCTCATTTTTCAATATGAGAACTTTCTTAAAAAATTTTGACTTTCGTCGTTTCTAGCCGTCGTTCCGTTTTTACGCTTTCTGTACAAAAAATAATATCCGCAAAGGGACTATAGAGGCTGCAATGAATTACGAATTTTTGTATTATTTAAAGATTTTTACTAAGTCAGTAAGGTTATCGCGTATCACAATGCATAGATAACTTACATCATTGAATCCAGCTCAACCACCATATCGCCGATCATCTTTGATCAATGGATGGACGAATCATACTCTTTTTCTGCTGAGATTACGGCATAGTAATCGGAATGTATTTAGCGTAAAAATATTTATTGCAGAAAATCGTAACACTAGCTTTGAAAAATATTGCGAAGTACCAAAATTAATTCGCGCGTAAACACACTCTCTCGCTACTACCAATTTCGCTCAAAACTTCTTAGTTGCGCTAGGAAGTTATAGTCTGTTTTCATTAATCTGAGAGCTTTTTCAGTAAATATTTTCGAAGCCTACAGTAACCCTTTTTTCTTATTTACTGTAGGTCGTTAGATCTCACTGTAGCTACGCAGCAAAGAAGGGTTTTTCAATAACATTTTTGCAGCATAATTTATTCTCGCCTTCCAGCAAAATAATCAAGTTACAGATATAAATTGCGCATTCAGCTTAAGTTGAAACTTTAAAACACAATAGACTCGGGGCTAATTTAGGGTAGGGCGGGGGGGGGCGGCCGCCCTTCCCATTGGCCCAGAATAGTGCGCAAAATTGAGCATTTTTGAGCGATTTTTAGCATTTTTCGGGTTAAAACGGCTAATTTTTCCGCCCAAGTCAGGTTTCCGCCCCCCTGCAGGGTACCGCCCCCTTAGAAAAATCCTAGATCCGCCACTGAATGCCGCGAACTCCCGCATAGCACAGTAGTAAATCGTCTGCTTGTCGTCGAAGCAACCCGGAATCGATTCCAGCCGATAGCTTTTTATTTATCGCACTTACTGTAGTATGTCAAAAGCGCTGATTAAATGCCTTAATTGAACTTACATATACGGGCGGATTAGTGCATTAAAAATGGAAGAATTCAAGCCACCTACCCTCAATGAGCTGATCTGCCGAACTACAGTAATTCGTCCTGTTTCACTTACTGTAGCCCTAAAAAAATTAACTAAAAAGTTCTCGAATAAATGAAACAGACTATAGAATTTGAACAAAAGTACGCGTCTCTGATTTATGGGGTGTCCCACCTAAGTATCTCTGTGTTTTTCAGTCATAATTTTCTTAATAATGGTCCAAACTTAATGAAAATTGACCTGTTTACAACACATCTAATAACATTGTGAACATTCATGTTTCATCGAAATTGCTCGATTTCAAGGTTTACAACACCTTCTTTGTGAATGGTACTTTCAAATCAATTTATTTGTTACTTTGAATTTTTTTAAATACATGAGCTTTTTGAATTTTGTCAAATCTAACTTTTTTACTTTTCTCTTTTTTAGGTAGATTATTTTAGAAATGAGTATTAAGAGCCTATCTCAATTTAAGAGGATCTAGATGAAGCAAAAAGGTTTCTTTTATCTGGAAAAGTAAAAAAATAGATTTAACAAAATTTAAAAAAGTTACGTATTTAAATAATATAAAGTAACAAATAAATTGATCAGAAAGTACCAATCACAAAAAGTGTTGTTGTAAATCTCGTAATTAACCATTTCTGATGAATCTCGGAATTTCACAACGTTATTGGACGTGTTGTAGACTGGTAGAGTTTCATCAAGTTTGCATCATTATTGAGGAAGTTATGACTGAAAAACACTGGTGTAAGTTAGGTGGGACACCCTTTATATATTGAAGAACCACAAACAAATTATGGAATGATGACAGTAATATAGCTGTTTTTCCGATGTTCAATTTTAATAGCCCACTGCCACAAATCGTTTGGTCGAGATCAGGCGAATCACTATCGATTGATCGCATATCGTACGAAAACTATGGTCGTTCGTTGATCATAAGGCCAGTGCATTCGAGTGACGAAGGCGAGTACGTGTGCCGATCCGGAAATTATTCTCACACTATACAAGTCGACGTCATAAGTTAGTCGATAATACAATCCAAGATACTGTACCTAAAGTACAGCGGTCAACAGCGGGTGATCGTCACACCTGGGCGTGGGGGGGGTTTGGCGGGGTATGCACCCCCCAGAAACCAAAATACCCCCTCAGAAATCAAAATACCCCCAGAATTCAATTTTTGAAATTTTTTTCGTTTTTTTCGCAATTTTTTGATGCCAATGGATAGTGCTTGATGAGAAACGTTGAAAAATGGTGTTTTTATCGCCATACCACCATTTTTAAGGCCATTTTTTGACCTCCAAAAAAATCTTGCACCCCCAGAATTTTCTTGCTGCCCACGTATAGTGATCGTGTTGTATTCAATGATTAATAAATATTAAACATTATAATGAATAATCAGCTTAACGATTATCAAATACTTAATCTGTAGTAGATGATGAACGAACTAATCACGTAATAGTCAATAATTGATTAATTATCAATCAATAATCGAGTTAACAAGTTTTTATCAATAATTTTAATAATTTTTATCACCATTAGCCGAAGTTAAGGCGCACTGATTTGACACTTAAATTAATTACTCTACTATCATAATTCGATTCAGGTGAGTCTGATCGGCACAAGTAATTTTTTTACCTACTTTTGCAACAGATTCCATTAATTCGGCGGAAATTAATGAATTTTATTGTTTTATTTAATTTAGAAATTTATTGTTCCATCATTATGGGCTGAGATGCATAGGTCATCGCTCGACTTTCGCACTTTTTAAAATGAGTTGATGTCCTTTAAAAGGAACCAAGGTCGAGAAAAATTGAAGTTGCCGAATTGTTACTTAATCTAGT
Organism: Mermis nigrescens; assembly: GCA_036768485.1. Classification (NCBI taxonomy): domain Eukaryota; kingdom Metazoa; phylum Nematoda; class Enoplea; order Mermithida; family Mermithidae; genus Mermis; species Mermis nigrescens. Next base: position 27,242 of record JAVLUZ010000785.1, read on the forward strand.
TGTGAAATTAGTCTGTAAAATGAATAGAAAGGTATTATAGTGGAGTGTTTTTGATTAATTACATTATTTATTGAATGCCTAAATTTTTTTATTAATTTTCTTTTGATGTGTTGAGCCAATGCTATCAAAATTATATCTCAGCTGCGCCTCAGTGGCTGAATGGCTTGCCCGAAAATCTAGATCTGCCCGAAGAAGCCGAAGCCGAACTCAAATGCCTGGCAACAGGGGTGCCGTTTCCAGTGGTTAATTGGTACAAAAACGGAATTCCTATCGACCTATCAGGTAAAAAGCGGACTAGATTGAGGCGCTAACATTGGGTCAAGAGATTTTCGTTGATTTTAAAGAATATGAGACGAAAATGAAATTGACTTAGCAATGAATAAAAATCAATTTATTTCAGAAAAATCTTCATTAAAACATGTCATGTATCTTGTTCAATAAGTCTGGTAATCAACGGCTTTCTTGCATCCGTAACCGAATTTTGACATCCGAGAGCTGGAAGCTCTTCTTTTTTTCGGTTATCTAACGCAAACATAGTCGCTGCTACAGGGCAATAACTAAATTCTGGAGGTCATATGAGCCAAATCGCAAAAAAGTACCAAAAGTTAAATTAGAGGATCTGCCGTATTCTAGGGTTGTTTCGAATCAAGCGAGTCCAGACCATACCTGGGCGTGGGGGTTTTGGGGGTATGCATCCCCAGAAATCTAAATACCCTTCACAAAAACCAAAATACCACCCCAGAATTCAATTTTCGAAATTTTTTTTGTTCGCAATTTTTTTTGATGGCAATGGATAGTGCTCGACGGGAAACGTTGAAAAATGGCGTTTTTGCTATACCTTTATTTTTAAGGCCATTTTTTAACTTTTGAAAAAATCTTGCACCCCTCCTCAGAGCTTTGGTGCCGACCACCTGTGGTCCAGATCCTTATGCCGAAACGTATTTCTCTACATTAATTAATCGGCATTATTTATATAGCATGATCTAGAGATTTGTCTAGATCAAATAACAATCGTTCTTATATTACGCTAAAAGCTATCGTAATAAATTATATTTATCTTAAAAATTGAATTATATTATATTTAATTAAGCTAAATCATATTTGAGATGGATAAAATAAAATTAAATTGTACCTGAATTAAACTCAATTAATTTAAATTAAACTAAAATCAATGCCTATATCTGTATGTTTCAACTATTTTAATTATTTTTTTTCCATTTGTGGTGGTAGCAGCATTTCACTGATAGCTGACATCATTCATCTTACTTTAAAATTCTAGAGATGACGGTTTTGGCGGCAGCCTTACTAGTTTTCCGATACTTTCTATATGTCTTGCTTGGATTACAGTCCCTTAAACCTCCTTTGACCTAGGGCTTTATTCAGAAAATTAAACCAAAAGAAAGATGCGCAGAATAAGTAGTCAAGACGGAGAAAACGATAAAGTAAAGGATGAAAAAATGTGAAAAATAAGCGAATTACGCATAAAAAATAGAATTAAGAGGATAGAAATCTCACTAATAACGTTGAAAGAGACATTTGCTTATTATTTCGGCTTCTAATTTTTAGTGACAATATTTCGATACAATCAAATGAATATTAAACATTCGAAAAAACGATGAAATTTCTAGGAAATGCGAGTAAGGAATTAGAGCTGTTTCTGCTTTATTTCATCTTCTGATTTAGACAAGGAACTTGAGATATTGTAAGCTTTTCGGTTATTTCTTAATAAGAATTTTAAAGTTTCATCAATTATCAATAACATCTCATTAAGAGAAAAATTTTCCGTTTATCTTCGGGTATTAAAATAATAAATTCGAAGACTTTAGATTGAAAAAAGGAGAGAAATCAATGGGACAGATCAATTTGTGTATGTGTCATTCTGTAGGCAATTCCTAAATCAGCTAGAAAAGAAATGACCCTACAATAACGAAACAAATGATTCTTTTTTGAGCATGTAATATTTATTCAATGTTTTGACTCGAGTCGCGAGAAAAATGATGCAAACAGACTTTATAAAATTTAAAAAAAGGATAAAATTGAAGAAAATCGCACAGTTATTCGCATTCCCCTTATTTTTACGATCTTTGACTTTGTTTTGCAATTTAATCTTACAAAAACTTGTCACACCTAAACTTGTCCTTTCTGAATATTTGAAAATATTTGATTTGTGTTTCATTGATTAATTTATTCGTATACATTTATTAATTTTTTAAAATTTAAACCTCTTCTGAATGTACTGTTTGCTTTTTGATAAGTGCCTTTTGGCAAGTCTACCTGAAATTTATCAGCAGGATCTTTTCCCCATATATTCAACTGAAAATTATTCTTTTTTCCTAATACGAAATTTATAACGTTGATATTGATTGTATTTAACAATTTCTTATGAACTGTGTTTTTTTTCTACATTTTTTATTTTTCTAAAGATCAAATAAATTTCATCACTTTTTTTACTTTAAATAAATTCTATGCTTCTACACTATCCTTCATATTTTTATATAATTTTTAATTAAAATTAATTTAGATGATGCGAATCCCCGCCGTCACGTGCTGCAAAACGGTCAGGTTTTGCGTATTGTCGATTTGCAGCATAAAATAGATCGTGGCGTATATCAATGCAACGTGTCCAATTCGCACGGCTACGTCTTCGCTAATGCTTACTTGAACATCAGAGGTCAGAAATTTAATATTTTTTTGCGAAAAATCGTTGAAAGCTTGCATTTTCTTATGCTTTCCATACATATTACTGAGAGAAATCGAATCAGTTTTACTCAGTAATTTTTGTCACGCTTATCTAGCGTAGAAAACTCGTCACAAAGTAGAATTACTCACAATTAATTATTTATTCTTTATATTGCTTTTCGTTTTTTACATATCTTTTACGTATTTTATGTTACTGCGAAATTAAAATTATTAGATCATTTCTGCCGAATCGATCGGTTGTTGTTATTTTGATTCAGTGCTTTGATTAAGTCTGTTTCGGCCGCTACTTGTGCGTGCGTTTTGAACAGGCCCCGGTATTAGGCGTGTGCGGAGTGTGCGGCCGCACAGGGCCCTAAAGGGCGCCCCCAGGGGGCCCCGCCACATGCACTATACAAATGCTTCCCATAAGTACCAAAAAGGTACCTCGCAGAGGGCCCCCAAATGCCTAAGACCGGGCCTGGCTTTGAAAAACGATAAAAGTTTGGGAGATCTTAAAAGCTCTAGCCGTGCGCTCATATTCAAAGCAAGTATCGCAACACTTAAAGAGAAGTTACAAAATTTTCGAGTGACATGCCAAATAGCTGAACATCGAATTCAATCAAGTACTGTAAAATCAGAACTATATATGAACTGTCACAGTTCTGAACTTACCATTATTCTATTAGGATTTCACATAGGAAACAAGTTTTTGTTCTCATTTGAAATCGTATCTGCTTTTATACATTTACAGCTTGGAACTTGCCAGATTTTTTTAAGATTACGCTCAAATTTAGGATATTTTGAAATTTACTAGAAACTGCAATAATTTAGTTTCTACGGTATCTTATAATTCGTACTAATTTTCGAGGCGAGCGACAAATCCGATTTTTCATTAGAAAAGAGAATTCTTTATAGACCGTGAACAAATATAGTTTCGGTATTGTTTCAAAGCCTAAATCACTAGCGGGCTCATTTCGGCTATAAGAACCAGCGGCGTAGCAGTGGGTGGGGGAGGAACTCGGGGGACTAGTCCCCCCAAAATTTTGGAAGTATGAATACATTTTACAAGGGTCCTTCGGAAGGAAATGATTGGAGATTCTGAAAGCGTATCTGAAAGACCGCTAGAATAGATTTTAGTAAATTTCTTGAGCTGATAAGCCCATAAATTTTAGGCGCTCCGCGCCTCATTTATTTATATACAACATATTTGTTTAATATAATTGGAATAGAATTCGATTTTCAGAATTTTTCTCTTCTCCAAGTTGTAGATCTCGGTGGGGAAAGTTCAAAAATACAAATATGTCCACCTATTCAGACCTAATTGTTAGGATATCCAACTTCAAAATTTTCGCCCATCCCCCAAAAAGCAAAAGGTTAGCTTCGCCACTGATAAGGACATCCAAATGCGCGTATCATAAAAGAAAGGGATAAAGAAAAAATAAAAGATAAAATAAAGGGTAATAAAATTTAAATAATCATAATAAAGCGTTTGTTGATGTTTCGCATTAACTCAAACAATTGGCGTCGGAAATTCAATGAAAAAATAGTTAAATTTTCGTTATTTTGATCCTATTATGGATTTGTGTGAACGCGATAATAAAATTGGATATTAATTATAGCGCACGCCCCCGAATTTAAGACGAAAATAGATCAAACGATTCGCGTTGTGCTCGGGTCGACGGTCGATTTGGATTGCGACGTCGTTGCGGCCCCGTTGCCTAAAGTCAAATGGACGAATGAGAGAAATCGAAGAATTAAAGAAATAAATCGAAAGCTGCAAGTATTGAATTTAAAATCGAAAAAATTAATTAAATTAAGGCTAAAACGATATTTTAAATACCAACGCCAGGGTGGTTTAATTATGCGAGTTAAATGGAATAAATAATTTTGTCGCGTATTCGAGCGAAGATTTTCAGATTCGACTTAGTAGCTAAGAGAATAAATGAAATAATAAAAGTATCACTGAATAAATTGTTTTTAATCGTAAATTCTAACAGAATCTACGTTTCCCGCCCAATTCTTTATTATGACTTTCGTATTGCTATTTGTTTTATTATACTTTTTAATTTTATTTTACTTTTTTATTTATTTTTTATACTTTTATCATATTTTATATAAATTATTTTATTTTATATTTTTATTATACTTTTATTTTACTTTATTATAGAATAAAAAAATTAGAAAATTACACAAAATTACTGTAATCATCAGGATCAAATTTGCAGACCAGTTCATTTAAGTTATGACTCGCAAAGACTTTCACTGAACGTACTCAGAGTCGCCCGTAATTGAGAGAGAGAGGCTTGGGGTGTTTAAGCCCCCAGAATTCGAAAGAACTTCTGAAATTCGATAGACCCCATAGAATTGAATTCATTTCACTTTTGTCGTAATTTTGCTCTATCAGGATCTCTCAGAAATTGGTTGCTGGCCCCATGAAGAATTTTCAAAAAATTAATCCAGCGGGGAACTGAGCCCCGTACGGGCGACCACTCATGGGCGTGGGGGTGTGGGGGTATGCAACCCCAGAAGTTGAAATACCCCCCCAGAAACCGAAATACTCCCCAGAATTCAAATTTTGAAATTTTTTTTGCTTTTTTGCGAATTTTTTATGCCATTTTTTGCCATACGACCACTTTTAAGATTATTTTTTTACCTTTGAAAATTTTTGCACCCCCCCCAGAATTTCAGTGCTGCCCACCTATGCGGGCGACCTTACTGCCGCTCTTAATTTTAGCAGGCTTTAAAATTAATAAAAAACTAACAGTTAGAAAAATCCTATGCGATCAAAAATTTTCTACATAAATCGTTTGCGTTTGCGTTTGAGATTATGGCAAATCATACGCTGCGAATCACATCGGCGCGTTTTCACGACGCTGGCGTCTACTTTTGTAGCGTTTCGAATAAATTCGGCATTAACAAGGCGAGGAGAAGGCTGGAAGTCTACAGTAAGGCACATTGAGAAATAAGATATAAGAAGGTATTTAACATATATTCCGAAAATCGGCAAGAACAATTATGTAAAAAATAAAATAAATAAACTTTTTAAAAAAATTAAAAATTATTCAGTTTTTAATCAAAATTGAAAAATAAAAATTAAATTAATTAAAATTAAAATTAATTAATAAGGATAATAGAAATAAATAAAGACCGAAATGGAAGTTAAAAGTAAACGTCATTTATGATCAGATTGAACTTTGCATTGGGTCAATAAATTAGAAAAAAACTTGATCCAGGTGTTCTACAGCTGAACACGTCTTCAGCTTAATTTCGGACATTTATTAGTTTTTTAATTCGTTTTTCTCTCGAAACCGCGAAGCGGAATGAGAATAACTGGAGGATAGTCTTGATAAATTATTTTCTTTTAGATGATTTACTTTGGTTGTTTGCTTTTTTAATCTTTAAATAAGTTTTATGTGTCACCTTTCTGAAATTTGCTATTCTGCTGATATTTTTTAATCTTATCTTGCCTGCGAGTATTTGTTGATTCAATAATTGGGGAAAATGCAAATTAAAAATTCCAGTCCAAAGAATATTGTTAGGTATTTTGTTTAAACTACGAAAATGAATAAACCCCAGGTCGAATTTGCAAAAATTTAAATCAATAAAAAAATCGAACCGCTGGAGATTATGATGCAAACTAACTATATGAATGGTGCAGTAGATATTCGAAGCAATTGTGATGCAAAATATTAATTTAAAAAAAATCATTGCTAAATCAGCCGACTTTAGCGTTGTGCCTACAATTAATAAAGGTGCGCGAATACGATAGGTCAAAATCACAGATACGTGACCTTTGGGGTTTACAAGCATCCGACACTTCTTCATCCGCCCTAAAAATTCGCGAATTTACTGAAAATCAGATCAGGAAGCGCTTTTTTGAGCGTTTTTTTGTGATTTTTCGGTTCAAAGTGTCGAATTTTCGGCCCTTCGCGCCATATGTTTGTTTTTTATTATAATGTGTTTTAATTTACTCAAATTTATTTTAGTATTTTTACGAGATTTTTTTAAATGCTTTCGAATAATTTATTGATTCGTGTGCACCTTCCGAATTTCCATGCTGGGCACATCTACTGAGGGGTGTACTTAATGCAGTGGGGGTGCAGAGTTCAGGATCTGGTGGGTCTAAACCTTCCCCTAACGGCACTAGATGCTCGCGTGTAATTCTTTTTTACTTGAATTTTATTTTTGTAATAAGCATTTTTCAGTTTTTCAAATTTAAATGGTCTCGAATTTGGATAGAAATACGCCGAGTTAGGCGGGAAAACAAACAGTTTTTAAAAATTTCCACCTCATTATTTTCTCTTGTTTTTTCAGCTTTTTTTCACGGTTTCTATTCTATTGGACTTTCAGAAATTGGGTGAATTTCATGCGCGGCGCTATTTAAATATATCTTACTATTTTCCCGATTCGCCTTTATTCGGAACAAAATGATTTAGGCAAGATTAAATTTCACACAATTTATTATTCTAGCAAGTTTTTTCTAAAATGTTTTTTTAGCGATTAATATGCTCATATTTCTTACGCCAGCTCTATATCGCCAACTCGCTAATTTGTTCACCTCTATTTTTAAATTTTTCTATCGATTTATTGAGTAAAAAATAAATTTTATGCATTAAATGCGACTAGAGTCACAATAATCGCCAAAAAATCGAAAAAATTTTGAATTTGAAGAGGCTCTACAAACTCCTCATTATTTTATATATTCATCTTTTTCTTTCCATCCTTTTATGCGATTTTTTGATGTTTTTTCTTTAGAATCGACCTACTTCGTCAAATCGCTCGAACAGCGACACGTTACAATAGAAACGGGGGCCGAGTACGAATTTTCGTGTCACGCCGAAGCCGACGACCGGTTGGACGTGCAATATATTTGGAAGAAGGACGACGCCGACATTGATTTCGAAACAGAAGATTTAATAATAAAGTGGAGCTTATTTAATTTTTTTTGTGTTAAACTAGCTTTCTATAAGTTTTCCGCTACAAACTATAAAGAAAGAATTTTAAATCAATCTTAAATTAAATTTCTCCGCATTAATTTATTTCGTTTTACAATGATTAAAATTAATATTAATTTAATTTCAAATTTATTTTTTGGCGTATCATTAGTCGGATAGGTGAAATGCAGAGGCGGATTTAGGGCGGGAGCGGAGGGCGGCCGCCCCCCCCCCATTGGCCCAAAAAAAGTGCGCAAAATTAAGCATTTTTGAGCGATTTTTAGCGATTTTCGGGTTAAAACCTCTAATTTTTTCGCCCCAGTCAGGGTTCCGCCCCCCTTAGGGGTACCGTCTCCCCCTTAGGAAAATCCTAGATCCGCCACTGGTGAAATTGTTTTTCCGTTGATAGAACGTTTTTAGACAAATATGTTAGCCATAAAGTGATAATTAGCTACATTTTTTAATTTTGAAATTCAAAAATTTTGAATAGTGGGGCTTCGTCATAAAAGATTCTCCTAATGCACTGAATGAATGCATTAAGGAATAAAGAGAAGGTCGGAATTTTCCAAATACCATTCGAAAATTATATGATTATCCGGCAGGCGCACTATATGGGTTCGAAAAGGGGGAACTAATTTTTTTATGCCTGTTTTGTGCTCAAAAACGATGAGCGTTTGTCGAAGATTCCATTCTCTGGATATCTTAACAATGCTCCCTTTTCCTCTGAACATAAATACGTAAAATGACTCCGGAAAATGTGAAAAAAATTAATCAAGGGAATTCAGTGACATCATTTTGAAAATGACGTCGAAACTTTCAAAATTTTGAATGAAATCGCTGAAAAACATTTTGAAAAAAAACGTTTGTTTCTGTTTTACCGCACAAAAACAAAACTTTTGGAAAGGAGTGAGATTTTTTTTACGGGGTGAAAAACTTTTTTGCATAGATAAAACGTCCCGAACCTTCCGAAATTGCGTTTGATAATTATTGTGATGGCCTCAGAATGCCATCATTATCACTGACTGACTAAGATAGATACTCTACGGCAATTTTGATATTTATTGCAAAAGATTGCGCAATTTTTCCATTTTTTAATAAGGTCGTTTCTGTTTATTCTCCTAATTTTTTCAATCCTAGCCTTTTTAGGAATTCGTACGAAAACGCAATCAAAATCGCTTTCGCCCGGGGCCGGCACTCGGGTGTTTACAAATGCATAGCCCGTACGCTAGTTGATCAAATACAGTCAAAATCGACTCTTCTAGTTAAAGGTGTAGTTAGCTATTTATAGTTTAGAATTGTATAGGATAAAATTCTCTAGAAGAACGTTTTTTCATTTTTTTGAAATTTTCATTAGTTGTTGAGGGGAGTGTAAAGAGTGCCAAAATCTGCAGGTTTAATGACAGATTTTGATCGAGTTTTCAACTTTTTTCTGTTTATTAAATTCTTCGTTTAAGAGTCTGCTATAATCTTATTTACGGAAAATTACTACGCTTAAAGAGCGACACGAAGACCTTATTTGCGATTGTGTAAAGTCAATACGGAGTCAGATCTGCCGGTTTAGAGTTTATACTCAGGTGGTAAACGAAAAAACACGTTTTTACCTTCTTGTATTAGTCAACCGCTCCGATTTTGAGTCAGGACATGCAAAATATTATAAAAATAAAGTACGTCACAGGGATAACAGATCACGCTTGGACGCGTTTCTTTAGACTCAATACAAAGCTAATTCTAATGTTGTAAAGTTTAAACGCTGAGTGAAAAAATCGGTTTTTAAGCGTTTTTCGCCGTCGGGTCTTAATTTAATAGTGTGAACTACTCTAAAAAATTAGGATATGTCAATGATTACATATCGCACGTGGTCACGTTTCTTTGCACTCAATACTGACTTATTTTTAGATGTGTTAAGTTCCATCTTTGGGTAGAAAATGAGTTTTTGGCAAGTTTGTGTCTGTCACCTTATCCCGATATGAGTTGAGACATGATAATAATTATAAACAATGAACCGAACATCGAGGATCATGCATGCACATAAGTGCGTTCAATTACGCCAAATATTGAGTCATCGTCGAGGTGTAAAGTATGTACTAATGATTCTCTTTACGTCGAGAGCGTTGCGAAACGTGAATTTTTTCAAAAAATGTTCTCCGCTACGTCAGGATTAGGAATTTGACTTTTAATTTTCTCTACACAAGAATTTTTTAAAATTTTTCTCTGTAACATCGGAATTATGAATCTGACTATGTTAATTTTACATTCTGCAGATGAGTAAAGTTTACACTAGGACTGAATTCGAATTCTAGGCGTAGAGAAGGCTTTAATTTTTTCAGATATTCTGTATAACATCGGAATCACGAAATGACTGTTAATATTCTCTACACCTATTAGTTGTATGATGCTTACACTAGTCATTTATTGTTGATGTATAAATTTTACACTACAAATTTATTATACTTCAAGAGCATTGCAGGACGTATAGTTTTTGAAAATATGTTTCGAGATGTCAGGATTTGTAATTTGATTGTACGTCTTCTTTACATACAGTTGTTGAGTAAACTTTACACTGAAAATTTACTTTAGTTCTAGAGCGTTGCAAAAGCATGATCTTTTTTCAAATGTTTCATGTCAGGATTACGAATAATAGTGTAAATTTTCTTTACACCTATTAGTTGTGCAAACTTTACGTTGAAAAGATGTGATCTGTTTATGTAAGGTAAGGTTGCCTTGTGTAAGAATATATAATGCTGATATTCAGAATATTATTGTTTTACGCGCTCTCGGACTGCTGTCATTATTGTGGCATGTTATTGGATGTGTTTACTAATTGATTTACTCGAATCTCGTTTATTAAAAGTAGGGTACTAGCCAAGAAAAATGTCCCGGTGGAACAAAAAAAGAATAAACTCGGAATTGCGCTTCATTAAGGATATTAAAGGAGGGGGCTAGGAAAAAGCTACCTGTGCCTGCGGGGCCCGGTTTCCGACCCGAGTTTAAATTTACCCCAGGGTCAGTTAACCCCGGGGTTACGTTAACGCCGGGGATAAGTTTATCACCGGTTTCCGAATGAAATTTAACCCCGGGGTTAACTAACCCTCCAGGGTTAAATTAACTCTCATTGCTTAAATACTTCATGCTTTCAATGTGCACATATTCGTGTAGCTATGTATTGCATTTGTAGTTAGGGCATAGCTCTCCGATAGTTTGCATTGTACTCAACCTTCGATATTTCAAAAAATCTGAATAAATCTGAACGTGAGCAAGCACACTTCTCATCTACTACTATTGGAATGTACTAGTACTTGCGATCGACAACACCAGTTGTCAAATGTAACGGAAATAAGGATTTTGCCATACTAATGTACTACATGATATTCAGATCAGTCGCGGATCTAGGATTTTTGTAAGGAGGAGGAGGGGGCGGTCGATAAGCCAAATTTTTCCAAAATAGTCAAAAATAAGTTCAAAACCAGCCACTCACGTGCAGAATAAAGTTTTTTGCCGTTTTGTATTGCATATTTCTTATATTGCATATTTTTATTTTCCCCTCGCCCTCTTAAATACAACCCTGCATATATTAAAATGGAATCATCGAATTCGGAATAGAATATGTATGATATAGCGCTAGATAGTCAGACTCAGAAATCCGATAATAAAAAATTTGAAACTGGACAATCCAAAATTTCATGGTATTGGTAGAGTGTTTTTAGAAAAATCAAAAATTCTAGAATCTGTACTTCATTGTATAATGAATATATAATTTGCATACTATGGTTCGTTTCATTTAAGTTTGAGGCTTATCGAAAAAATGTTAAATGAGTGAAAGTGTTATAAAGTAAAACCATAGTTTCGATGTTCTTCAGTATACCGAGTTATGGGGAGGTGGTGTTTGACATTTTTAAAGCGCATTACTGCTTCGAAATTTTGATCCACTATTGTTGCCTGATTCATCCTGATTGATTCAAATGAAAATCGCAAAGTTAAATAAAACAGACTATAATTCAATTCACTTTCGCTCACAATAGCACAAAATATAAAGCTATTCAGAATTCTTATACACGCCGTATCGTAAGCGACCAATACAGTTTGCAGAATTAAATTCTGATCGGCATCAGGATTAACTTTTAAAGGACAAAACAAGGAAAGTTAATCCTCAACAATTTAACCCTTTTATTCGGAAAGCTGAGATAAGTACTGATATCAAGTGCATATTATATACAACGCACTTAACCCCCAAGGGTTAAATTAAGTCCGGGATCAAGTTAAACCCGAAGGGTTAAAATTAACCGTGGAGGGTTAAGTTGACCCTTTCATTCGGAAACCGGGGATAAATTATTTGACCCTCATCTCGACAAAATTAATCGAATTTAACCTTGGGGTTAGCTTAACCCCTTCGTTCGGAAACCGGGCCCAGATGTCAGAAAGAAAGATATGCTCATCTTTGGCATCCAAGCCTACAAAAATCGCGAAATATGCTAGAAATCCGGCTTCACAAAAGCAACGCGAAAACCGAAGTATATTCTGCGGCCTCTGAAAAAACATGTATCATCTTAAAATAAGCTTCGCTGATTGATAACATAGCTTAAAAGTATTTTACGTATCGCGACTTTTTTGCAGATTTCATTCAACTCTGAGTTGATTAATATTGTGGCTGAAAGAGGAATGCTGTTGACAAATGTATAATTAAATTGGTTGTATTCCATAGTTACTAACTAAGCAGGTCACTTAGTAGAGGCAGCTATTCTACGTGTCAAAGTGCACGCAATATTCACATTAAATTTTCTACCCGTTTTCAGCAGCTGTTGACCAATACTAGGTGTATATAAGTTTATTTAATTTACTAGCTAAAACGGCTTTCACTAAATTTAATCCGCATAAGTTGGTTACCAATGTACCTTAAAAGCCTGATGCAGTTTTGCTGCGCAACGGGGAAAGTTCATAATGACTGTTTTGATTAGGCTGTAGGGTGTGAGCTATGCATGCCTTGTATTCATTCTTTAGATTAAAGTGATACTTCCGTCTGAATGCCGCAGAATATACTTAGATTCTTGCATTGCTTAGGAAAAGTCTGGTTTTTAGCATATTTTGCGATTTTTGTAGGTTTGAATGCTACAGCTAGGCATATTTTTCCTTCTGTCTTCTGTAGGCATAGGCTACGAGTTGTTTATTCCTAGTCCACTCCTTTTATATCCTCCATAAAGCGCAATTCCGAGTATGTTTACCGTTTTTTGTTACATCGGAGCATTTTTCTGCACTAACTTAATTATATTTAATTATGAAAATTACTTGTATATTTTAAGATACGTATTATTCTCGATATTCTATCTAATTCAATTGCCGAAAAATCTCTTGATTATTCGGTATAGAGAGATCATTTGATATAACAGTAAAATCAAACTTCAGTCTGACAGACACGTTATCCAGTCGATGTCATACATGTATAGCATAGAAATTCGGGAAAGGGTGGGTCAGACCCAAAAAATCTATGGAAAGTGTGTCAAAAACACGGTCAATTCTTGTTGTTTTCTAAAACATGAGAATATAAAAAAAATTTAATAGATGGAAAAAGTCGAGAAAGTTAAACAAATTACATTCATTCAAAAAAATGTGTATGTGGCGCCAAGCGCCACACATTTGAGACTTTTGAGCCAAAAATGGGCTAAAAACGCTTAAAATGCACACGTTTTACAATTTTTCCAAAAATCAGCAATTCTGCGGGTCGCAGCCATTTTGCGGGGGTCAGCAGCCATTCTACGGGGTTGAAAACCCCTTCCTATCACCCTCCCACCAAGAACACATATGCTCAATGTCCTTCTTTATTCGGTTTACAGTGACCACAGCATGACCAAGCCGTGAAGGTCACACAAAAGGCTTTTGTGAGCCAAAATGACGTAAAAACCGATTAATTCATAGTCTCAAGCGCAATATTAGATATAAGATTATATTATCAGATTATTCTTTATTATTTCATTAGTTTTTATTATTTATTATTATTAATCTCAGATTTTAGATTCTTACGGTATTCTGATCGACATAATTTTGCTTTATTTTGCAGAAAATTTCTCACAGCCCCCAAAAATCTCATGTTGTATCTGTTAACGTCCCTGAAATATTTTCATCGCCCATCAAAATTAAAGCTCGTTCTAAACTAAGTTTATTAAGACGTACCGGAAGCGCCAATAGTTATTTCTATCCAATGCGAAACGATGAAGGCAGTTATCAAGTGGCTGGCCGCTTATGACAACTATGCGCCCATATACAGATACATTGTGGACTATCATACGGATTTTAGGCCAAATGTTTGGAAGCTAATCCACGATGAAGTATGCCCGCTTGCTTATAATTATCGGATTTCTATGAGAAAACATTTAATATTTGATTAACATATTATAATAAAACATTTAATATTTATTTCTATTTGATTTGTATCCATTTATTGTTTTTTATCCTTGCATTTTTCTATTTTATATATTCGTTTTCATTCGCAATCATGCGCGAATTGCCTTCAAATTATTATAACATTATTTCAATAGAAGCCCAACGAAAGGTAACAGCATATACGCATGGATGATTGTAATACGTGAATCTAAGTCAAGTCAATGGCAATTAACAATGGAATGGAATAATTCTTTCCAACTTAAAACATGGGATCTAGTATACAATTTACCTCCCAGCGTTTTTTAACCAATCCATATAAGCTATAGTAACCAAACTTTACAAGGAGATAGCTTTGAGCCTATTGCCCTAATCTGGCAAAATTGATTAACTTACGGCGTAAACTTACCGCTTTAAAAAATAAAAAACTTACTTTACTTTACTTCAAACTTACTTTAAACTTACTTTTTTTAATGTAGGATGTTGATTGAGTTACAAAAAACTGCTTTGTTTGAAACCTACCGAATTGCTAACAATTTTTAGATGCCGTTAGTACGTTGTAAACTATGAGTGTAAAGCAGTAAGTTTACACCGTGAGTTAATCAATTTAGCCAGATCAGTACATTAGGCTTATAGCTATCTGCTTGTAAAGTTTGGTTACTGTAGCTTATATGGATCGGCTAAAAAACGCTGGGGGGTAAATTGTATACTAGATCCAAAACATTACCCTATTCCCGAATGTGTGAGCTGTCAGGCATTCCTTAAATTTTGTCTGACTTACTTTGCCAGATTATAGGTAACGATCACGATCCGTAAGACTTATTTATAGGTAACGATCCGTAAGACCCCAAGCAACCGATAGACCCCCGAATAAAATTTTCGGTGCTCATTTTGGTGATTTCGCTCTATTGAACCACCCCCTCACTCCCCTCAATTTGGCTGATGCCCTTGTATTATGATGATCTAGATCAGCTTCCCATATGCCCATGCAGAAGTAAATTTCGTGCGAGTTTCTAAAAAGCTGTGTATCTTTTCAGAAAATGACTGATCCAGACATCACCGACTTCAACGTGACAATAAGTTTGAGCCCTTGGGTCAACTACACGTTCAGGATAGCGGGCGAGAATTATTACGGCCGAGGTGAGTACGGATATTATAAACCGAATTTCGCTTGCAAAACGCCAGCTAGCTTCCCATACACTAACCCAACCGAATTGTCGGCTTCCGGCACAATACGGGACAATTTCATCGTCCGCTGGAAGGTAGAAAAATATTAAAATCCGTTTCGTTGAGACATAATTTTTATCGGAGTATTGTGCTCAGCTATGTTATTATCATTATATTATGTTTAGTATTACAATATTATTCATTCTGTATTATCGTCATTTCATTCAATGAGCATTTTTTATTTTATTTCATTTTTTAAAACCTCTTTTTTCAGATACGGTTTATACAGCGGAATAATACTTTTAATGCTAACATGTCAAAACTTTGGTTTGTGCAAATTATTAAATTGTGTTCACATTTCTACTCGAAAAGGAGCTTTGCTCGGTGAGCATCATATTACCTTCTCAAAGACGGATCAAGAGAGAGGGCGGGGTCGGTCGACCCCTATCGTCAAAAATATTTGGGCGCAATAGGGAATAATGCGTATTTTTTGATGATTTTAGCCATTTTTAATGAAGATCATTCGAATATTTCCGGCGCTTCGTGCCGGGTGTGACTCTTTGATGACATTTACTTACTTTCTTATCGCTCGAAAGACTTAAAGACTTTTCTATTAGGTCAAGAGAGTATTTGATAAAAATAACAAGGATTTTTTTTCTTACAACGAATTCTTGAGTATTTTTTTCGGTGATTTGTTGCGATTTTGGCACTGATTTTGCGTCTTTTTCGTGGAAAACTGGAGACTTTCAAAGTTCTTTTCGGACCAAAAATTATTCTGTCTAACAAAATACGGCATAAACCGCTATTTTAAGCATGATGGACGGTTTTTTTTTGACAATTTTGACACTTATAGAAAAATTTAGGGTTCCGCTCTCACCTTTCAAAAAATCCTGTATCCGCCACTGGCTTTTTTGTGAAATTTAGCTCATTCGGAGTAATCCATATTTTTAATTTTTGCAAAAAATTCGGAACAATGTCGGTTTGTCGTTTTTATTGTAAATCACATTTTTGAACTTATGTACTAAAAAGTTATTTTCAAATAAACACTTAATATATCGTTTTTTACTTTAAACGTTTTCCAATAAAATAAGAATTTGTAGAACTGGTTCATTTAGAACAGAACAATCTATACCGATTATTTAGATACGCGAATACCTGCTGAATGTTTATTCCAGAAAATTTGCATACTGTTTTGTAGCCCATGGACAAGGAATCCTGGAACGCCCCGGGGCTTTATTATAAAGTATTCTACAGACGAGAAGACGTCAACAATCCAGACGCTCCGTGGTTAGAAAGGCGAATCGAAGACCCTTTTCTCGATTTTACCGAAATTCGCGAAGTGCCCATTTTTACTCGATTTCAAGCCAAAATTAAATCATTCAATAAAATGGGCGAATCATTGGAAGAGCCTAAAACTGTCACTGGATATACAGGAGAAGAGGGTGCGCATGTTTTATTTTTTCAATTTCAAAAATTCGAAAGTTAAAACTTCACTAGTTTTATCAAAAAATTAAAAAAAAACGAAGGGAGGAAAAATATTACTGAATGATGCAAATTTAACAGAAAATGTCCCGAAATGAACTATAATTCCAAGGTGCATTTGGGAGAGAAGATTCGAGCTATATGTAACAATCCCAGAATTAGAATAATGAGAAATTTTCTGATAAAAAAACTTCAAGAGAAGGCCAGAAAATTATTAAAAGTCGTAAATATTTAAACAAAAAATACTTCGAAATGATCCGAAACTAAATTTGCATGGCATTTGCGCTTTTTAGGCTTTCAGACTATATTTTGGAACCAATCTTGCTCAAAAAAGCTCTCTGGCTTACCTTCAGGCCGGCCGCTTTGCACCAATGGTCACTCTCAATTAAGTTTTGGGTGAAATATTCAAAATTTCCTGATGAAGAATGGAAAAGTTAAAAACATTTCAATTTTCAATATTATAGATTAAGGATAGTCGTTATAGAGTAAATTACGGAAATTTAAGTACAAGATTAGACTGATAAGCGTTCTAGTTTCGTTTCAGTGCCTTTTGCTACAGTTAAAAATGTTCGAATACTGAAGACGAACGCCACTTGTGTTACTTTTGCATGGGATCCGGCGCCTATAGATTTGGTGAATGGCCATTTTCGCGGATACAAAGTAATTTTGATACTATGAAATAGTGTAATGATTAATTCGATTTTTTCGTAATACAATTTTTCAGATACATTTATGCTACCTCTCGCGTCTTTTTGTTTTGTTCACACTTCGTTTCAACCTATTTCGTCTCCATTTCTGTCTTTTTATTTATTTTCACTCTTTTATACATTTTCTTTATTTACATTGTATTGCTCCTTTTCTATTTACTTCTTTTCGTTTCCTTTTTTCCTCCTTCCTTTCCTTTGTATTTTTCGTATTTATAAATATTTTCCGCAAATTTATCAATCGTCATATAACTCTGCTACTATCGTTTTTTCAATTTACTTGAATTCCCTTTTTTCTATCTCGACCAGGCAGAGACAAGAAACTTAATTAATGTAATCGTTTCTTTCGGTCTCAGGCACGTAGCTGGCCGTCCTATTTTAGGGGGGACCAACACCAATTTCGGGGGGGGGGTCTAAGCCAGGAATAGCTCAAAATAACGTGTGAAAAAACATATTTTTCAATTTTTTCTGAATTTGGGGGGTCCGGACCCCCCATTCCCCCCACAGCTACGTGCCTGTTCGGTCTTGCTTCCGTTTCTTCTTGAAGGGTTCGTTGAGTATTGGAGGAGCTCTTAGCTTTCCCCCAGAATTATTCATATGAAATTAATTATGTGTGCATCATTTGTTTTGACATTTGCCTCAAATTTTTGTGTTGGGGTTATCCGGTCATCAGTTAGAACTGGTTCCTCCTATCTGTGGCCTAACGCAGCAAAAATGAACATTTAAAAGTTGCTTTTGTTAAAAACAAATTTATCCCCAAAAAGAGGGGTAAAGAAAGTTTAAAACTTTCTACACCCTGTTACACGTGTTTTTATACAGTTTCAAAATTTAGGTTAAAAGCTGGCCCCGAGTAAGTCCAACCGACGACAGATCCATCGTAAGCTATTTCCCCGAAATTTTATCGCGTCCCCCACTATGCACCGTGTGTCACTTTGAGCCAATGCAACAGTATAGCGCCCAAATATTCGTCACGAATACCCATTTTGAAAGCGAACCCAGCGAAATGGTCGATTTTTCTATGCCGGAAGGACGTAAGCTAAATTCTTAGTGCCACACAAATTCAGCATTTTAGGCCCATATAATTTTTTACTTATTTCCGCTTAATTAGTGTTATTGATAGTGATTAAATTTACTTAAAGCAAAGGGGTAAGCGATGTAGTTTAGCTTAAATCTATACCGCTAATAATATAACGTATCTCCAGATGATTAAATCAGTTTTGCGTTGAGCTCGGCTTGAAGTATGGGCAGTATATTTTAAGTTGGCTTAAGGTTACGATCAGATGTTATTTTTAGCGCGGCTTAAACGACGAATTAGGATCAGTTTTAATGCTTTGGAATAAGCCAGGCTTAGTTCAAACGTGGGGCAGCATTGAATTATGTGACACCTGGGCGTTGGGGGAGGCTTTAGGGGCGTTTGCAGCCTCCTCCTTAAACCCTCAGAAGGCTGAATAACCCCCAGAATTCAATTTTTCGATTTTTTCCAGTTTTTTTCCGCAATTTTTGGCGCCAGTGGATAATTCTTGATGAGATACATTGAAAAATGGTGTTTATTTCGCCATACTACCATTTTTAGGACCATTTTTTACCTTTGAAGAATCTGTGCACCCTCCCCTCCAGAATTTCGGTGCTGCCCACGTGTGGTCGTATGCCGTAAAAGGTTTATACCTAGCTTAAACCTCGAGCCAGATTCAGACAGGTTTAAACGTATCCCTCTCATTTGGATAATTTAAACCGGGCTGATGCCTGAGTACGGTCCGGCAGGTGCGGATTTAGGATGGGCGGGGAGGGCGGCCGCCACCCCATTGGCCCGAAATAGTGCGCAAAATTACGGATTTTTGAGCGATTTTTAGCGATTTTCGGGTTAAAATGGCTAATTTTTCCGCCCAAGTTAGGGTTCCGCCCCCCGTCTTTATACTAGTTTCCGTTTCTGTTTATTTTTCGGTCTTTTGCCGTGCATTATCCTGTTGTATCATAACTATTCATCGATTTTCTGCTGAGTTCGGAGTTATTCTCAAATTTATCCGATATAGTGATCTATTCATTTTGAATGTATTTACTACATATTGCCGTAATGGAAAAATCTATTCCCCCTCTTTACACAAATTGCCATAGAAAATCTATATTCCTTATGTTTTGCATTCCATTCATCTATTTGTCCAATTTTTTGTCCGATCGATTTTTCCTCTCTCTCCTCTCTCACTCCTATTCATTAAATCTTTAAATACATGTTTATCTTAAAATTGTTAATCTTAGAACCCGAAAATAATTTTTTCGGTGATTTCGATCGTAAAATTTACATTTCGGCTCCTATATTCCATTTGTGCTTCACACTTCTTGCAAAATTATATGTATCTAAATTCTTTAATTTTTGCTCTAATCTTAGATAATATTTTGAATAAATATTTGAATTTATGTTTCCAGCCAGCAGCTAACTACTGTAATTAATGTACACGTTTGCTTAGTCATTTTGTCCTCTTTGTTGATAATAAATGTTTCTGTCATTGAGTAGAAATTTGTATCGAAATATGCCCTTTAGATGACTTCATGTTTCAACTTTTAACATCACTAAAAGCATGAAACTTCAAATTTATTTTACAAACAAAAAAATTTCAATAAAAGGTGCAGTGGGTCCATCGTTTAATGATATAAGCATACGTGGGCAGCCAAGAAAATTCTGAGAAGGGTGCAAGATTTTTTGAAGGTAAAAAATCAGGCCTTAAAAATGGTGGTATGGCAATGAAAACACCATTTTCCGACGTTTCTCATCAAACACTATCCAATGGCATCGAAAAATTGCGAAAAAACGAAAAAATTTTCAAAAATTGAATTCTGGGTGGGGGTATTTTGATTTCTGGGGGATGCATACCCCAAACCCCCGCGCCCAGGTGTGGATATAACATTTTGTAATGTATAATTTCGTCGAATTCGTTTCGAAGCACTTTTTTCAAATTTCTCATGCATTGTCTAATACGTCTTTTCAATTAATTTAGGCGTATAATGCTGGACTTAAATATTAATGTTCAATGAAAATATTTATTGCACGTAACGAGGATCAGAGTAAGTAATTCGTAGACATGCGCGTAATGATCTAGGAGAACATAACAAAATGTGAATAAAATTAATATAAATTATATCAAATGATAAATTTTCATGTTCAGCCCCAGGACCGGTGCAGCAGCTGAATGCTATAGCTTATGGCTCCTCAACTGTGTTAGTGAAGTGGCTACCTCCGTTGCATGTCCAAGGCCACCTCAAAGTTTACCATATCAAATACGTCAGTAAGACTATCACGTTTTTCACTGAATTCCACTTTCCGAATTTTTTCAGTGTTTTGCAACACCTTCATGCTATGGAACAGGAAATGATCACAAATGATCTCTTTAACCTTACCATCTTTTTAAGGGCATTATCCTACAAATGCAAATGAAAATCCTCTTTAATTCAAAATCTTTTTTAATGACAAATTCGGAATTTTCGTGTACGAAAGCTGCACAGCAATCAAATATATAAGGGTCTAAATGGCTAAATTTTCAAATTACTGTGATTTAACAATTGTAGTCTACTTCTCCTGGAACTATCTTCAAAATTAGTGTTTTTCGCATAAGGATTATGCCTTTAATTTAAAAGTAAATTCATTCTAAGGGTCTTTGCGTTCTATTTCAACATACTTTCTGAGGATTAAACAATGCTAGTAGAATGTGCTTAATATTTTTGGTTAATTAATCACTTTTTCGCAAAATAAAATTTTGTCTTACCCGTATTGAATATATTGTAAAACAAATAATTGAACAAATGACGTATGTGAAGTATTGCAACAAGAAATGTTCTGTGAAAAGTATGACAGGATACTACGAAGACGACCTACATTTTTTCAATTAATGTATAATTCAATTTGGGATATTATTAATGATTATTCAAATAAATTAAATCTTTCGACATAATAACAAGCGTAGAATGGTTTTTTAGTCTTCTCTTAAGATTTGAGAATCTGAATATTGCGAAGCTACATACGATGCTATTTTGGTTTACACTTCTGAAATATAGTCTGATTAACAAAATTATTATTGCATAGATAACAACCTATGAAAAATTTCTTCTCCTTCGTCCTTTTGAGCACTTTTTAATCAGACGGCGATTTTGTTTAATAAAGAAAGAATGTACAGTGGCGAATTCAGGATTTTTGCAGCGGTGTACCCGTTTTCTTCAAAAATTGTCAAAATCAATCAGGTGCCAACCACACTTAGGCGTGGGGGTTGGGGAGTACGCACCCCCCAGAAGTTGAAATACCATCCCAGAAATCTAAATGCCCCCCACCAGAATTCAAATTTTGGAATTTTGTTTTGCTTTTTTAGCGATTTTTTGATGCCATTGGATAGTGCTCGATGAGGAACGTCGAAAAATGGTGTTTTTTTGCCATACGACCACTTTTAAGACCATTTTTTGACCTTTGAAAATTTTTTTAAACCCCTCCTTAGAAATTTGGTGTTGTTACCTATGGCGCCAACTATTTTTAATCAACTTCCAAGCTTCTGACAATTTTATGTTTAAAATGAATGGAATTTTGCACTTTAACGAAAATCCGGTGGTAAAGCGTATGTAAAATCCTTCAAATTTAGGCAGAAGGAACGCCCAGCGACTTGAATTACCGCTTGTATCGTTTATTTTTGCACGTGGAGCACGTCTAAAGCATATGACACGGAGCGTCAAAATTTTCAAAACATTTTGCTTAAAAATGGAAGAAAATGTGCCGGAAAAAGCTATCATAATGTTATATAAGCTGCGTTTGAAATCAATACAATGTTCGTTGCCTCAAAAATCTGTTAGTGGCGCAAGAAATGGCCCCAGGCCGCGCAGAAAGTAGAAAATTTGAGAAACTACGATCAAGGGCGTCTAAAACTTATTATAAATTGTATATCGATTTTTTATCTTGCCAACTATTTTGATCCAACGGAGGAGGTCGATGACCCTGCTTAAAAATTCGCTCTGGCTATATGCTAGTATGAAGAAAAGACCTTGAATTGAGAATTAACGAAGCATACTTCATTCGATTTATTCCTCCCCTATTGGCTTGGAATCGTACCGCGCAAATGGGCGTCGGTGGAAGATAGGTTGGGAACCCCCATAAATCTAAGGTGCCTTTGCAACCCCCTGGAAAGAAATAATATCTTTGACATTTTCACGAAATTTCTGCGACTATTCATTCAACACGTATCGGACCGCCAAATTTTATTGTTGCGCCCTTGTGAAAAATCATTTTTGTAGCCGCACCTACGGTCGACCATTTCGGTCCCGTAAAACCGCGCACGGTGTACGATTCGGCTGTTCCGGCCGATGTAAATTATCATTTGAACGACGCCCTTTCTGCCGATTCGGGTTATATTGTGTTTGTTTGGGCCGAAACGGGGGTGGCAACGGTCCGTACGAATCGCAAAGGGTCGATACATGGAACGATACCATTTGTAAGCGTAAAAAGTTTGAAAACTTCGTTCAACGTATAAGATCTTTATTTGCTTTAAGATCATAACATTTTATCGTTTATTTTATTCTTATTAGCATATTGTATTTTTTATTTGGAAATTTATTTTTTTACGATTTGATCACCAGATCCGACGAAGCCGACGTTTCATCTTGAACAAACGGCTCCTAAGCGCGTGCTAGTCACGTGGATACCCTCATTAGAAGGCATGCCGGGCAGTTCGTTCTACGTCAACTATTCTATAGAAGGCAAGTTCATGCTTAGAAGGGCTAATTAAGAATAAATTTAATTCAACTGAATTAAACGATTATGTACGTAAAGTTCACATTTTATATCCGAAAGAAGCGCTATGAATTGTATATCGAGCGTTTTGACGAAAATAACAACAACACGGTGGTGTTCCTCTGTGCCTACTTTCAGTAGCGGGTACAGGATTTTCTCCAGGAGAGCGGAACCCGAAATTTTCCCAAAAACGTCAAAAGGAGTCCGAATAATTCATCCGTTATGCTTGAAGTAGAATTTTATTGTCGCCTTTTGATGAACAAAATCATTTCTAATGCAGAAACTTAAAAATTTACAAATTTTTTTGAATTTTTTTTATGAAAAGCGTGGAAAATTACCGCAAAAATCGCATGAAGCGCCGAGAAAAAACGCCAAAAGCTCTTTTTTCTCGACAAATTACATACTATATGTTTATCTCGGAAAGTCATTGTTAGAACCACAAAATCTTTATTCTGTGCAGAAACTAGCTCTTCTGACATAAAAATAAGGTTTTCAGAGCGCCAAGAAAGTCAATGAACGTCATGAAGAATTTGAAAAATCACGAAAAATTGGATAAAATCATTAAGAAATACACAGCTTTTCTTTATTACGCTCAACTATTTTCGACGACAGGAGAGCGGTCTCCCGCCCCCGCCCTTCATCTCACTTTACTCGCCCTTCACCGCATTTTGTAGTTTTTTTAACAATGTTATAAATGTATTGCACTTTTCGATATTAAAACCGTTGCATACGTATTTCATGGATTAGATGGCCGTGAAATCTTAATGCGTTATTTATGACCCTATCGAGCAGCAGGGGGTATGATCACACGTGGGCGAGGCGGTTAAGACCTCCTGCCCTGAAATCCCGTAGACTCATCCCTCAGACTCTTCGACAAGAATTGAATATTTGGCATATTTTTCGGGGTATTTTAGTCAGCTTAACACTAGAAAGAGTCCCATTGAATTCGGCTGCTGCTCGTCTTTGAAGACACTAGAATGGCTGCTAGCTGGTCCCCGCAAAAAAGCTATCATCCCTTCCCCATCATTTTTGATTTCCTAGATAATCGTGGAAAACGTTATGTTCCATTTTTTTTGATTTAAAAGTGTTAAGCCTAAGCGTTTCTCACCATATACTCGCACTTGAATTTTCGAGATTTCAATTAATTTTTGTGGTACTTAGTTTATAGAAAGAATAGCATCACGAAAAACGACAAAAACCGTTAAAAAACAAATAAAAACCGGCTGCCGTCATTTATACGGCCAAAATTTTCGGATTGACTGAACTTCTAAATATATGCAGAAAATTTCAGTGTAGCGAATTAAATTCAGTAACTGATAGATATATCTCTTCTGCACGATCTCCTAATTCTTATTTAATTTTTATTTTAATTTCATTAATTTGATTATTAATTTAATTTAATTTATTTTCAAAAAGAAAATGACTTCGTAACAACAAATTGTGTAAAGAGAATGAAATTTGAAAGCGTAAGTTTCGAGGCTCGGTACTTAGTTTTTGAAATAGTGCCGTTTTTTAACTCGGAGCATGGAATGAGATTATTTTAATTAGGATATTAATTGAAAAATATCCCCAATTAAAATATAGTTCAGTTTAAAAAAATACGTTTTAATTAGGATCGGAGTTTTGGCGGCAAACTGCACCTGCTTACTTGCCGTCTCAGCAAATCTCAATCGACGATCTACTCATGGAACAAATGTATATAATATGCGTACATTCGAGGGAGGGCAAGCGAACCACGCAGTCCGACACCAAAACCATTGTATTACAATCGAATACCACTGTGCTATTTGAACCGGTTATTGGCGAAGAAGCAGGTAAGTAATTCAACTAAAATACTGTTATAAAATGAAAATATGCAATTTAAAGATAATAAGTGCGACAAAAAAAATAAAATAAAAGTAGAAATAAAATAAAATAAGGCTCACGACCATAGTGTGGGCGGCACCAAAGTTCTGGGGAGGGGTTGCAAAATTTTTTCAGAGGTCAAAAAATGGCCTTGAAAGTGGTGGCATGGCGAAAATACACACATTTTTCAACGTTTCTCACCGAGCACCATCCGTTAACATCAAAAAATTTCGGAAAAACGAAAACAAATTTCGAAAATTGAAATTTGGGGATTATTTTCATTTCTGGGGGATATTTTGGTTGCTCGGGGGTAGGGAGTGCATACCCCCAGACCCCCAAGCCCAGGTATGCTCACGACTGGTGAAAGAAGAACCATCCGATTGATCGAAAAAAAAATTTTTTCAATATTATTAAAAGCAGAACGATCACGGGTTTGTAAATTTTCTGGCACTATTTCTTATTCTGCTATTGTACTGTCGGGGTAAATGCATAATATGGGTCCGTCCGTCAGAAATCCGCAAAAATGGGTTTAGAAAGTCTGGATTTTTTAACGTGCTGAAATCGCTAAAATAAACCCTAGAAGACAAGTTTGATTGAAAACTGTCCATTGTTTTCCGAAATATTTCGGATTTTACCGTTAAATTAATGTTTTTCGTGATTTATCACTAGTACGTAAAATTCATCGTTTTATAGTTTTTTCGCCAAAAAAATAAGTTTTCGTATTATTTGCAATATGCTGAAGACGAGTATACAAATTTTTTCTGCTTGTAAATCTTTTTACGCGTAAGATGAGCAAATTTATGCAAATTTGTGTCCAAACGTGTATAAGGAGACCTAAGCAGCTATACGTCGAACTAAGCGGGAGTAATACATACCTAAGCCGTCTAAAATTCTCCCTCATCTATAACCAAGCCTAAGCCTATGAAAAATTTAGAGAAAACCGACTTACAGGATAAATGATCAAACTGCCTATTCTCAAGCACTGAGGAATTCTGAACGTTAGAGCCCTATGGCTTCCTAAACATTGGACGGATTTTCATCAAACTATTTTTCTGCAAGTTGTATAAAATATCCGAACATCTGGAAGTGATTTTCAACAAATTTGTGACGGAAACTATATTCTGCGCTTTAGCCGCATTTTCTATTGTTCTATTTAAAAAGTATTTTTGACAACGCTTTTTTGATGTCCGTATCTATAATTATAAATATAGTCTAACCTTAGTTACTAACTTCTAAACCCCCATACAGCATGTGGAAACTTTATTTGGGAACAATTCTATCTCCTATTTCCAAGTTTTAGGTTTCCATTCCATACTTTTATCTTTGCTTTCATCTTTTATGAGAAAAGTGATATTCTTTCTTACTCACATGAGCAGCGGCGGATCTAGGATTTTTCTAAGGGGGCGGTACCCCTGAGGGGGGGGGGCGGAATCCTGACTTGGGCGGAAAAATTAGCCGTTTTACCCGAAAATCGCTAAAAATTGCTCAAAAATGCTTAATTTTGCGCACTATTTTGAGCCAATGGGGGCGGCCGCCCCCCCGCTCCCCCTAATCCGCCCCTGCACATGAGCGGAGGATTTATTTTCTAATTGTGGCTCTTGCAATACATTATTATTTGTGAATAGTCGCAATTTATACAATTATCATTGAATGTTTTCATACTTTTCTTTAATTTTTATGACCAAATTCTTCATCTTTTGATCATTCGTCGTTGCTTAATAACATTCTGCTTATTTTTATTCTGAAGTTAAATTTTATTTTTCTGCAATTAAGTTTTACCATAATATGATTTAAAATGTCCGATAAGTGGGGCAATTCTTGAATCATTCTCTAAAAATGGACGTTTTCTCTTCAAGTTTACTGAATTTTTTGCATATCGCTCTACAACTCTGAAAATTTTTTTTCAAAACTGATATAATGTAATTTTTTTAATTTCTTATATATTTTTTATAATAAATTTTTGAATGCATATATTATCCTTCACTTTGATGTTTGTCTCGTACGTCAGGTGTGAGCGCACTCGTTTGGTACATTGTAATTACGTGCATTGCGGCTCTTATCCTGCTAATTGTCTTTGTCGTATGCTTTTGCTACCGTAATCGGGAAAATCATAAATATCCAAGTAATAAGGATTTTTTATTATAATTTTGCAACTAACTGTTTTACGCAGTAAAAATATATTCCTCTGCAGCTGCCATTGAACGCTCAGAAGTTTACACTTACGAATCGCCACTCGAAAGTAACCTTTGTTTTCCTTATAGCGAAAAGTCGTATTAGATAACATAAAAGTAAAAGAAATACAAAATTTATTTATTTATACGTAATTGCATAGTGTTTTAATTTAAACGTCATGGTTGCGCTCTCGGATGATTCTGAGAATGGTTTTGAATATTGTTCAGAAATATTTTAACGACACTTTCTGTTCCCTTAATGAATTGAAAATGAAGTTTTCGACTATTAAATTTTCAAATAATTCGTAACATTGTTGCGTCATACTCGTAGTTCATATAACTTGTATGCTAGCAAAGAAAAATGCTCCAGTGGAACAAAAAAGGACAAATATACTTGGAACGGTGTATTTATAATGACATAAAAGGAGGGGACTAGGAAATAGTCAACTATGCGCGCAAAAAATCATCAGAAGCTGCTAAATATCCGAAGAATTCTGTAAGCATCACAAAAATTGAAGTATATTCTGCACAGAATGTAGTTGTGACCTCACTTTGAGAAATAAATAATACGATAGTTTATTCTTTGACAGAACTGATCATACATACATGGGCAGCCGAAAAATTCTGGGGAGCGGTTAAATTGCCAAAAATCGCCAAAAATGCTACTGAAAATAGAATTCTGGGGATCTACAGTTATCTGCAGGGTTTCTAGCTTCTGCAGGGGATGCATACCACCAGACCCCCCATGCCCATGTGCGATAGCATAGAAGCGGGGTAAGGCACTAAAATTGTGAAAACAGGTTTGCACCAAAGGATTAAGGACACAGCGCAGAAGAGTGAGCGAGATAGCCCTACACATAAATGCAATAGTGCATACTGATAGACAGGAAATTTCAATAGCTCAGTGTAGAATGCCGAAGCAAAAGATGAACCTAAATCATCTCATCATGCTAGGATAACAAGTATAACCGTAGAGCCACAATGAATAACATGATGCGAATGTCTTAATTCATCTATTGAGCCTTGACTGAATATTGATTACGTATTGTTTCAAACATGCGATACTGATCTTGAGAGGACACCCTCTCTTTTTAGAGGCCGCAGAATATACTTTAATTTTCTGTTGCTTTGAGAAATCTGATTTTCAGCAGATTCTAATGATTTTTTGCGCGCGAAGGTGTCTTAAATAATATGTTGTTTTTATATCTTGAATAATACACTATTTCAAGTATATTTGTCCTTTTTGTTCCATCGGAGCATTTTTCTATGCTAGTACCCTACTTTAAATTAGAAAGATTTGAGTGAATCAATGAATAAACTCAGAGGTAACTTGCTGAATGAAATACTTGAACAACACAAGGACAGTCTCTTAAAAAATACCCCATACAACGTTTTGTGATTAAAATGAATTTTTACTTTAAATTTTACACAGCTATTGAGTCACAAAAAAGCAAAGTTAGATCCGTAATCCTAATTTTCCAGAGAGCAGTCTGTAATAAAACTTAGCTCTTACAACGTAAAACCTCACAGACATGAGGTTAACCTGATGCGTAAGTTTACACAACTAGAGGGTGTAAAGTGAATTGCAGTAAAGTTCGTATCCATGGTAGTACTGAGAATTCCTTATGTTTCGGAAAACGTTTTAAAAAATTTTCATCTTCGGCAAGTGCTCTGTCATTAAAATTAATTTTTAGTCTAAGCTTTACACAACTGCTGAGTGTAAAGAATGTTTGAAATCTGATTCGTAATCCTGATGTTCCGTATAATATTTTACAAACAAGTGATTCTCTGCAACACTCTAGATGCAAAGTAAACCTTCAGTGTAAACTACTTTCCACCTCTATTAAGTGCAAATTGATTCGTCCAGTGGAATGTGTGACCCTTAAGCGCAAAGCGTTCTTAGAGTTGAGATCGCGTTCTCACTTATAACGGTAGATCATGAATATAAACTGATGCAGAAACGTGTTTTTCACCCCAGAATTAGAACTTCATACCTTCAAAACTAACTCAATATTGAGTGTAATGAAGTGCTTCTTATTGCGATGTGTAACCCTTAAGACCCTGTTTATTTATTACATAAGTGCGGTCATACCACTTCATTCGCGGCGAACTTAGCAGACAGAATAACTGCAATAGCGGTTTTTCACCATAGAGCTGGTACTTTACACTTCCAGAAATAACTTCAATATTGAGTGTATAGAATTCTGATTAAGTGTAGTTTGTAACCGCTGACACGTACTTTATTTTTAGGCTAGTTCGCATAACCTGATTCATAACCGGAGAAGTTGGCCGTTAAAAAATCAGCAAAAAACGTGTTTTTTTACATCAGTGTTTAAACTAACACCCTCACACCTAAATCAGTATTAAGTTTAAAGAAAGGCGTCTAAGTGTGGTGTGTAACCTTTTAGCTGTACTTTATTTTTAGTATACTTTGCACATCTTCATTTGATACCGTTGGAATTGGCAAACTAAAAAAGTATAAAACACAACTTTAAAAATCTGAAGCTAAGTCCTATTGAGTGTAATGAAATTCGGTATGGCCTGTTTGTAGCATTTGAGTTGTACGTGTAGCCCCTAAAACGTACTACATTTTTATTCTATTTAAGTACTCCCGACTTATAAGCGGAGAAATCTGAGACAAAACCTGGTTTTTACACTATCCACTACATTGTAAATTTTAAACCCCTGTATCTAACTCCGCATTTAGTGTAAAAAAATTTCCAGATAGAAAAAAGTAGTAACTTGGGTCTGAGTACATATCTGTCAGAAAAAATCTTTTGAGACTCATAATCTGAGTTCTTGGCGTACAGAAAGAAGGAAAAACGCGACCAAAATCTGTCTTTACACCCACATTTTTAGCACTCTTTACACTCTCCAAGCGACAACTAATGCGAAATTTAGAATACGAAAAAAACATTATAAAGAGAATTTAATCTTCTACAATTCTGTTTTATCAAACTCTTCGAAGCATTTATACTGAGTTGTGTACAAGCTTGGCAAAAAAAGCACCAAAAATCGCTGTTATAACGTTACGCCGAAATTTTACACGCTTATTGCTAACGGTATTGAGTGTAAAAAATAATAAGTCTACATCTGGATTTTTAATCATCTATATTTAAAAAGACGCACCTCCCAAGAATGTCCAAGTGTTACTGTAGGGTGTGCCTTAATTGTTGGGGAAACCCAAGTATATTATTGTACGCGTTATCGCGCTACCTATGATTACTCATCGAATGGCAGGAAAATAATAAAAAATTACATATTAATTCGCTAATATATTTTATCCTGTAATTCCTTCTCGTATCATCGTTTTAATTTTCTTGATTTTTTGTTCTTTTTCAAATAATTCTGTTCTTTTTAAACGCTTTGTAGTTTTTGTTGTTTGTCATTCAACAGGATCATCGCTTGGTATGCCAGTTTTCGTAAAAAATTTTACGAAAAAAGGGTTTTTAGAGTAAACAAATATTTTAAATGAAATATTCGCCGGTATTTTCGCTAAAGTGAAAGGAATTTAATGATTTTCTTGCACGAAATTGTCGAAAATTTCAAAATTTTCCAGAAAAATGTTATTTCGCACGTAAGCGGAAAATTTTGGGACCTATTTTTGATTGCTCTTGGAAAAGTAAAGGCACTGCCTCTCCTCTTAGGAAAATCCTAGATGCGCAACCATAGGTGGGCGGCATCCAAATTTCTGGGACGGGGTGCAAGAGTTATTCAAAGGTCGAAAATGGCCTCAAAAATGGTATAATGGCGGAAAACTACCATTTTTTAACGTTTCTCAATGAGAACTATCCATTATCATCAACAAATTGCGAAAAAACAAAAACAATTCAAAAATTGAGTCTCGAGGGGAGGTATTCCGGTTTCTGGGGGGTGCATACCCTCTACACCCCCTACGCCCAGGTATGTCCACCACCATACATGCACAGTATGGGAATTCTGGGAAGGGGGTGAAAACCTTAAGTGCCTTTTTTGGGCCCAAAAATGGCCGGTACGCGTTAAAAAACATCCTTTTTGGCGTTTCTGACGATACTCTATGCTTCTAAAGCATGAAATCATGAAAAAATTTCGAAAAAAGTAGAATAAATTGACCAATATATCGCTTAAAACATGAATATATGGCGCGAAGCGCCGAAAATTTGGCGATTTTGAGCAAATAGATAGCCAAAAACACTTAAACAGACACTTTTTCTACCAATTTTCAGGTAAGTTTAGGAAACTTTTGAAAAATCGCCAATTCTGGGGGGGTAAAAATTTTTTGCGGGGGGTGAAAAATGATTTTGCGGGGTGTGAAACCCCCAAACCCCTCAAGATCATGTACGTCCACCACTGATTTCATGTACGTACTTTTTTATCGAGCCGCTCTACAATACGTCCTTAGTAGCAATTTTTCAATTTAGAAAGGGACGATGACGAGAATAACAGTGATTACGAAACCGAGAAGAAGGAAGAACTTTTCGAAAAAGCGTAGAGCTCGTGACATTTAGCCCCAGGCGGAACATTACTTTAAAAATTGCACTAATCCTGACCACACATGAAGATACAATTTTGGAACGATCCTGATCGCACAAAAAAATTCTAAAAAAACATACGTAGATCATAAAATTATATAAGTTGTGATTAAACTTTTTTCTCTTCATGCGATTTTTTATTCCGATGAGAAAAATTTTGATAAGAAATTTAATCTTCAATTTTCGATCCTTTCCCAATAAGCCACAGAGATTTCGGAACCCTCAGTATCAGTCGTGATTGCTGTATAACTGTTTGAAAAATTATTGTATAAATTTCGGAGTAAAATCTCAGACACTTGCATGGTGTATTAAATTGAAATCGGAATGTAACGTGCTTAATTTTGTCTTGATAAAGCTAAAAAATAGACAAAGAGCTAGAACGATTTAATTTTTGAAGAAAAACCGAATGAGATAAGTGCTAATGTTCAAAAAATGCAATAAATAGATCAGAATTGTACATTAACGGCGACCTAATTGTGGAGGTCTGGTTGATGTAAAACTGGCAAAAATCCTAAAAAGTACGTTAAAGATTTAAATCTGGGGGTTCATCGATTTTGAGTTGACTTTCGAAGATTTTAAGCTATTCGACAGAAAACGGCTAATTGCGCCCTTCCGCGTTTGATGGGAACATTCCACATGTGCTTGTCTTGAGAGTTGTGAATATTTGAAAAAATCCGGCACTCTGAGTCACCCGATGTTGCGCTGAAGAAAGCTGTCAAATAGGTACATTTGGAATACTTATAGTCTGTCTCATTTATCCGAGAGCTTTTTCACTAAACTTTTTCAGGGTCTACAGTAACTCCATCTTTCTTTACTGCAGCAAGGGTTTTTCAATAAATTTTTCTGCGGCATAATTTACGTCTCGTCTTCTAGCTAGTCAATCGACTTAGATGAAACTTGCTTATTCAGCTTATCATCAGTTGATACTTTAAAGTCAATAGGCTAACATCTTGAGCAGCGACGCTAACTCCCGCGTAATGCAGTGGCAAAACGTCTGCGTGTCGTCGTAGTAACCCGGGTTCGATTTCCGCCGCTGGTTTTTTATTTAGGGCACTCACTGTAGTATGTCCTAACACTGTTTAAATGCTTGAATAAAAATTTATGTTGACGGTCTAGTGCATAAAAATTGGAAAAATGATACCCGTTTGTCCTCACTGAGCTTATCTGTCGACTTACAGTAAATCATCTTGTTACGCTTACTGTAGCCTTCACACAAAAATTTGCTGAATAGCTCTCGAATAAATGAAGCAGACTATATTTTAGGAATCGGTACAAACCGGAAACGACAACCTGTTGATCGTAAGCTTAAAAGTGGTTGCACACATACGTGGGCAGCAAGAAAATTCTGGGGGAGGTGCAAGATTTTTGAAGGTCAAAAAAATGGCCTTAAAAATGGTGGTATGGCGATAAAGACACCATTTTTCGACGTTTCTCATCAAGCACTATCCATTGGCATCAAAAAATTGCGAAAAAACAAAAAAAATTTTAAAAATTGAATTCTGGGGGTATTTTGATTTCTGGGGGTATTTTGGTTTCTGGAGGGGTGCATACCCCCCAAACCCCCCACGCCCAGGTGTGGTTGCACATCGTGATCTTACAAATACATAAGTGTAATTAGTGATATAGTTCGTTTTTACAGGACCTTCTATTCCTCCTTGGGAAAGTTCATAATTCCGAAATTGTGATAGTTAAGAGCGCACGTCAGAATAAAATGCCTAATTTCGAATTTAGGAACCTTTCTTCTACTTAAAGGTCGTCTTAGGGCCACACATTGACGTTGGGATTCAGATTTCGTACCCCGCCCCCGAATCTGAAACCCCTTCCCAAATCGATAAAATCCAAAATCGAATTTTCGATGCGTTTTCGGCAACTTTGCCCTATCGGATTCCCGAATTCGGCTTCTGCCCGTATATGTTTAGGGCGGCTCGGAAACGGGTTTAAGATGAAGATTATTATGTAGTTATCTGAATTTCCTCCACTGGTTCGAAATCCCAGAACGGGATTCCTTTACGTAGAACATGCCAGAGTAAACACCCTAAACTCCGTCTGCTAAAATTTTTTTACAACTTCTGGCTAGTTTTAGGAACCGCAAACGAAGTACCTGATAGAAATGTTCATTTCAGGGTAGGTACCCCCTTAACGAGCCCTCAGTGTTAACCCTGACGTGCCCTACTCAATGAGCATCTGTTCCATTACTTTGCCGCCTCCAGGTAGGACAAAGCCCTTCGAAACGGGATGTATTGATTATGACTGCATAAAATGGTGATAAGGGAACATGTAGCACGTTTTCGGTCGTAAAAATTTTCTTAGGTCAAAGAAAATTTTTTCTAAAACGGGGTTGTTATTGTTATCTCTGATTAACAACACTTGGAAGACCTATTGCTGGATTTTTAGTCACATCCGAAAAGAGATAAAATCCTACCGTAGCGAATTGGATAGGTACAGGTATTTGTGTACTCGTACGGGTACTTGATAATATCAGGGAATTCCATCATAAGCGTTAAAACCAGTTTTAAACGTATTTGCGAACCAAAAGCTATGTTTCGTTTTCTGCTTCCGAGTTTAACCTATCGTTTCCGTTTTCTAATCTTACTTTTTCCCTAGCATTTTTTTAACATGCGATATTTTCAACATCTCTTTGAAAACTCATAAAAAATTTAACTTAACATTCATCTAGCAACTTATGAGCTGGTATATTAATAAAATCCCAACCGTAATATTAACCACGTCTTGAAATGAAATTTGGACCTGCTTGAATTTTCAGGAAGTTTTTCGCGGAAAATTTTCGCAAATGATGGCCTTCTTTTTGCCTTATTTTCCACAGGAAATTTCCCCGCGCTTCTGAGCATCTGAGGCAATCGAATGCTTGTCGAGTCGTGTAAATGCTGGTGCAATGATGCCTTTTATGAAAATGTTAAAATGACGTATCCATTTTCAGATTTACAAGCAGGAACACAGTCCAAAAATAAGTAATCGTGAAGAAAGAGGTAGATTGTACCTAGCTGGTTTATCATGTTTTTCTGGAAATATGTACGTATGTGTTTTATGCGAAAAATTCATATGCTGACGCTGCTAAAGACTAATCCCGCAATTCGATGAAAATAGGGTAAGATCGTTCCTTCATTTCTAAAAGTTTCACATCAGAACACACTCATAACAGCGAGCTGGCGGATGAAATTATTCGTTTTGTTTTTTGACCATGTTCCAAGTCATTTTGATTAATTGCACACTACACAATTTCATTAACATACAACAGTATTGAAAAAACATGTTGAACTTTTTGCTACATTATTTTGTGTGCTCACTTGCTGATTTTCCAACCACGCGATAGAGGATCACACGCATACATCAATACGAAACCAATTGTTTCCTTTTTACAAACGAGCAAATATAATCTTCCTCTAAATTCTTCTTTTGTCCCTCTTGTCATCCACTCTAAAATTCAAATAATACAATGGAATAATATCCGCATGCACTTTTACGCCAAAAGCAATTTTTCGTTTTCCCTTTTAAAGCAAAATCGCACTTTTTGCAATCTTGACGAATTTCGGTGAAATCGGGTAATTTTGCCTACTCGTGGACATCAAAGACTATGAGGAAGTTTAAATACGAGTACGAGTATCTCAATGCTCAGATTAATTATATTTCCTATATTTTTTTAAAGCAAGTTCTATGATGGTGAAATCGTAATCTCATATTGTTGTACAACAGGCCGTAGTGTAAATTGCCGTACGATTTGGGGTGGACTGTGTAACTTAATAGGATAATATCTTTGAAATGTGGAAAAGTTTGATGAAGTATTACAAAAAATAAAATAGCTGAGAGATACATACACTAGAAAAAAATGTTCCGATGGAACAAAAAAAGACGAATATACTTAGGACTGTGGATTATTTAGGATGTATAAGGAGAGGGGACTACGGAAAAGCTACCTATGTATACGCCCGAAGTCGCTAATCTATTGAAACTCAGATTTTCCAGCTAAAACAACTCAAAAAATTGAAGTATATTCTGCGGCCAGGAGATTGAAATAATCTGTTGGACCAAAAACGATTGACAAAGCAGCAAGTTAGCTATGCAGTAGCTATGGGAACTAGAAGACACTTTGCAAGCCAATTGAATTAAATAGCAAACATTGATGCAATCAAGACAATCAAACAAAATTGTTGGTTTAAAGCAGTAGGAAACGCGTAAGCTTACGTTAAACAGACTATAGTCTGTTTTTTGACCTATAGTGCATGGATACGCTCGTAAAACCAAAATCCTTGTTACTGTAGCACTCGATGTTTCCCTTGCTCGGCGGAGTTGGTAGCGAATTATTTCATGGGTATGGACGGGTCGAGCGATGAAAGAATCGGGTGTTACAGTAATAAGTGAATTGGTTCTCCGGGCGAATTCATGCACTAGCTTAAAAAAATAGACTATACATGTAGGTACGCTTGCATGCCCGCAACGATTGTGTGCACTAGTCAATTGACGCCACCAGGTTAGCTCGCTGTAATGCTCGTGATGACAACACTTTTAAATACAATTACAGTTACTCTTCTATCAATCACAATAAACCAAACATGTCAGCGTTGCAACTTGCAAGTTATTTACAAAAAGTAAACATTTTAGATTATGTTTATACACTCTTATGTGAAGCATTGAAAATTATTTAAAGATTACACTTTTTTACAGGCCGCAGAATATACTTCGATTTTTGCGTTGCTTGGAGAAATCTGATTTTTAACAGATTTTGC
Source organism: Mermis nigrescens (assembly GCA_036768485.1). Classification (NCBI taxonomy): domain Eukaryota; kingdom Metazoa; phylum Nematoda; class Enoplea; order Mermithida; family Mermithidae; genus Mermis; species Mermis nigrescens. Next base: position 63,604 of record JAVLUZ010000785.1, read on the forward strand.
GACTTAAGGCTTATACATAGGTAACTTCTTTCTAGTCTCTTCTTTCATAACCTTAATAAGATTACAATCCCAAAGTATAATTCGTCTTTTCTTGTTCCATCGGAGCATTTTTCTTTGCCAGTACCCTGCTTTTAATTAGCATGACTTGAGTAAATCAGTCAGTAAACACATACGGTGACATGCCACAATAATGACAGCAGTTCAAGAACGCGAAAAACAATATTGTTGTGAACATTAGCAGTATCTTTTTTGAACAAGACAATTTCATCATATTTAAATAGATCACAATGTTTTCAGCATCAACTTTACGCAAATACTGGGTGTAAAGAACACCTACGCTAAGATTCGTCATCCTGGCATTACATGGAACATTTTGGAAAATAAAGCCTCGGCAATGCTCTGAAACTCAAGTCAGTTTTCAGTTTAAGCTTTACACAACTACTAGATATAAAGAAAACATACTGTCAGATTCGTAATTCTGACCTTATGGAACATATAAGAAAAAATTTACGTCATGCAACGCTCTAGAAGTAAAATAAATCTGTAGTGTAAAGTTTGCACATTAACAATACATTAATAGTGCAAACTATACACAACTACTGGGTGTAGAGAAAACTAACAGTCAGATTCGAAATTCTGACGTTATGTAGAACATTTCGAGAAACAATTAAGCTCCCGCAAGGCTCTAGAACTAATGTCAATTTGTGTAAGCTTTAAACAACGGGAGATTAGACCGAAATTGGTAACTCTGATATTACCCTGATATTACGATCATCATATATAAAAACATTAAGTCTCCACAATGACCTCAAGACAAATAAATATCAGATGTAAACCACTTTAGACCACTGTTGATGTAAACCACTTTACACTACTTAGAGTTGAGATTATGTCCAAAGATTCATAACTGGAGAAATTGACAGAAAAAACAAAACACAAAGATCTTTCGCACACCCAATTTTTATTTTTAATAGCCGAATATTGTTGTTAATAAACGTCATTTTCTGTGACGTATACCCAATAAAGAAAAACTTCATCTTTATTCTATTCGAATCATCTCGATTTTCTGACACGAGAAATCGCAGGACAAAAAAGGGACAAAAAACGCATTTTTGTCACCAACCACCACATTATAAACTTTAAAAATCTGAAGCTAACTCCCCATTGAGTGAAAATGAATTCAGTGTGGGCCAGTTTGTAGCCTTTCTATTGTTCACGTTTGAAAGTGGAAAACTTCTGTTTCGCAAAATATTTGAGATATTTATCAATCAACAGTAAAAACGTGTTTTTTCGCCCATTTTACACCCCTAATTTCTAAATTTACACACCCATAAATAACTTCATATTGCCTTTTTTGAAAGCAGTCTGTTGCGGCGTAGAGCCCTTACAAGGTGCTTTATTTTTGTTATATTTTATTTATCCTAAATTATAAGCGGAAAAGCTGGCAGAGAAATCTTAGACAAAATCTGTTTTTTAAACCATCCACTAGAGTGTAATATTTACACCCATTGATCTAACTCCATATTAAGTGTAAAAAGTTTACAGGTAAGCCCGAGATATCTCTTGAGTCGTAGTACAGGTTTATCGGAAAATATTTTCGGGACTCAAAACTGGAGTTGTTGACAGACAGAAAAAAGTAAAAAACCTGACTTAAATCTGTCTTAACACTCGTAGATTTTTCACACTCTTTACACCCCCCCTCGAGAACTAATGCAGAATTCAAAAAACAAAAAATTTATCATCTGGAGAATTTCATCCGTTACAATTCTACAATTGTACACCATTAAATTATATGAGGAATTTAACCTGAGTTGTTTACAAGCTCTCCGATAATACTGTCACAAGTTCGTATATATTATAATGTCACGCCGAAACTTTACACCTCATTACACATTTGTTAATGAGTGTAAACAAAAAAGAGCACATAATCTGTACTTATGATCTATCTGTTTAAGAAAACCGCACAATACAGAAGTGTATCAGTGTTGCTATAGGGGAGTCAGTTTTTAGGGGTACCCAAGTATATAATTGGGATGCGCTATCGCGCTACCTATGATAAGTTAATATAACTTGATTTGAGTGTGCCCTTTCGAAGAATGTTATATGCTTTTTATGTTATGTTGACTATCTCGGTTTGCAGAATCATAAGCTTATAAAGCTGGAAGCTTTGGAATAACTCTTTTCACTCATCTATCAAATTGGCCCTGCTAGTAAACTGACTTTCTGGGGTAGTTTCTCCAGCAAGAAACTTTTCTTATTTGACGGAAAAGAAGACTTCACTTATGTGCATCTAAACGTTTTGCCGATGTATCTAATTTAAGTGAGTTGCACCGAAACATTACGCCATAGTCACGTGCAGAATAGTGTTAGCATAGTTTGCAGATTAGCTAACTAGCTGCCGATTTATTCTTACGACATCTCGCATCTACTTCAGGGCTCTCGATTAATCTTTTTAGTGCAAAAAGCTTCATTTGACGGGAACCGGGTCGTTAATTCTAATAACGAAGCTTATCGAGGCTTCGCGAGACTGTTCGGATATATGTAGAAATCTACGTCAATCCGATAGCCATTCTATTTTTTATGCAGCTATTTTCGGACCCATAAATCTATAAAACCGACTCTTAATGCGATTCAACGAGCGTAGCAAGCATTGTTTATTAGCTTCATTTAGATTAGCCGCCCGGATTATACGTGGAAAAAATACTCTCAGGAGATCATAATGTTGTAGAATAGGAAGTATTTATCAAAGTTGTCTTAGTACGAGCTTGTATGCATATTGCACTGTTAGCTGGCTTTCCGTATTATTATCGATTTTCCTATCTGACTAATTGTCCTCCTCCGTCTTCATCGAACTCAATCCTTCTCACTCCCTCTCTTCCCTTCCTGCTCTCAAATTTTTCGTCGAATGTCCCAAAATCTTCCCACATGCACATATAGATTATGTATACCACCGGCCACGATGTTTATCGAATAAGTTTCCAGCTTATCATACGTGTAAGCATTCGCATATGATGAATTTTCTGACGCATGCTAGGTTCAAATCGTCGTTACTTATGGTACGAAGCGGGAGAACTCGATCAAAAATCCTTCGGGCAAGCTCAGCTGTGCGAAATCTTTTGGCTTGTCCCCGAAAACTTATCAGTTGTCCCCCGAGAACGCGTTTATCAGCAGAATAATGGTTTGTTTTCTTCTTGTCATTTGCTCGCGCAAGAAGCGCTATAAATCAAATGAGATACGCGTGGGATCGTGGGACGAAAATTGTTGTTGGTCGATGTTGTTATTCTGGCAAGTTCGGTTGAATTATGCAAGGCAAAAATCTAATCTCGACTATGAATTTGCGTCCTTATGCGGTATCGTCGAAGATATTTAGACATTTTATTACTGCAAGCTTCTGGTTTTTTATGGAAAAGTGTTCCATCGTGTTGGAATATATAAATCTATACTTGGCTTTTCGTTCTCCCTGCATAAGCTACTTTCGTTGTAGTAGCTTGATGAAGTATCCTAGTTTGATAATTATATACGTAAAAAAGTATCATCGAATTATCTTTATCATAAATCTATGTAATGATTATATTAGTAGCAACCAAAACTGGGGATATGATGGAGCGAGCATTGCGAAAACTCTTGAAATTCAATCTAAGGGTCATCCGGACTCTGGGTCAGTGTATGTAACCAGCTTTAACCCTCCGTTTACCTCATGTTTTTGCAGTCCGAGTGCACCATCATGGCATAAACTCCTAGTGCATATTAAGCTATGCCTTCTTAACATTTTCTGACAGCTATTACTTTCATTCAGTGCAATTTTTTATGCTCTTTCTGAATATGTATTTGATTTTTTGTGAAAAGTATTTTTGAAAGAGGTATGATTAAAAAACTATCACAATGCATAAGAATAGGCACCTGTTGGACATGATGCGAAAACAAGAAAAAGTAGATTTCTGTTGTGTTAAACACATCCAGGAAATGCATTTAAAGACCTGGAAAGGAATAAACCACTGAATTTTCTTATTAGGACCTTATTTTCCCATCTTGAGTTTTTTGTGATATCACTAAAAACAGGCCGAAAAAATGCCGCTTTCTTACTACTCTTTCACTCCTCTTCGAGCTAAACCATTAAAAACGATGTAATTGAAGCCAAAACGAGGCTAGACAAGGTTTTGGACACATGGATAAGGTAGAACAGAAAAAAATGCCACAAAAGTGATTCATTATGCCTCCGTCATAGGAAACGGTAAATGGAGGGTTAAGCTTATTGCTTACGTATTCCCGCACTTAGTTCTAGTCTAAAATCACTCTGGAAACATTTAGCATTATTTAAGCTTTATTTTAAATAAACAACACATTGTTTTGAAATGACTTAATTGAGTGACGTTAAGATTGATATAAGGCAATAGGCATGTGTTCGGAGGAGCGAAACAGCAGCAGCATATTATATAACGAATTATCTCGAGAAGAACTAAGCTTTACTTAAAACAAGGTTCGCATCTAAACTTCCTTAGATATTACTTGACTATTTTAAATTCAAGCTGCTTCACATTTCCTTAGAAAAATATAAGGTGTTTTGGAATGATCTGCCTCCTTAGAAAACATATCTCTAGACTACATATAAAAGAATTAGATCTTGTAGAGAATTAAATCATGCATTTGGTAATGTCTTTCTAATCTTAAAAGTTTTCGAAATAAATTCAGAGATCGCCTTTTTCTACACTATTTTGTATTCCTACCTGCCAAAATGAGTTTTGACGCTGCAGACTCAAAATTATCTGTAACGCAAGACTATTCTATTTCGGGGCAACAGTTTGCGTCCTGGTACCTGAAAAGGACAGAAGATCTGGATCACATTCTAATGGACAGTCGAGAATTGAAGCACAGTGAAGCCGATCAAGGACAATTTCAAATAAGTTCTCACAAGAATCGGTACCCACTTGTCTGACCTATGATCTAAATTGGGGATGCCTATAGTGATGAAAATAATTGCTAACCCTATTGAAATGTAGGCTTGTTTCATTTTCATACAACAAAACAAGAAGTTCTGAATTTTTCTTAATGAAACTAGCGCTACTAAACATAGAATTAAATTCTCTACAAGGTTGTTTATTGATTTTTTATCATCAAATCTAAAACTATCATTTCCAAGGGAGCAGATAATTTTCGAAACACTGAACGAATTTTCAACAGACGCGCGTATATTTCATAGACGTCAATGACTGGTTGATAGGAGTATAAATTGTTCGTATCTACTAGAAAATACAAATTTTTATTCGTTGTGTTCCTATATCTAAAATTATGTCATAGCATTTAATGATCGAAATTTTATGAATTACATATGTTGTCATTTTATGGACGTGTATTTATCATAGGAAACGCGCAAGCGCATACCTATAATATATTTGGGTACCCCCAACACATGTCTACCCCCATACAACCATAGCGGGACACATCTGGGAGGTGCGGTTTTTTCAAAAGATCGATAATAAATAAACTAAATTAGAGTTTGTTTTTGTTTACACTCAATACCGAATTCGTAATGAGCGGGTAAAGTTTTGGCGTAACATAATGACATAAAATTTTCTAGATGACACTTTTTTTTTAATTTATGATTGTTCTCGAGTGGGAGTGTAAAGAGTGTAAAAATCTGTGGGTATAAAGGCAGATTTTGGTCGAGTTTTCGACTTGTTTATCTCTGCGAAATTCTTGGTATAAGAGTCCCCAAAAAACCTATTGATGAAAAAGTACTAACGTTCGAGGGTTACACGATGAGGTTGAGCGCCTTCCTATGCGGTGAATACATAAGCTAGTTATTGCAGTTTAAAGTTTATACTCTGGAAGTGGATGCAAAACAAACACGTTTTCACTTTCTTTTAGTTTGCAAACCACTCCGATTATCAATCGAGAAGTGCAACGTATTATAAAAATAAAGTACATCTTAAGGCAAACACATCACACTTAGGCGCGCTTCTTCAAACTTAATAGAGACTTATTTCTAATGGTGTAAAGTTTAAACTCTGTGGTAAAAAAGCAGGTTTTGACCCGTTTTTGTCTGTCAACCGCTCCGGTTTTGAATTGGATGGTGCGAACTATACTAAAAATAAGGTAAACATCAGTGGTTACACATCGTATTTGGTTGCGTTTCGTTACACTCAATACGGAGTTATTTTTGGAGGTGTGAAATTGCAACTTTAGGATACAAGAAGACGTTTTTGGAAGGTTTGTGTCTGTCACTCTATCCTGATATGAGTCGGGACACTACACTTATTACAAAAATGTATGAAACATCGAGGATCACGCGTGCACGTAAGTGTGTTTTATTACGTCAAATATTGAGGGCTTATCGGAGGTGTGAAGTTTACACTAAAAATTCATTTTGCTTCCAGAGCGTTGCGAGACGAGAATTTTTTCAAAATCTTCTCCTTAAGGTCAGCATTACGAATCTGACTGTTAATTTTCTCTACACCCATTAGTATTGTAAAGTTTGCAGTAATAAATTATTGTAGAAGTGTAAATTTTACACTATGAATTCATTTTGTTTTAAAAACAGTGTGAAACAGGAATTTTTTTAAAATGTTCTCGTTATGTCAGGATTACTAATCTGATTGATAAATTTCTTTACACCAAGTAGTTGTGTAAAGTTTACACTGCAAATTAAGTTCAGTTCTAGAGCATTGCAGAAGCTTAATTTTTTTCGAAACCTGCTATGTAACATCAGAATATCGAATCTGACTGCTAGTTTTCTCTACACCCAGTAGTTGCGCAGAGTCTACACTGTATATTGTTGATGCGTAAAGTTTACATTATAAATTTATTTTACTTCCAGAATGTAAATTATTTCAAAATACGTTTACAGCAGGTAGCGCTGTGCAAAAACTTAATTTTTTAACAAATCGTTCCATGTAACATTGGGTTTTTACAAATATGAGTGTAAATGTTGTTTACACCCAGTACGTTGCGTAAAGTTCACGCTCAAAGGCTTTCATCCGTGTAAATAAGTTAAGTTTGTCTTGTATAAAAAAGATAATGCTGATGTTCAGAACAATCTTGTTTTCTGCATTCTTGGACTGAAGTCATTATTGTGGAACGTTGCCGTACGTGTTTACTTACTGCTTTACTCAGGTCTTGGTGGTTAAAAGTAGGGTAATATCATAGAAAAATGCTCAGATGGAACAAAAAGGGCGAATGTACTTGGAACTACGCATCATTTAGGAACTTAAAGGCACAGACTAGGAATCTACTAAAAGTTAGACTTCCACAAATCGCAAAAAATTGAAATATATACTCCGCGGCTACTTGAAAAACGCCTGGCTTAACAGGATATTGTTCACTGGCTCACAAAAAGAGATTATGAGGAAGCTGTGATGTCTTAGTGCTTTAGTTCCTTATCATTTCTAAATTTTCGTTTCAATATACAACCAATATTTAGTCAATCGTCAATAGCTGCATAAATGAAATATGACAAGCACACCAACTCTGTTAATTGCTGCCTTATAGCAATGCGTCCCATGCTAATGTAGGAACGTACAATACGATCATTTTTGATTGTGATAGTTTGTTTCCAGGGATAAGCTATTCAGGTTATTTATTTTTACGTCGGAGGTGCAACTCTCTTCTGCAGGCCGCAGAATATACTTCGATTTTGTGGGTTTTTTAGCGAAAGTCTAATTTTTCGAAGATCCTTACAACTTCTATAAGCATACATACACAGACTTTTCCCTAGTCCCCTCGTTTTAGTTCCTTAATGATGCGTCAATTCCGAGTGTAGTCGTCCTTTTTCTTCCATCGGAACATTCTCCATTGCTAGTCTACTTTAGATTTAATCAAGCGCTATCGCAAGTGCATCAATAGGGTACGATTGTTTTTAGTGAATTTGAATTGGACCTAAATGACCTGAAAGTGTCAATCTCAATTTATATAATTTTTTAATCAATGAGGGTTTCGCACTTACTTTTTATCAGACCGCATAAGATTTCAAACAATCATCAACGCGTTTCCTAGTTAGCTGCCAAATCGGTCCCATAAAACGGCGCTAGAAAAAATATTATTAGTCGCACTTCAATAAAAATTGCTTCAACTAGCATAGATAAACGTCGACGAACCTTTGCGAAGATTCGTCGTTGAGCCACTTTTTTCTTGCGGATTTTGAGTACTTACGTAAACATTTTTCCTTAACCCGTTATTTTGAGGTTTCTTTTTTGACGTGCGCGGCCAACATTGACAGTTGCACTAAATTTGGAAGGTTTGAATTTCAGCCTGCTGACTATAATTTATTGCCAATAGTCTGTCGAATAGTTTGCTTGCAATATTCTCGTCGCTTCATTTTTGTTCCGGGCTTTCAACCAGTCGTTTCGTTAGTTCATTGTTGCGCCGATGCTTCTCATTTTCCGAATATTCGATTGAGTCGTAAGCTTAGTTTGGAACTTTGATAAAGGAACGGTCTCTCTTTTTTGACAATAATAAAGCCGAGCCTTGAAACTCAGCTATTGTCTCCAAAGGTTTTAGAGAAATATTTAAATTTGGGGATTTGCGCTAAACAGATTCAAATATAATTATTATCCAGAAATCCGAATTTTCAAATCGAAATTTTATAGAGTAGTAATACATAGCTCTAAGATGAACGAATTTTGCGTGTTGCTTAAAATAATAGTATTGCGCACAATCTTGACAACGAAAAATTTCTATGATTAAGACTTATTCGGGATTAACAAATTCGCTGAAACATTTCTTTTTTTATTATAGCAGGTTTTCTTTTTATCGTAGCATAGCTTTAATTAGCTCACTTCTAATTAAGTTAATACCATTGATATTCAGAGTGTTGATGACTAGTTTTCGGAGCACATAGGCGGCTCCAAAATTTAAGGGCAACAGTGCGGTCTGAAAAGTTTGTTGTTCGAAATGGCGCGATGAAAGCCGATGGTTGGACAAGAATAACTATTTGTTATGATTTTCCATGTAGGAGTATTCATCGGCACCGAGAAATTACGAAAAACTGTTTCAAAATTACATCCTTATAGAGTCTGCAGGATTTTACTTCCTAACATTACGCTTTCTTGTGGCTTCAGATACTGAACAGACTCGTAAAACCTATTCGAAAATCAGACGATTTTTCAGCTTAATTAGCATAACTCGTAAGCGATAAAATTTTGTTTGTTGTCTAACAGCATACAAATTTCTATCCATTCCACTAATGGCCGAGTGGGTTTCAAACATTAGAGTATGGATTTATTTTTTGCAGTTGGATTTATCTGCCTAAAAGTAAGGAATAATTAATAGAGTATATGGAGCTTTATTCTTATTCTTCCAAAAATAAAAGAGCATTTTGTTATACTTCATTTATAATATCAACTAGCAATAAAAAATGCTCCGATGGAACAAAAAGGACGAATATACTTGGGATTGTGGATTATTAAGGAGTTTAAAGGAGGGACCAGGTAAAAGCCACCTATGTATGTGCCTAAAGTCGCAACATTTGCTAAAAATAATACTTTCTTTAAGCAAACCATAAAAAGGATTGAAAAGGCAGCACGTTAGCCATGCAGTAGCTATGAGAAATAAGATGGAGTAAACTAAGAGAGACTTTGTAAGATCAATTGAATGAAAAGCAAACATCGATGCAAGTCGATCAAAAAAATTGATTGGTTTAAAGCAGGAAATGCGTAAGATTTTGTGAAACAGACTGCGCCCGCTAACGACTGTGTGTATTACTCAATTGACGCCGGGTTTGCTTGCTAAAATTACACTTAGTTCTTCTATCAATGACGATACGGAGCAAGTCAGCGTTGTAACTTGCAAGCAATTTACAAACACTAAACATTTAATACTATGTTTATACACTTTTACGTAAAGTATTGAAAATTATTTGAAGAAGGTTACACTTTTTTCGTAGGCGGCAGAATATACTTCGATTTTTTGCGTTGCTTAGAGAAAGTCTGATTTTTAGCAAATTTTGCGACTTGAGGCACATACCTAGTCCACTCCTTTTACATCCTTAATAATCCACAATCCCAAGTATATTGGACTTTTTGTTCCATCGGAGCATTTCTCATTGCTAGTACCCTACTTTTAATTAGCATGATTTGAGTAAATCAGTCAGTAAACACCACATTAATGACAGCGGTTCACGAACGCGAAATACAATATTGTTGTGAAGATCAGCAGTGTCTTTTTTGAACAAAACAATCTTTTTTGAACAAGACATTTTACCATATTTAAACAGATCAAATGTTTTCAGTATCAACTTTACCGCAAGTATTGGGTGTAAAGAACAGATTCGTCCTGACATTACATGGGACATTTTGTAACAATAAGTTTCTGCAACGCTCTGAAACTAAAATTAATTTTAAGTGTAAAGTTTACATAACTGCTCGGTGTAATCAAGATATACAAACAGATTCGTAATCCTGACCTAAGGGAACATATTTTGGAAAAAATTTTCTTTTTGCAATTCTCTGAAAATAAACTAAATTTTCAGTGTAAACCACACATAAACAATAAATGAACAGTGCAAACTTCACGCAACTGCAGGGTGTAGAGAAAACCAACAGTCAGACTAGTAATTATGACGTTACGTGGAACATTTTGAGAAAAATTAAGCTTCCGCAATGCTCTAGAACTAAAGTTATTCTGCAGTGTGAAGTTTACATAACTGCTGAGTGTAAAGAAAATATACATTCAGATACGTAATCCTGACCCTACGGAATATACTTTGCAGACAATTTAAGTGCTGCAACGCTCTGGAAGTGAAATAAATATATAGTGTAAACTATACCTTAACAATAAATTAGTACAAAGTTTTTTTGATATTACTCTGAATTCACGATCAACATTTATGAAAAAATTAGGTCTCCATAATGGCCCGAAGACAAAAAAGTATTCAATGAAAAGCACTTTACACCACTATTGAGCATAAACAAACCCGCCCTACTGGCGTATCACATTAGATTCCTGCTACATGTTATCACTTGAGATCATGTCTAGACTCATAACCGAAGAAGTTGGCAGAAAAAATACAAGACAGAAACACGTTTGACACACCCAATTTTTGACTTTTCACCTCTCGATAAAGCTAAATATTGATGTAAACAAATGCAATTAGCTGTGACGTATGCCCCTTAGAAAGTACTATGATTTTATTTTATTCGACCTACTTCTAAACGGAGGAAGTGGCGAACAAAAAAACGGACAAAAACGTATTTTTCCCAACATCCAGCACATTGTAAACTTTAAGAATCTGAACTTAAGTACCCATTGAGTGTAAAGAAATTTGGTTTGGGCCAGTTTGTAGCCTTCGAACCGTAGTATGTTTGTATGTGCAAAACTTCTGTTCCGCGAAATATTTGAGATATTTTCTAATCAAATTAGGGTAACATGTTTTTTTCGTTCATTTTATACCCCTGATTTCGAACTTTACACCCCATAAATATCTCAATATTGCGCTTTTTCAAACGTGGTTTGCTGCGACGTGTATCCCTTAGAAAGCACTCATTTGCATATGATGCAATTTATTTTGACTTAAAGCGGAGAAGTTGGCAGAGGAATCTTTGACAAAATCTGTTTTTACACTATCCACTAGAGTGTAACGTTTAAATCCGTAATACAAACTTCGTATTGAGTGTACAAAAGTTTGCTAGTAAGCAGAAAGTAGAGCCGTAGTACACTTCTATCAGAAAAAATTTCTTGGGACTCATATCCGGATTTGTTGGCTGACATAAGCAAGTCGAAAACGACCAAAATGTCTTTTTCACCCCCAGATTTTCACACTCTTTGCACTCCCATTCGAGAACTAATGCGATTCTCAAAAAACAAAAAATGTTTATCTAGAGAATTCAGTCCTCATTGTATAAGGCATTCACAGCGAGATATGTACACGCTTTAGAAAAAGCCACCGAAATCCCCTTTATGTTATAACGTTACCCTAAAACTTTACACGCTCATCACAAACTCATTATTGAGTATGAACAAGAAAAAAGGCCGCAAAACCTTTCTTTATAATCTATCTTTTAAAAAAAACCACCGCGCCTCCCAGATGTGTCCTGTTATAGCTGTAGGGGTAGACATGTGTCAGACATATGTCGGGGGTACCTAAGTATATTAGAAGTACGCGCTAACGCGCTACCTATGAATATTCGTATTAATTTTTTCCTGACTGTCGATATGGCGTCGTGTTTAGCTTAGTCATCCTGATTCACCTTGAGCAAGCCAATGACCTCCAAATTCGACGCATTCGATATACAATTGGATTCTGATTCTAAAGGCGTCTATTATACGGGTCAGACGATCAACGGCGTCGTTTTAATACACACACCGCAGGAGCTGAAAATTGGCGAGTTTAAAGTAACTTTACACGGCGAGGCGAAAACGTCCTGGATCAATAAAACATCGGACAATATTTACGACAGCGTTGAGAGCTACATCAACGAATGCGTGCCGCTCGGCGATTATTTGAACGGCATCAGCGACGGCGAATTGTTGCCAGCCGGCAAACACGCGTTGCCGTTCCACTTCAAGCTTCCGTTGACGTTGCCGTCGTCGTTGGAAGGTAAATACCAGGCGCGGGCTGGGAAGGGGGTGGCGGTGTAGACCAGAATGCACGTGGAGGGTTACGGCTTCTAACAAAAGACATGAAGAAGGGAGAGTCTGGACCAGACATGTACAGCATGGAAATTCAGGGGTGAGGGAATTTCAAGGTGCCTATTTAGGGCTCAAAAATAGCGGATACGCGTCAAAAAATCGTTTTTTCGGCCTTCCTGAAGATGTTTTTCGGCCTTTCCGACCATGCTCTATCTTTCATGAGCATAGAAACATCAAAAATTATAAAAATGTTTTGTATGGCCTGGACCCTAAGAATCTGATAAACCCACAAATGGATAGACCATTAGAGATTGACGCTATTTTTAATGATTTGTTCCCATCAAGCGCCCTATAATTCGGCTTAACTCACCTTTGGTGTGCGCCGTCGCGGGAATGATAATATTGAAAAGTTTCTGGAAAAAAGAGACGAAATGAAGGTTAAGGATAAATGAAAATCGAACGCTTTTTTCAAAAATGCTTGGAATTCACTGAAACTAAAGAATAACGTAGTTTCAACGCTATTTTATGAGTTATGTTAATTTTCAAGGTCATTTCCGACAATAAAAGCTCATGAACTGACCCCTTTGAACAGCCGCATACTATGCATCTGTAGTTAAGGCACCCAAGAATCATAAACATCCCGCAGATTGCGGTAGTCTTGAATTTTGGCATATTTCTAGGGGTATAGTCAAATCTCTGACGTGCCGTTTTACGACATTTTTAGTTTATGACATGTTTTCTGTTAACTTGCATCGCTATTAATTTTATTTTTTCAATTTTAATCCTCATTTTATTTTATTGTTCTTATTAATTTTTGAAATTATATTTCATTTTGGAGCTGGAGGTCGAAAGTTGACAAAGTTGACGCCTAATGTACGAGTGTGCATGAAAGTCGGTAATAAGTGGAGATTCCGGCTTTGAAACTAATGAATTGTAAGATCTTTTAGCGAGAAATAAGACAAAATTGAGAACAAAATCAGATAAAACCTCAACATTCGCTGTTTGATAAACGATAATTCTCTGACTTTATTTGGCCTCAATTTTATATTTTATATTTTCTTATTTTTACTGTACATGAACTGAAGTTAGCATACAAATTAATCGTGATTGTGTCAAAATTAAGGAAATTAGCTCTTTAGAATCATCAGTATTTCTCTTAAGGAATGAAAATCGGCTGATTTTGAATTCCGTTTAATTTTTTATTGACGAGTCGTATCTTGATTGGACTGAAGTATAGAAAAATATTTAAATTGTGTCAATTCTAAGCAGCCTGCTTTAATTGCAGTATACTACATCATTGCAATATCTGACGGCCGAACGAGTATAATCAAGCACCTGTCCTGTTTATGCTGTATTTTTTGGAAATATTGTCTTTTTCAAAATAGAGCGTGCGCTTTGAATAAAAATTTCAGACGTTTAGTCGCATCAAGTGTTTTTTAAAGCCAATATTTTCATCGAAAACAATCATATAGGCAAATCAATATTCAAAAAATACAATGTTTGTGGTATGACCGGTCCTATTTTCAGTTTACATCAAACGAGACGCAGGTTGTTTTGATAAGCTGAAAAATTCGTTGTCAACATTGATTAGCATAAAAAAGCACGCTAAAAAACTCAAGGCTGACTCTATAGCATTCATACGATGCGCTTTTTTTCATCATGAACGGCATTACATAAGAGCCTGTATTTGTGAGACGAATGTAGTACCGAATGGTAACCCTTATATTTAATTTTTGTTTAGGCGAATTCGGCTATATCCGGTACACTTGCAGCGCTTCTGCCCAAATCAATATGGAGGGCTGTGTTTCGATCATAAGCGGCTCCAAAACTCAGCACAGAGACATGGTGGTGGAAAAAAACATCAAAATCGTCGCATTTAGCCCATTGTCGGCTTTTCCTTACTGGGACCAGCCTCTGCAGCTCGCAGAGACCTTTGAACTGGTGAAATGCTTCGGAAGTGGGGGTAAAATTTCCGCGTCCGTTACGACGCAACATCGAGCTTTTGTGGTCGGTGACAGGGTCAGCGTCAGTGTTGTGGTAGATAATCAACGGGCCAAGTCGAAACCCAGGAGAGCGCAATTGAATCTCGTACAGGAAATACACTTTCGGTAAGTTGACTTGTAACGGGCACCTGGAAGTTTTCTGTACGCGAATGTCTCGTTTAGACATAGCTTCGCCTAAGTCCAGTCAGACCAGACATGCACGTTAAAGGGCTCCAGGTGGTTCTGAATTGCAGAAAGATAGATTGGTAAAATAAAGTCAAATCAAAGCCGACGGGCATAAATAAATTACAGCTTCCTTGTAAGCGTGTTTGACATTACAAACAAATTTCAGCAAACAAAAGCAGTTTTATCGTTATTTGGTCGATTTATATCGTTTTTAGGACTATTATAGCTCAAATAGGCTTCGTGCTAATCTTACATATCTTACTTATACCCCTAGCCGGTCATGATGTTATTGTTGAGAATTCCAAATTCCTTAATTCCGTATTTTTAGTGAGCTCAATCATCTTCAAGAGTGTTAATTGGAATACCAAAAAATGTCTATCTATTCTTAGCTAAATTTTGATGAAATATTGAAACCCAAATCCAAACGTTTTGTATTTTTATACATCTTGGGCAGGTCCAACTTGTAGTCGATTTGTAAAATTCCAACTACGTAAATCAGAATTTTGTACGCAGACTGAACTAACTCTAAGATTTTCAAATTTCACTTGAATTCGTGCCCTAAAACATTCCGAATTTGTTGACCTAATGAAATAAAATGCTTTTGAAATTAGAACTAGACTAAACGACTTAACGAATTTACACTGCCAAGCAGTTTGGACTACACGTTGAATGTGAAAATATTAAGCTATTTAATCAGAAACAATATTAATAGTCATGAGAAACAGATGCGTTATTGTGTTTATAATAAAAATGATGTTTCTACATAATAGTTCAGCAGCATAATAATATATGCACTAGCAAAGAAAAATGTTTCGATAGAACAAAAAGGATAAATATCTTGGAATAGAGGATCATTAAAGACACTAGCAAAGAAAAATGCTCCGATGGAACAAAAAGGACGAATTGACGTGGAATTGCGGATTATTAAATGCATAAAAAGTAGGGACTAGGGAAAAGTCACCCATGCGCTTAAAAAATCATAAGAATCTGCTAAAAATCAGACTTTTCTAAGCAACATAAAAGCGAAGTATATTCTGCGACCTACAGAAAGTAGCTGTGGCTACAAGTTGACGTAAGGGGTTTCAGGGGGTTGAACCCCAGAAGATGAAATACCCCACATATTACTATAGGCCCCAAGAATTCTATTTTTAGTACCATTCTGGGCCATTTCACCCAGCTAGACCCTTCAGAATTTTCTTACTGCCCATGTATGGTTGTAGCCTCAGGTTTTGAAATAATTAACTCAAAAATTTATTCTTTAAACATTAACTATATTGAAGAAAGCCACAAATCATTCTGCTTACTAATTTAACCGAATGCAAGTCCCAACAACCGCTCTTGCTGCCCTGTAAGGCAATAAACATGCGCTAACAGGTTAGCAGCAAATAATTTAGGACATACGGCGTAAGAAGAATGAGCGAAATAACCGTACAAATAAATGCAATATTACATAGCGATGGAAATTTTAATAGCTACATGTAAAATGCCGAAGCAGGAGAAAGTGCATACTACATCAGTTCATCACAGCATAACACGTGTATCTGCAGAGCCATAATAAACAGCATGATACGAATGCCATGATTTACATATTGAGCCTTTAAACAGAATATTGTTAAATATTGTCATGAAAATGTAATACTGATCTCAAGCTAAATCGGCTACTTTACACAGGCCAAGGTTTGTTTCTAATCTCTTCACCAAACATCAGGGAAATTATTTTGAGAGGACGCCCTCTTTATTCAGAGGCCGCAGAAAATACTTCGATTTTTGTGTTGCTTATAGAAATCTGATTTTTGCAGATTCCCATGATTATTTGAGCGCATAGGTTACTTTTTTAAGTCCCCTCCTTCTATGTCTTTAATAATCAGTAATTCCAAGTATATTCGTCCTTTTTGCTCCATCTAAGGATTTTTCTTTGCTGGTACCCTACTTTTAATTGCCACGATTTCAGTAAACCAGCCAGTAAACACACACAGTAACATGCCACAATAATGGCAGCAGTCCGAGAACTCGGAGAACAATATTGTTATGAACATCAGCATTGCATTTTTAAACATAATCAACGTTCACTTTATTAAAACAGATCAAATATTTTCAGCGTACACTCTACACAACTACTGGGCGTAAAGAACACTTACACACAGATTCGTAACCCTGGCGTTACATGGAACATTTTCAACGAGATTGAGTTTTTCCAACGCTTTAGAACTAGAATAAATTTTTAGTGTAAACTAAGCATAACTACATGGTGTAAAGAAAGCATGCTCAATTCATAATCCTGGCCTTAAGGAGCATATTTTGAAAAAAACATTTACGTGTTGCAATACTCTGGAAGTGAAATAAATTTGTAGTGTACACATTAGCAATAAATGAATGGTATAAATTTTACATAGCTACAAGGTTTAGAGAAAACTAACGGTCATATCCGTGATTATAAAGTTACATAGATTATTTTAAAAAATTAAGCTTTTGCAATGCTCTAGAATTAAAGTTAATGTTCAGTGTAAACAAAACACAACCACCGGATGTAAGAAGATTTAAGTAGGATTCGTAATCCTGATTTTACTCTAATAATACGATCAATATCTATGAATAAATTAACCCTTAACAGTGGTCTGAAGACAAATGAATATTAGATGTAAACCACTTTACACCACTGTTGAGTGTAAACAAACGCACCCAACTGACGAATGACATTTGAGCCTTGGTACATTTTTAGACTTGTGATCATGTCCAGACTCATAATCGGAGAAATTAAGCAGAAAAAACAAGACAGAAACACGTTTAACACCCCCAATTTTTGACTTTACACCTCCTGAAAAAGCTCAATATTGATGTAAAAAACTCGCTTTGCTGTAAAAAAATACCACTCGAAAAACACTTTATTTTTATTCTATCGCATTTATCTTGACTTCTAAACGGAGAGGAGCCCGACCAAAAAAGGGACAATAACGTATTTTTCATTATCTATCACATTAAAAAGTTTAAAATTCTGCACCCAACTCCCCATCGAGTGTAAAGAAATTCGGTTTGAGCCACTTTTTAGCATTTAAATCTTAGTACGTTTGTGTCTGAGAAACTTTTGGTCCACTTCCGATTTGAGATATTACACTATCAAAAAAGGAAAAACGTGTTTTTTCCTTTAATGTTACACCCTTAGCATTGACCAAAGTTTCCCCCAATTTCTTCACTGAACCAGAAGAAAAAGTTTTGAGAGGACACCTTCTGCTTTAAGAGGCCGCTGAATATACCTTCATCGATATTTGTGTTGCTTAGGGAAATCTGATTTTGAGTTGATTCTTAAAGATTTTTTGCAGGTGACTTTTTATTAGTCCCTCCTTTTATGTCTTTAATAATACGCTCTTCCAAGTATATTTGTCGTTTTTTTACATCGGAGCATTTTCCTTTGCTAGTAGCCCACTTTTAATTAGAAAGATTCGAGTGAATCGATCAATAATAAATTCAGAGGTAACTTGCTGAATGACGTACTTGAACAATACAAGAAGAGTCTTTTTAAAAAAGTTACCTCCTACAAAGTTTTGAAATTGAAATTCATTTTCATTTTAAACTTTACACATCTATTGACTCACATAAAAAGAGTTAGATTCGTAATCCTGATTTTACGGAGAAAACTCAGTAATAAAGCTAAGCTCTTACAACATACAACCTCATCGACGTATAGTTAATCTGAAGCGTAAAGTTTACACAACTAGAAATTGTTAAGAGAATCACAGTCAATTTCGTATTCCTGATAGTACGGAGAAATCCTTATGTTCTAGGGAGTCTTTAAAAACTTCACCTTCGGCAATGCTCTGTAGCTAAACTTAATTTTCAGTGTAAACTTTAAACAACCTTTGAGTGTAAACAATGTTTAAAATCTGATACGTAATCCTGATGTTCCGAATATTATTTTGTTATAATTGACGCTCCACAACACTCTGGGAGCAAAGTAAACCTTAAGTTTATACTACTTTACACTTCCGTTAAGCGCAAAGTATAACATCCAGTAGAATCCGTCACCCTTAAGCGCAAAGCGTTCTTAGAATCCGCTTGACAACCGGAGAAGTTGGCTGACAAAAAATCAGCAAAAACGTGTTTTTTTACACCAGAGTTTGAACTTTACACATTTACTCCTAACTCATTATTGAGTTTGAAAAAACGCGTCCAAATGCGATGTGTAATCTTTGAGAAGTGCTCTAATTATCGTATATTTCGCACATCTTGATTTATAACCGGCGGAGTTGACAAACTTAAAAAAGGTAAAAGCCCTCATTTTTAGCGCATCGGTCTTTACACCTGCATTTTTTGCACTCTTTACACTCTCCTTCGAGAACTAGTGTGAAATTAAAAAACAAAAAAAGCTTTTAGATAAATTGATTCTCTACAAGTCTGTACCATGAAATTGTATGAGACATTCAAACTGAGTTGTGTACACGCTGGCTAAAAAAGCCGACAAAAATTCCCATACGTTATAACACTAAGCAAAAACTTTTTACACTCATTACAAGCTTAATATTCAGTGTGAAAAACAATAATTTTTTTATTTACTATCTTTTGAGAAAACTGCGCCTCCCAAATATCCCAGGTATGTCCCGTTATATCAATTGGGGGGCCGCTTATGTTGGGAGTACCCAAGTGTATCATAGGTACGCGCTAACGCGCTAAAATGGTTCGCTTGACCGACGCGCACGCTTATGTATTTGCATCATTCTTTTGTGTTGTGCAATCTAGACGGCCTTAAAACATTATTTAACTTTTCCTCGGAAAGTACTAAATTTCTCTGATTTTCTTCTTATTCTGCACCTTCAACTAAAAAAGGAATTTTTTATTCAAAAATAGTCCTAGTCTCGAAACATTAATGCGGTATAATAAATTTAATTGTTTTTTGAAGATAATTTAATTTACAAAAAAGACTAATAATTGCTCTTGATGCAATAATTGTGGGTAATATTACAGAAATGCGTGCGGTACAAATTAATATCAAATTCAGTTGTGAGCATATGTGAACAGCAAAAAAAATTCTAGGGGGGTCAAACAAATTTACTAAAAATAAAATTGTGGGAGGTTTACAGTAATCTATGCTTCTCAACTTCTGGGGGTGCAAACCTCCCATCTCCGCTGCCACTAACCCCATCACGCCCATGTATGGTTGTGGGAAACTTGTAGCAAAAAGATCCCAATCTTCCCTTATTCGCTAATCAGGTCGTTTCTTCAGCTAGACCGTAAACGATTATTTTGCATGGTTATATTTTCTCGTTTATTTTTTACAATTTATTTTCATAACGCAAAAGCAACATGCTACTGCAAGTAACAAGTTCGATAAAGTCAATAATGCTCATTATGTATCAATTATTTGATCAACAATAATAATAGTATATTAATAGTAATAGTAATAGTAATAGTAATAGTAATAGTAATAATAGAATTAGCATAATTAACATAATTAATATATTTAATATATTCAATATTAATTAATGCTAATTAATATTAATGAATATTAATATTGTTAGTTAATATTAATAATATTAATATTATTAATAATATTAATATTATTAATAATATTGATAATATTAATAATAAAAGTATTATTAACAATATGAATATTATTAATAATATTATTCATATTGATAATATTAATAATACTGGCTGAGCTGCCCGGCGTTGCCCGGGCTGAACTTAGGCCTGATAGCTATATTGAATTCAGATATCTCTTGTATTTTTAATTTTTTGGGACTTTTGATGTTTTTAGGATATTTCTAAACAATTGTTGGTAAAAACCATATTTTACTTTTTGAATTTTTTCAAAATGTTTTTTGTCAACCGTTTTTTTATCCAACCCATATTTTTGACGTTAGAGAATGTTTTGAAAATTCTTTAGCCAAAATCATATTTTTGATGTTTTGGGATGTTCTGGAAAGTTTTTTGGTCAAACCCATTTTTATGATGTATTAGGATGTTTTGGAAAATTTTTTTTGGTCAAAGCATATTTTTAATGTTTCAAAAATTTTTTGTTTGTTATAGCAGAGGGTTTCATATATCACGTAATATCTTAATATATCACGTAATATCTTATATTACTCATATGTTATAGCCGAAGGTATTTCCTATCTTATATCAATGCACGTCATGGCACAGGCAGCGTATCTTATATCACATCATTGTACCTAAAAGCATTGCCCATTTTGTAGCATTATGTATGCTATATTATGTCCGAGCCTCTGTTATAACTACGCACGCAGCGGCAAAAGTACCGTAACCCGAAAATAGTGTAAACTGAATTTATTCTGAATTTCGAAATATGACGTTAAAAATCGGCTATGCCCCGACATCGGCCCTGCTTAAGCATAGGGACGCCTCCCGCTTCATCCCTGTAAATTTTTTTGATAAAAGCCATATTTGTGACGTTACAGAATGATTTGAAAATTCTTCAGTTAAAATCATATTTGTGATATTTTGGGATGTTTCGGAACATTTTTTTGGTCAAACCATATTTTTGATGTTTTAAATTTTTTTGTTTCTTGTTGCAAAGGGTATCATATATCACGTGATATCTTATATCACTTATATGTTATAGCAGAGGGTATCTCCTATCTTATATCACAGCATGTTAAGCCACTGACAGGGTACCATCACATCATTGTACCATATAGCATTGCCCATATTGTAGCATTTTGTAGGCCATGTTACGTCCGATCCTGTGTTATAACGCGCGCAGCGGCAAAAGTAGCGTAACCCGAAAATAGGGTTAACCTAATTTATTTAGATTTTCGAAATTTGGCAAAAAATCGGTCATTTCCCGAAATCGGCCCTGCTTAAGCATAGTGACGCCTTCCGCTTTGCCCCTGTACAGGGCACATTAGTGGGGTCGGTGAAATTTAAATGTCGCTACTACACCCCAGCCAGTAGACCGAGCTCGGGCCAAAACGTCAATTCACTGAGTGTTATGGGGCCGGAGCCAACTCCGGACATACTACAAAAACACTTTCACAAATATATAGTACATTAACAATATTGATAGTATTGCTAATATTGATAATATTGATAATAATTATTTAATAATTAATAATTAATAATCAATAATTTATAAGTAATTAACAATAATAATAATAATAATAATAATAATAATAATAATAATAATAATAATAATAATAATAATAATAATAATAATAATAGTAATACATAATGATAATAATAATAATAATAATAATAATAATAATAATAATAATAATAATAATAATAATAATAATCATAATAATAATAATAAATATGATATATTGTTTAATACTCGGTAGTTAGATATGCAAAATATTGTTTTGCATAAGCGTTTAGTCCCCCAAGACATGCGCATGGGAGAGTTTTGTGTGTAAATCGCCATGAAGGAGAAAATTTAAAATATTCTATGGAAATTAAGGCAAATAAAGGCCCAAAATGTTTGAGAAGTTCCTGCAAAAGTGCTTGAAATTGACCTGGAATTGCGCATTAATGTACGTACATAGTTTTTACACAATTCTAAACTCTCTACCAGTTTTTTGAGGTAATTTCGTATCCAAAAAAGCTCTTTGACTGACCGCCCGCGCCCCTGATCGGTCATTGTGCACGTGCTGTCAAAAAAAACCCATGTTAATTTGAGGTCGGTAAGTTTCTTCCAAACGGCTGCCGATTCGAAAGTGCAAACGAGGATTATGGACTCTATTCAAATCAATTTGCCTTCGGATCGGAGTAAAAGCGCCGCCCCACAAGAGGTCCAACTGAAAATTCCAATCGATTGTCTTCCGACTACGCTCACTAATACTAGCTCCATCATAGCCGTTCGTTATTTGCTGCGATTGGATGTCGCCGAAAAATGCGAACTTTTGGTAGCCATTGGATTGGCTACCTACAAAGACACATCATAAAACCTCGTCGGCGCTTGTGAATCCGATGTTATTTTAACTTCTCAAATTTATTTGTCTGTATTTTGTTTATGCGCTGCTTAAGTCGAGGTCATTGAAGATTCGTGTACTTATGTATGTACCTGTATTGCATGAACTGTTTAACATAATTTTGGGCCCGGACGGTTTTACCAGTAACAAGTTGATAAATTTCGGCCTCTCATTTTCGTAGCCACTTAATATTCTTAAGGTTGCCCAAGACTTATTCGAAGCATCATTGGGTCTCACAATGAGCCATTTGGAGGAAAAACCAGTCGCTATTCAAAATTGAATTTTGTTATCATATCAAAAGTATTAAAATTAATTCTAAAATTATCATTATAAAATTTTTACTAAAAACTCAAAAAGTTGCATTTTTTTAGCACTAACACTAACTTTTTGCAATTTTCGACCACAGAGAAAATCTAAATCTTCTGTTGTCCATTTATGAATAGGGGTACTAAACAAACTTGACATCGGATGGCTGGACTTTGTTGTTCCATGTTATCAAAATTATAGGTAGCGCGTCAGCGCATAGTAGCGAATTCCGAAATCTCTAGCGAAAATCAGAAACGTGTAATAGCTAAAAATAAAAGTTGGTCAAAGTTGCCACTTATATTAATCTAAGTACAGGCTTAACACCATACATGTACAGCATTGGAATTCTAGAGGGGTCAGGCATAGAAAAATTTGAAAAAGCCTTATTTGGGCTAAAAACGCAGGGTACACTTTGTAAAACACTGTTTTTTTGCGTTTCAGACTATGCTCGTTCCTTCTAGAACATGAAAAAATTTGAGATGTTTTAGCCAAAAATGAACTAAAAAGAAAAAAAGGCAGGCACACTTTTTGCAAGTTTGAACAACTTTTACGAAAAATCGACAATTCTGGGGGTCACCCCAATAGGTGGGCGGCTCCAAAGTTCTGATGGGTGCAAGATTTTTTCAAAGATCAAAAAATGGCCCTAAAAATGGTGGTACGGCGAAACAAACACCATTTTTCAAGGTTTCTCATCGAGCACTATCCATTAGCATCAAAAATTGCGGAAAAAATTCAAAAATTGAATTCTAGGGGGTTTTGATTTGTGGGGCAGGGTATTTTGGTTTTTCGGGGGCTGCATACCCCCAAACCCCCACGCATAGCCTAGATATGGTCACCCCTAAAATCTCACCGTCCCCAAGAACACATCTGCTTAACGCCTAGATTAAATGAGCCCGGCCGGACCTCTGCATCCCACCGTGTTTCTGGTGTGTCGATACAGTAGCCATAAGCTAATTGTAATATGCCTAAATGTACAAAACAATAAATAACCATTGCCACACAAACGGATAATAAATATACGGCGAAATACGTCAGAATAGACCAACGCTTAAGATCCGTCCGTCCGTCTGGAAACGCTGGCTATGCTATGTGAATAAAATAAATTCTAGCCCAGGGTGCCAATCATACGTGGGCAGCAAGAAAATTCTGGGGGGGGTGCAAGATTTTTTTGAAGGTCAAAAAATGGCCTTAAAAATGGTGGTATGGCGATAAAAACACCATTTTTCGACGTTTCTCATCAAGCACTATCCATTGGCATCAAAAAATTGCGAAAAAAACGAAAAAAATTTTCAAAAATTGAATTCTGGGGGGGGTATTTTGATTTCTGGGGGGTATTTCGTTTCTGGGGGTGCATACCCCCCAAACCCCCTCACGCCCAGGTGTGGTGCCAATGTGTTAATAAAAAACGGCTCGACGACGAAGACAGCGACTCACTGCCTATCCGTTGACTTGTGATTATATACCATAACCCGGAAGTAAATAAATCACATGAATTTGCATGCAGATAGGCAAGGTCCAGATTTTCGTCATCAGTTAACGATTCATTTTCGATCAAAAAAATCAAGATTCACAAAGGATAAAAATTGAACCGTTTCAAAATCCGATATCTGAAAATTCCGTTACGCTTACATACCTTAATACATGAGTCCCTATAGGTATAACGGAACACATCTGGGAGGTGCGACTTTTTTATAAAAGATAGAAAACAAAAAATTCACAGCATTGTTTTTTTCTGTACATAGCAGACGGAGCTCGCAACGGAAATTATAAAGTTGTGTACGACAGAGCGATTTTCCAACCGCAGGTGGCGTTTCTGTCTTCTTTTTGTCTGCCAGCTTCTATTTGAATCGGGAAAGACTTTTTCTCGTACGAAAGTACTACGCTTTAAGGGCTACAAGTAGAATTTAATCGTGTTTGTTTAAAGTCAATACAGAATGATTTACAGCAGTTTAAAGCTTGCACTCTGGTGGTAGATTAAAGAATCTGTTTGTACATTCCTTCAATTACCAGCTTATCCGGTTGTGACACTGACTTGCAAAGTATTCTAAAAATAAAGTACACAAAGAGTTGCACATCACGCTTGGATGTGATTCTTTAAACTCAATACAAAGTGAGAGCTGGAGGTGTAAAGTTTACACTATATTAAAAAGTAAAATGCGTTACGTCGCACTTGGATGCGCTTCTCTAAATTTTATATATAGAGTTGAATCATGTGAAACAGACTATAGATCTAGTGGTGGAAAGTTTGACAATCATGAGGCGCTTACGCCACCAGCGCTTAAAAAAGACCACATACGCGCAGTTTGTTAAAAAATTGGGCAAAAATAAGTCTAATAAAGAAATGCATACATAAAAAATAACAAATTTTAGAAATGAGACAACAATTTAATTTCCAAAAATTTTAACATTCAGTTCAACTACTATAGCGACCAGGCTTCACAGGTCGGCTATGGTAGTATAATTGGATTTAAAAGGACACCTTACCAACGAGGCACGGATCTGGGTAACTTTTTTGCTTACTTTTTCGAATGGCAATAACATTGATGAAATTGGCGGCGACTAGCATTGGAAAGCAGGCGCTTGCATCCGGCGCTCACGTAGCAGCTGATGTTCTGCGCGGTCGACCTTTAATACAATTATTCGAACAGCATGGAAGAGAAGGCGCATCAAATATACTAAAACAGGCAGATAACAAAAGGGACGTGGTCTTGGGGAGCGTTCAAAGTCTATAATAGAAGCTAAGCAGGATATATTTTTAAGTAAAAAGCAAAAAGGAAAATGTCATTGATCGATTCACTCTCACTCGCTAGTACAAAAAGCGAATTAGATTTTTTCACTGTTCCTCCTACCCAGGTTGCTGTGAAACGAGGATATTGGGATGAAATCAATGTGACTAACCCGAAGATGAAGGTCCGTACGAATTTCACATACCTCATGATCCTCATTTTTTGCAACTAAATAAAAATTACATTTACATGCAACTTTCATTATCTCCAGGTGTTTTGATAGCAGGAGAAGATGGAAAAATTCCTGCCACTGCAGCTGTAGCGCCCATGAATTTAATTGGTAAAACATTTTTTAGACAAGTCAAGTTATTTTTAAATGGTAAACTCGTACATGATAGCGGCGATAAATGTGCATACATGTTTCAGAATTTGAAACTTGTTTCCATGATACCAGATTTTGAAAAATTCCGCGCTTCTTATGCTATAACCGTTATTTCGCTACCACACAAGAGTGGCGGCGATTACAAGAACTGAAAGATATCATGGCTTTAACGAAGCGCTTTAGACTTCGGCGATACGCCATTGTCCGTCAATATTCGCCTGTTATCGATTTATTCTTGTAAGACAGAGTTCTGTTTAACTGGAAACTGGATTTGTGAGGATTGAATGGAAGAATCAGGATATTTGACAGAGTTCATTTCAAGCGGGAGAATGTTTGTTTGAGTGCAGCAGTCAGTATCTTCCCTGTAAGAAATGAAATCTAGAAGCAGCAGCATTACACAAGAAAGAAAGGATTTATATGAAGAATTGAAAGTCCATTCAGCAGAAGATGGGATTGAATTCATACAGGTTCTGCAAACTTGAAGGTTCCCATTGAAAGACAGACGTGATGTTCTCACAGGAGAATTTTGGATGGTTTGATACAGAGCGCTCTGAGAAAAGGAAGTAAACATTAATGGAAAACTATACACAATGAGTTTTAATGGATTCTCTGTGATATGTATCTTTCCACTTGAATTGATTTAGAGAAGCAGATGAGAAATACTGTCTAATTATCTGAATGCAGTTTGCAGATACAAAAAGAAACAATATAACTCTGTGTGTCTATCAGGTTTAGTTGAGACTTGAGGTTCACATCAGATGAAGATGATTGCTTCTGTCTAGATTTTATGAAGATATTTCCTAGCATAGGCCTGAAAGCGCTCCAGATACACGTGTTCGAAAAAGAGTGTTTCTGTTTCAGCCTGATACTGCGATGGCTCAACACTGTGAGATTGAATGCACACATCACAAAGAAGTTGTGGTGATTGCTTGTTACTGCTGACGAATGCTTGTATGAAGATATATGAAGGCCTCAAAGAGCTAGCACTATCCACTTGAAAAAAAGAGTGCTGTTTCAGAATACAGACTGCATATCTGTCTCCACTTAGCAGAAGTTGTTTCTATTACTGATACAATAGAATACCCTGATACAACTACGTGCCCTTTCTGTCTCTACCAGAAAAAATACATATTTACCAAAGAAAAAAAAAAAACAAAGAGACACAGGGAACAGCAGAACCTCAACATCTACGCGGACAATTGTGCGTATATTTTTTAGTATGGCGCTGCAGAGGAGTGCCTATGAAATTGATCCTACAAAGTTAAGAAAAAAGCTTTTCTGATGAATTCGTTACCGGTTTTGTAAATAGTCTATTTAAGCTCAAGCCTAATTTATACTTCACGCGAACCGCGCCGCAAAGGGGTTTTGCGGCCACAGTATGCCCAAAAATTAGTCGACCCTGCGCGAATATTCTGCGGCAAAATCCGCTTGCCGCGCCGCATCGTGCATTTATACTTCACGCGGCGAGCTCGCCGCGTGGACAAAAACCAGCGACAAGGTGGCACCAAACCGCCGCCTCGCAGCCGCTTCGCGCAATGCGTTTATACTTCCTGCGAACTGCCGCAGAAGCAGGACGCTGAGTTCTCCTATTGCGCAAATCGATACCTCATTAAAATTCAATATGATTCGACGTCGACACTCGGCTCAAAACCTCATTAGCATTCGCAAGAGCAATGGGCTTTTTGACTTTTGTGGCGCGGCGAAAAAAATGGCCGAAAAAGCTAAAAATAACAATTTTGACTCCTTACGGCGCGGCAGAAGTATAAATTGGAAAGCGGCGAAAAAATTTAGACTTTTGCAAATCAGTCCGCGGCGCGGCGGCCGCGAGAAGTATAAATCAAATTGCGGCGGCGAATAATTCGCTGGCTGCCGCGCCGCAGCCCGAAGTATAAAATGGGTTTGCGCGAAATTTCAGCAGCAGCCGTTGCGGCTATTTCTCGCCGCTTCGCTCGCCGCGTGAAGTATAAATCGGGCTTCAGCACAACAGGAGTAAATGAAGAATTTCTAGTTAATCAAATTGCTAAACAATGGATAAATTTTATATAACTATACTAGTATCAAAATAAGTGACAAGCAAAACACCCCATCTCAATTTACTGTGCATTTACCTAAAAAATAACATTAACTGGAGATTGGGAAAGTGGATTGTGTCAATTAATATATCCACACAACTGGGAAACGTTAAAGGAAGGCGGAGCTGTCATCAGACTTAAAGATGCGGACGATGATGAGCTTACAGTTAGAATACCAATCGGATGCTATGATTCAATAAACGAGTTTGATGAAACTATACAGTTCTGCCTTTTAAATGCAGACAAAATGGCTAAAAAAGAATATTCTCTGAATACCAAAGTGTAGTAAAACGAGTGCATGCATTAGTACTCAATGAATACGTAAAATCGATAACATTGCCATCAGAAATGACTAAAATTTTAGAGTATCATGATGAGAAAATAGTGATATCAAGATGGGGCGTAAACGAGCCAAATTTACACAATGGTGGTTTTGCGGTTTTTTACTTTTATTCAAAAATTTTAGTACCGCAAATTGTTGGAGATGTGGCGGCTCTCTTATGACGAATTGTTATCGTAGAAAGGTCCTACTCTGATATTATCGATAAAACCTTTGACTTCCCTCACTACGTGCTCGTCCTAGTTAAAGATCTTTCAAGTATTGAAATTAATATCTAAGACGATGTAGATGAATTGACTCCATTTATTTCGATGAAAGTGATTATCAAATTGCATTTCCGAAAAAATAAATCATCCTACTTTCAAGGATATATATACTCGTGTTTTTCAATTAATTATCATTATTGATCAAGTTGGCTACGATTGTGAACCTTGTTTCAAGAGCTCGGCTTTCCACAAAACCCCTAAATTCATACAAAATTAAGAAAAGTTGCGATGGGGTAGAGTTCGATCATAAGCGTTTCAATGCTATGATTATTAGATTAAAAAAACCTAAAGCAAAAGATTTATTATTTAATTCGGGAAAATTAGTTTGTGTGGGTTCAAGGAGCGTACAAGAAAATAACATTGCAAACGAGAAAATTTGTAAATTAATACAAACCAGTGAATATCAGCTACAACTTACCACTCATAAAATCCTCAACGTCGTCGGCTCTGGCAATATCCATAGGCGAATATACGTACTATCTTTCGCTGGTGCTTCTCGCAAAATTGTTGAGTATGAACACGAATTGTTCTGTCGCTCATTTTAAGTTCTGGCAAGATCGTAATCAGAGGTATAAAAAAACTGAGCCGCAAGTACACCGATTTAATAAAAACGTTATTTTTATCATAAGCCCTTTACACATATGAGGTTATGTGTACATACAGCTTCTATGTATCTGAGTAATATGTGCTTAATCATACAATCATGATAGCGAGTAATACACGTTTTAGCTTGACGAAATTGCAAAAAATTGAAGTTGATTAGTTTAGTGCAAGTGTACTAATGCTTTATGATGAACTATAGTTTCGAGTTAAAGCCGTGAAACTGATGCTTCAAGTCTCCTTTAGATTCGACGGAATTGCAGAGAAAATGCTCAGGCTAAACAGCCTGGGTCCCCGAGCTAGCTCGCCCCAGCTGGCTCTGCGACCTTAAGGGGTATGGCCCGACCCCCTCCCCAGTCCTAGCATGCCCTAGCTTGCCCTGGTACTTCAAGCGGTACAGTGCAATTGTGCCTTCAAATACAAGTGTACCGAGCTCGGCACTTTGCGCCTATGCTTCAACACGACCTATAGCTTATTGTTGTAGCGATCCAGGGGCAAGCTTTACTACTTACGTCGATAAATTTATATGATTTCGCAATATCGATCAGGCAAATGCCCTCTAAAAATATGCAAAAAGATTTAGTCATTAATGTTGAATTAATTAATTAATTTATTTATTTATTAATCATTAATTCATCAAAATGCTTTTTGACGAAGCAGTGACGATGCTTTTTGTCGAGACTTACTCAAGCTGAAACTATAAATCAAAACTAAATATGGCGAAAGAATATTGAATTCACTCATTTTATACAAGGAAAAACATAAAATGAATTTCGGGCTTCATTGAAATAAGATTTATAATGAGACTTTCAATTATTTTCTCCGAAAATTAGTTTCGATACTCTTACCATGTATTGAGTTTATATTTTCTACAAAAATGCGCCCAGTTAGTTTTAAACGAAGTTTAGTTATATATTCAAGTTACATACTAGATCAGGTCTAAAATGAATATATTGATTTAATGATGAGCATTGTAAAAATCAGTTAAACTTAAATTCGTCATTTGCGTTGAAAAAATATGCTTATCAATTTTCACTCCGTTTGAGATAGTTATAATATAGATTCAAAAAACTTTCCAAAATTTGAAGGCCCATTTGATTTTCTTTAAATTGATTTCTGCAATTCAAATTTAATAAAATAGATTAAACGAACGGTCAAGAAAAATAAGAAATAGAAATAAAAAGAAAACATGCGCATGCTTTATCTGAATTGTTTCAAGTGATATTATTTCACAGTTAATTCCGTTGTTCGAGTCTGTAGCATCTTGGTTGCGAATTTTGACTCTATTCAGTATGGCCCATCATACCTAAACGCCAATTTCTTTGTCACCGGGTCTAGTACTTCGTTTTTTAGAAAAACGCATTCGCCTATTTGAAATCGATAGTTTTTTCCGTTTTTGTTATATTGCCGTTTTTGCCTTTCTTGCGCCCTTTTTATGCGCTGATCTACTACAGTCTTTACCTGGAAAAGATTTTTCGTTAATGTTTTCTTGTATACATCTAAACTTGGAGCTTTTGCAATATCCGCTGTTAATTTTTTATCAACTGACAGCAGGGGTTCTCGACCGTGTTCTAAATAATAAGGACTTTCTCCCGTTGATGCTTGAGGGCTTGAATTATATGCAAATAATGCCCGACTGATAAATTTATCCAAATGCAATATGTCGCCTAATGCAATAGTAGATAAAATTTCAGCTATTGTTTTGTTAAATCTTTCAACAAGACCATCTGTCTGAGCTTGATTAGGGCTTGTGGGAATTTTTTTTTAATTCAAAATTTTTCATACGTTGCTAATTAATTTTGATGTAAAGTTCGTTCCGTTGTCACTTAATACTCTATTTGGCACTCCATAGCGCATTATAACTTTATCGAAATTAAATCACTGATTGTTTTAGCTGTTATATCTGACACTGGAAAAGCTTCAACCCATTCAGTGTAATAATCCCTTAAGACGACTAATTGAGTATTATTTGATCATAGTTGCTGGTAGCTTCAAACAATCTATCCAATCATTCCCATGGCCGTTTACAGGTATCGGCTGCATCAGGGCTACGGTAACGGAGTAAGACACTTTTCTAAAGTTACATATATTGCACGATAGACAATGCTTTTCGAGATATCGTTTGCCATGTTTGGCCACCAACAGGGGCGTAAGCAGGGGGCAGGGGCCCGCCCTCCCACCGAACCGGAATGAAAAAATAATTTTTCAAAAGCAAAGGGGGACTCTTTGCTTCTTTTCTTCAGGTGAAAAGGAAACAGATTGTGCATAATGGGATGCTTCGGATGTATATTGAGAAGCCAACTCATCCTGTTAATTTTTATGTTTCACTGGAAACAGTATCTGTGTATCAGGAGCAATTTGCCGATCTGTGCTCTTATATCTTTATGAAATGAGCGTAATCTCATGAACGTATACTGGAAAATAATTATCTCATTCGCAATCGTACACTTCAATCTGCATGCTCTGCTTCATGGAGTCAACTAAAAGGACAGCCAAAATGCATTTTAGCACACATTTTAGCTTCTTAGCTCGAAAATTTCCGGCGCTTCGAAGCGGATTTCTTATGTTCTATCTTTTTTCTTACTTTAAAAACCCAGGTTTTACTTAAAAATAGCGAATTTGTCGAAAATTTTCGGCGCTTCGCGCCGAGCAGTTTTTCTGCATTAGTTTTCTTTGCATAACAGCACAATTAAATGCAAAGCAAAGAATTTTGAAATGTTTTGGAGTCAAGCCATACCGATAGGTTAAAAGAGAAATCTTTGATATTCAAATTTGAAATCAAGCAGGAAAATTTTTGAATTTTTCTCTGATTTTCCACTTCACCATTTCAAAGATCTTGTCGAGAAACGCTCAAATATTCCTTTATTTTCGCGCAAAAATCCAAGTTACGCCCCTGGCCACCAGTATTTCTTTTGTATTTTACCCATGGTTTTTGTAACG
Organism: Mermis nigrescens; assembly: GCA_036768485.1. Taxonomy (NCBI): domain Eukaryota; kingdom Metazoa; phylum Nematoda; class Enoplea; order Mermithida; family Mermithidae; genus Mermis; species Mermis nigrescens. Next base: position 95,887 of record JAVLUZ010000785.1, read on the forward strand.
CCTAGGTACCCCCAACTGGATCATCATTATTGCGTTAAAATAAGTTGAACTAATTTCTTTGGTATAACTGTTTGTAAATAAGCTTTCTTGAGAATTTCGAGCGATGTTTAGGAATCAAAATGTTTCGTAGTATTTCAGATTCGTCCCTGTATTGCTTTCTGGTGCTTAAATCTAACATTTTATTTTTCAGCTCTTTGATATTATCGTCTTCATTTTGTGCATCTTCGAATTTTTCATCTGGCCAATTTATTTTTCTGATATTTTTCATATGCGTATTTACCATGTGCTCTCTCAACAGCATATCTGCAGCTTCATTTCTCTTATTTGAGCAATATTGAATGCTGAAATCAAATTCCGAAAGCTTAAGTGACCATCTTTTCAGCTTTGTGCACGTATCTTTCGTATTTGCTACCCATTGTAATAGCATATTATCGCATTGCACTATTAATGGTCGACCTAATAAATAATGCCAAAATTATTGCAAGGCCCACACAATAGCTACTAATTCTCTTTCTGTTGTTGAATAATTCTGTTCTGATTTTGATTATTGTTACGAGGCATAGTCTATAATTCATTGTTCTTTATCATTTTTCTGAGCTAAAATGGCGCATAAAGCTTAACCGTTTGCATCCGTTACTACAATAAATTGGTCATCTCTGTCAAAGGAAGGAAAACACAATAATGGTAGCGTTGTAAATGCGTTTTTCAATTTTTCGAATGCATTTTGTTCCTTTTCGGTCCAAATAAATTTTTGATCATTTTTAAAATAGAATAAAGTGGAACTGCGATTTTCGCTAAATTTAGTATGAACCTACAAAATCATTGCTATAATCCCATAAACGCTGCATTTGTTTCTGGTTTTTCGGTGCTGGATAGCTAGCTAATTCTATTATCTTTTGGGACCTGGTTCTATATCGTTTTTCGAGAGTAAATGGCCTAGACATTTAACCTGCTCTTTACAGCATGAGCATTCCGATAATTTTAATTTAGGATTCGTATTTCTAAGTACAGCAAATACTTGAGTCAAGTGCATTTTATGCTGCTCGAATAATTTTGAAAATATGACGATATCATCTATGTATTCATGAGCTGTTTTCCACTGCAGCCCCACTAATACTATATCTATAAGCCGTTGAAAATCCAATTGAGCGTTTTTGATTCCAAAAGGCATTAAATTAAATTCGGAATTTCCATATGGAGAAGAAGATGCTGTTTTCAATTTGGATTGTTCCTCTGAAGGTATTTCGCACTTAAGCTTTACCTAAACTATCCAAGTATTCATCGATGCGTTGGATGGGGTACATGTCCGTTTCCGTTATTGTGTTTAGGGCTCTATAATCAACTACTGCTCTAGTTGATCCGTCCTTTTTCTTTATCAGAAAAATCGGAATTGACCACCCTGATATAGATGGTCGAATTATGCAGTTCCCCTTCATTTCTCTATTGCGTTTTTCAATATATCACGATACACATAAGGGGTTTTAAATTTCTTTCCTTTAACCGCTTTGGCGTTTCCAGTGTTAATATTGTGTGCTATCAACGTCGTTCTACCTAGGTCTTTGTTACTTTTTGCGAATAGATCTCGATTATTGTTTGATACTTGTCTTAGTACGACTTTCTGAGCTTCTGTAATGTCTGCTTGTTCAGCACAAACTGATATATCCTATTCAATGCTGCTTATTTCTGGAAGCTTTTCATTGCATACTTGAAAATCTTCTCTTACCATTCTTAATATTGACCCTGCTTCAATAGCTATCGGGCTTTTCGTCGGATAGAGTATGCGACAAGGTATGACATATCTTGCTTTTAACAAGAGCTGTAGCGACACAAATTTTATTTGCTTCGCTAAAGTTTTCATTTGATTCAAAGAGGAGCTCATTCTTCTCGAGTTTGGATAGTATTGTACATGGCAGCATGCATTCAGATCGTGTTGGTATTTCGAAATTTCGGCATAAGCATACAAGTACTAGCGACTCATTAGATGTGCTCGTGTTCGCCCGTACCATAATTAATTAAACTTTTCTGACCATACACTATCGAGATTTCTTCCTGTCCGATTTTTATGCAGTCCTGATAGGGTTCAATGCTTGCACCATATTTCTTTATCAAATCAGAACCAAGTAATGTAGTTTATGGTAAATGATTAATTACACCAGCTTGTCATTAATCTTAAGTGAAAGGGCAACATAGCGAGTATTTGGAAACGCGTTCCATCGACCGAAATTCCTGAATCTCACGCTTTAGATTTAGGTAGATTGATTTTCAGCGTATTTTCAACAAATGACTTCGTAATTAAGTTATTTGTGAGCCAGTATCAATTAAGGCTGTCATTGAAAAATTATTCACAGATATGTCTATCAGTGGCAAAGGAATTTACGTGTTTTTGCATACATTTTTACTTTTAGAATAAGAATATGTCTTCTTATCGCTGCTTGATGGTTCAAATTATACTCGCGCAGTTTTATTTCATAATTTACCGCTTTCTTTATATTAGAATTCAGATATTTCTTCTTATTCATGTTAAATCTTCGTAAGGAATCCAGTGAGAATTCTTATATTTGACTGTTGCTGCAGCCATGCCATAAGATCTTCGCAAAAAGTTATGTACATGATAATAATCGATATCAGTTCAATCCATGATTTTTAGTATACTTTTTAACGCTTCCTCCGTATTCGAACTTACAGCTGATGTTTCTGCATCAGCTTCTTCATTTTCACTGCTGCTATTGTGCCTCTTACTAGAATTCCTTATCGAGGAATAGTTGAACAAAGCTGAATTACGCGATTTTAATCAAAATGCGGCGAATTAAATTCATCCTAGGAACAATTTCTCGAATTACTTGTTCGATACCAACAATCACGTGCGAGATATCCTATCTTTCCACACTCATAATATTTTTTTCATTCTTATACGTCGAATTGTATCATGAATTATAGTACTGATTTTTTTGTATTAAAACTTCGATTATTGAAACGATTTGGAGGCGCCTCTGGTTTCCTGCGTTCATAATTAGTATAATTACCTGTTTTCACTTCATCTATTTACCGTCTAAGTGCTTCAATTTCTTCTCGTACTTCAAGCAACGATTTATTTAGATAACTCTGCTACTGATGAATTAAATATCGATGTATCCTTATTAATACTGTTTGTTGCAGTACTTTGATCGCTAATTAGCGGATATTCCACATTTTTCGCAAGCTTCATTGCCTGCTGATATGATTTTGTCGTGCTGAATATCTGTATTTGCGATTTCAGTTTCGGTAATAGCCCTTTGATGGAACTAACTCTTAGCTGATCTTCCAACTGATCAAACGATAAATTAGGAAATGCGCGCTTCGCCAATTTTCTCAAATTATGTACGTAATGATCGACTGATTAATTTTCTTTTTGTCGAATTTCTCGAAAATCTAAAATCGTTTGGTCTCTGAAAGCCAGGAGGCAAAAAATGTTTCGGTTAATGCCTTTTTAATTTCCGAATAAATCGCTTCTGCGGCTGAGCCTAAGTCTTTAAAGACTGATCTTGTATAGGTGTGTAGGAAAAATGGCAGAATTGACAACTTACTGTCATTTGTAGCTCTATCAGCTATTGCTAATGAATCGAATTCCTCAGAAAAATGCGATTATTTCTTTATCTGCTGTGCCACAAAATGGATTTATCGCCAGCGAGCAAGTTGTAAAAATTTTGAGTGTTGTAAGCACTGCGCTAAATCTAAATTACGTTCGAAGGAGTCAACTTCTTGATTTACTGATTTGGATTTGGATTCCGCATTTCGTTCTCTGATTTCTCAACGTTTCCTGTAGCACTTCGTAGTCGTGTTATCATGCAATAATTACCGCAAATTAACGATGTTTGTTCTCGTTTTTATCTAATTAATTAACAAGGTTCATTCTCGTTCTTATCCCCATGGGACCTCCATTTTGCAATGCGCCGTATACTTCTAATTTTAGATTGCTTTAATTAGTTAACAAAAGTAAATAATTATGTTCAACGATCAAAAATACAACGTTAAAGCAAAATCAGAGAAATCATTTTAGACGCTCTTTCATGACGCCGTCCAAACCAACACTGTCGCTATTCCTTCTCTCCATGCAGGCAGACAACGATGCATTTGTCACCTAGTTTGCTTGATTTTCACCGTTAATATCACAAAATTAGCGTCCTTTTTATTACCACACTAGCGTCCAATAAGATGAATCAAATCAATGGTTAGAAAAGAATTCAGAGTGATTTTCGAATGTCACTAGTCTCATTTTTCGTAATAAATGAGAGACTGTGTGCCAATGTCTTTGAAGCGTATTGCAAAAATAGCATGCTCAAATTTTGAAAAAAGTTACTCAGCTTTTCGAAATTTTAATGACATTGCATCTGTTGTCATACATAACTCTATGAATAATGAGTATTTTGATGATTTTTTCAAATGATTAGCAGACATTTTGTCTATTTAAAATTCAGGTATTTTGATCTGCTTACATATAATGTTTGCCGGAGTGACAATGCTCTGATGCAGACATGCACATGGGGGAGTTTGGGGATCTAACCCTCCGAATATAAAAAGTTAAGAATTTCACGGGAAAATTTCTACAAAATAAAGGCCAAAAACCAAGAAAATGAAAAATCTGCTTTAAAAATGCCTAAAATTGACCATACACTATGTAATAAGTTTTAACGCTATTTTAGCCCTTGCACCACTTTTTGAGGTCATTTTAGCCCAAAAAATGTTTGATTTCAGACCCATACCCTGACCGCCTGAGCCCCCTCCCCTTAGATCTGCTATGCTGTACATCTTTGCTGTGACTTGAATCGACTGGGATAAAGTCTTACAGAAATTGACTTCCTTTCACTGTATATACTTAAGCGGTAGACCAGAGAGAACGCTTCAATTACTTCATATATTGATTTACCTTATAAGTGTAAGGTTTACACAAAAAAAATAAACTTTACTTCCAGAGCTTTGCAAAAAATAATTGTTTTATTTCAAAATGTTTCCCTTATGTTGGGATTACAAATTTGATTTAAAGTCTCCTTTAAATACAGGAATTTTTGTAAAGTTTACCCTAAAAATTTACTTTAATTTCAGAGCGTTGCAGGAGCCTACTTTTTCCCCGAAATCTTTTATAAAATTCAGGATTACGAATCTGAAGTTTCTTCTATGCCCAGCACCCGAAATGTTTTCCAAAACTCAGGATTATAAATCTGGCCATAAACTTCTTTTATGTTCAGCAGTTGCGTAAAGTAAACACTTAAAAATAAATGCAGTTAATGTCCTCTGTAAAATCAGGATTATAAACTTAAGCTTGAATTGCCTTTACATGCAATGTTTGTGTAATGTATACACTAAAAATAAATTCCAAAGCGTTGTAGAACAAGTTAAATTTCTTTAACTTTTCTCGTTAAAATAGGGATTACGAATTTGATCTTTAATTATATTTATACTTTGTGGTCGTTTAAAGTTTAAACCAAAAAATAACTCTACTTTCATAACGTTGTGAATAATAAATTTTTTTTTCGAATTATTCTGCAGAACATCAGGATTGTAAATCTGGCTCTAAATTTTGTATACTTGAAGGGAATGTCTAAACTTGATTCCCAGATAAAAGTTTTAGACCGGAAGCCTTGTAACTCTTCTCTGCAATATTGAAAGTAGGAATATAACTTTGAATTTTTTGATCTGTTTCAATAAGGTCTTAAAGAATGATAATGCGGATATCCAAGAACAATTAATTCTATTCTCCACTTTCTTGGACTTTTGGCATGTAATCGTACATGTTTACTGACTGTGAGATGTCTTAGGGAATTCACATGTTTCAAGCAGATTCTAATGATTTTTGCACGCTAAGTGAATTTTTTCTAGTACCCATCTTTTATGTCCTCTACAATGCGTGTTCCCAAGTATATTTGTCCTTTCTGGTATATCAGGGGCCGGTTTCAATATAGCGACTTAAGTCTGAAATCAGACTTAAGTTCAAAATTAGAACTTAGGTCCCAACGTAGCGGTTTCAATAAGATTTTAAGTTCGGACTTAAATGTCCGAACTTAAGTCCGAACTTAAGAATAAGCCGATTTCAATAAAATTAAGTCCGAACTTAAGTTACGACTTAAGTTGCAAATATTTAGGACAGCACGGAGCTGTCTTAAGTCAATTCAGTACCGCACAAATTTGCAATGGCTGGTCGATTGCTTCTGTTGCTCATTGAAGGAAAAGAAGGCTTACAACGAAATCGGATTTTTTCGGGATCGCTCGAATCCTATTCTGATTTTGCGTCACTATTTAAATCGGTATCTGAATTTATATGTGTCCATAAAATTAGTAAGTTTTATTATTTTTCTAGCAGATTTTTTATAGGCTGCACAGAAGGAATATCAGTACGGCTAAATACAGCTAAGAAGTAACATTTAAACGTTTTTGAAACTCATTTTTCGACATCACAATCTACACAAATTTCTGAGGTAATGGATTTTGTGTTAAAGCTAAAAATGTAGCTTAAAACACTTGGCAATAATACTAAGATCTACAAATGAAATTAACGTTATTTCAAAATCTTCTGTCAGGTCGAAAAGGCCAAAACATTCTTTCACTTCGGAAAATTTCATCAAACTTTTTTAAAGAGAAAACTTAGTTATCCAGCAACTGACGTTAACGATTAACAAACAACCGTAATAGAAAGATGTTCGAAAAATTAAAAAAATTGAAAAAATTAATAAAATTTATTTTATTAATTTTTCAATCATAAAACGAAAAAAAATTCGTTCGAATCCAAGTGTCAAAAATTCGGACATTTCTGTCATTTTAAATGAAGCGTGTAGTGGACTAGATGGGAAAGGCCAGGACTGCTTCAAATTAGCACTTAGTCAAAATAACAGGCGTTGATTTTTCAAAAAAAAACATAAGTATTTATCCAGTCTTTTATAGCATAAAACAGAACAGAGGAACCTGCTAAAATCTATTCTTTGCTGTAGTATAAAAACTGAGAATTTAGGACTTCTTGGATGTTTTCAATCTCATTTTACTCTATTTCGAAATCAACGTCTAAGAAATAAGATTAATGAATATTAATATAATATCTTAGACAATATTATAACCTAAAAACAAGAAGCAAGAAGACGTTTTTCAATTTAACTCAGATAGTTTCCAAGAATTTGCAAGTAGGTATTCACTCAGAGTCGGACAGTAGTCCTTCCGTCGCTTCGTCTGTGTCCATTCCTCCAGCAATGCCAGTGAAGCTTTCCGAATCTTTGTGAGCTTCGATAATATCTCCCAAAACTGGTGGGATTGGCGATACAGGTGGGCCAACACCAAGCCGAATTCACATCTTGCACGATTTCTAGCCAAGTCGATTGTTTCCTCCTTTTATAATCTACATTATTGAATTTTGTTTCAAGTAATTCTCGCTTGGATAAGCACAACTCCTTCAGCTTTTCAATTCCTTTTGCTGACCAATTAAAAGACCATTTTCTTTCCTCCATGCTTTTTTTAAGAGTGTTACAACGACGCGATTGACAAGTTAATGAATAATTGTTCGATTGTGTTGTATACAAGCGGGCAACAGCGCTTGTCGGACTGTGGACCCAATGTTCCTCTTCGGAAGTCTGGACTTGCCATGTCCGCCTCCGACGGGTAGCAATAGAGCTCGATTTTCGCCAAAAACTTAAGTTCTAACTTAAGTTCCAACTTAAGTTCTAACTTAACGAGTTCGGACTTAATTTTTCATTGAATACGACTTAAGTTCGGACTTATCCTAGTTGGAACTTTAGGACTTAAGTTCGGACTTAAGTCCGGACTTAAGTTTATCATATTGTAACTGGCCCCATAACATTTTTTACCAGCCTGCTTGCACTTATATGATACCTAAATATTGTCGCGTTGGAATGTTTCCTCAAGCATGAACAAATTTACCTAATGCATCTACAAAAGTATTCCCACAATTTAGCAGCATTTACTGACTCAACAATTTATGAAAGAGTGGCTATTCCCACAAATAAGGTGGGTTTGCTGACTTAATTTACAATTAGAAATTCTTATTGAACAGCTTAAATCCATAAATCTTTTTCTCTTTTCTAATTTGAAAGCTTTCTGCGATTTTGCAGTCTTTTGATTAAAGCACGATTCATCGAAGTCTCCTTTATTCTGTTAATAACGATATCACTCTAAGCAATAATGTCGAATTTTAAGTTTACTGGAAACATTAATTTATCCTATCCAAAAGACCCCTGTTTTCTCTATATAATTATAACACAATTCTTGACAACAATGCTTTATTACGATAATTAAGGCTTATATCCTGGAAACAACGACAAGAATGATTTCATTTTTACGATAAAAATTACTCGGCCTTATCTAAAAATAAAGTCAGCATGCAACGATCATCTAGGAGTATTCGTTGCAGAGTAAAATATCATGTCGACGTATAAGATCAACAAATTCATCGTACATGGTGACCTGCAAATAGACGTATGCATTATTTGTTTCAATCTTCTGCAATAGTAATTTGCAAATAATAGTCATGTATTATAACTGTTCCCTATATAATATTTACACAAATCCTTAAATAATACTTTTATACAGCAATAGCCTTAATATCTTCGCGATTCTTATATTATTAGTCTTACAAAATCTCTGAAGTGGTACCCACAATACACAATTTGAGGAGGAGGCTTTCAACTCCCCGAAAAACATCTTCACCCCTCCCTTGCAGAAATTTTTTTCACCCCTCCCCAAGAATTCGCGATTTTTCTGAAGTTTCCATAATCTCCTGAAAATCCGTTAAAATGGCGTTTTTAGCTAGATATTTGCTTAAAGTGTTTAATTTTCGTCGCTTTGTGCCGAGGTACATACTCATGTGCCTACCATAATTTGTTCATTACATTCGACTTTTTTGTTTTTTGAAATTTGTCTTACGTTTTTATGGCTTAAGAAGATAGTGCATTGTCAGAGTCGCTAAAACAATGATTTTGACACGTACCCGTCATTTCTGGGTCTAAAAAGGCACTTCAAAATTTAACGTGTCGTAGAACTCTTATGATGTGCTTGTCTGGTACCCACATACTCGTGAACCTAATTTTATTCACTGAATCTTGCCGCAAGGAATGCAATTTTCAACACTTTCGTAGAATGTTGTAATCGACCTAAGTCAACTAAGAGTTAAGCATGTAGGAAACTTATTTGTTTTGGTGCAGTAACACATCCTTACTTTCTGTTATCTAATTTGATTCAGGATAATTACTGGTGCAACAATCACTTCAAAGATGTTTAGAAGTTTGAAATTTTTTCAAAACTTTAAAGCTATTGAGGTTTGCAATGCATCATTTTTGTGAGCCGAAATAAGGTGCCTCTCAGAATCTGAAAAGCTCATAACAAAATTCGTAAGACTTCAGTTTAAACTTTTGAAATGCTTGATCGGTTTTAGCGATTTTTCGATGTCACGATAGAGCTTATGAGAACTCCTTAAAATAGTGTATAATAGCCGTAGCACAAATTGTTCGACTTTTTTGCTGCTTTGAATTCTAGACCTGACCAGAGGAACCCCAGAATTGAATCCTACCCATTTACGACAAAGATGACTAAAATTTTTGGTACTAAATTCGTACACTTGGAGCTACATTGGAGCCGTAAAAGAGATTGACGCGATAGAGCCTACTATATGCCCAAATTATGGAAACTTAGCTGAGGTAAGGATAAACGTGCTCATATCAGAAGGTCTTGATTTCGAAAATATTAGCAAGGGCCTGAAGTCTCCGTCGTCTGAACAAATGTTATATATTCAGAACAAAATTCACGCCAACAATTATGTCAATAATTTATATCAAGCTCACACACGCAAATTATATTAGGTTAGGTGCCGTTTGCTGCCTATATGTACTTGGACCGCGAGTAAATTCTAGAGATCTGATTGGGCACAGTTGTCAAAAATTTATTTCTGGGTGGTTTATAGATTTATGGAGGCTTTTTTAGATTCTTGGTGGGTGCAGCAGAGAGATCCCTCGCGTCCATCTGTTTGTCTCCATCCCTTCTCCTAATCGATCTTAGGAAGTAAATAATCCTTCCTTTCTAAGATCAATGTAAGTGGAAAAGAGAGTACCTACCTCTGAAAAACGTTATCAATACGTAAGTTATGGGAACGTTTTAACAATTTCCCCACCACGCTTTTTTGTGAGACGGAATAAAGATGCAGTGTATATTATTTTTTATATATTATTTTATATATTACAATATATCATTTTGTAGGTTTAAAGACAAGAAGTCATAAGCTAGTTGTATATAAAAATTCGTTACTGCAGCTATTATAGATCGGCTAAAAAACGGTGGCGAGGAAGCTGTTCAAAAGGTCTAATTTATTATCTTATCCATATCAAAGTGGAACAGGCTGACCAGATCACTCATCTAGTCGTCACAGCTGCCTGTTTACCACGTTAGATTTAAAGGTCAGGCATGTTCTAGTGAAAAGTAAACATTCTGGACAGTCAGCTATGGAGCGACCAAAAGACTATATTTGATGCTAAACGTCCAATGTTTTGATCGGCTTATTACATTACAATAATTAAAGTCTAGCATCATCTACTTAGATTTCACAAATTTTTATTTTTGTTGGAGTTAAAAAATTAGCCCTGTTGTTCGCCGAAAAATTCCGAAATTTTACAATTCTCCGAATATATCTATAATACAGTTTTAAAAAATAGACAATGGTAAACGGCAAAAACGCAATTTGGCAAAGTAAATAACGAATTTTCGGATTTGTTTTGGACTGCTTATTGAAAAGTTCGGGTAACAATACCTATCGTTTTTCGTTAACGCTGAACTTTGATGCGCCCCTGCGCTCGCTTGCCCACTTGTTTTATGTAGGTACAAGAAATGCTAGATTAGCTTATTAGGAGTCATAACATCAAAACGATTTGGGGATTTCTACTGCAACGACAGTTCTAGTCGTTATTTGCTTTAACGTATCATTTTGTAAGCTTACCTTTAAGTAATCTGATTTAGTCCGCACGGAGTATAATTTACTTCATAATGATAGACGGACATATTCTTTAGTTTAATAATGTTTTTATGACCTTCCTTCGTGTATCTTACATCCGTTTGCATCTTACGTTCGAATATTCGCTTTAATGTAGAGGGCCTAGTTTGATGTAGTAATACGATAGCTTCTTAAAAATTTGGAAAGCCCAGCTCTCCCAGGCATTACCTACGCTACTATATACTCGCCTTTTGACAGATTTACTTACTTCTGATTATTTTCCATTTAGATTCAAACGTTCCGAACAAGTTCCAAGATATTGAAAAAGTCGTAGAGGGTGTAGTGTCGAAAGAACCAAATAAGTCTTCGCGCAGGGAAAGATAACGCCAGCTGCCAATATCGAGTATATATGATTCCGTTGTTGCATTATGGTAAAGAAAACGGTCTTTGCCATCGTAATTCGTTAAAATCTGCAAATAATCTATATTTTCAGCGATCTACTTATCTCGAAACTTTGGCATTAAACGAAAGGGCAAGGACGAATAAGGAGAATGTTTTGCATATCAATCGCCTCAGCGATTCAACCACTATGAAATGAAACCTTTATTGTAATTCATTTTGCACAACAGCCCCCCCCCCTAAAAATCATTGAAAAAAATTAAGAAAACATAAAAAAATCGAATAAATTAAAGAAATCATAGTTAAAACTGAGTAAACGACAGGAAGCGATAAAATTTATGCTTTTGAGTTAACAAAAAGCAGATCTTCCAGAAAATCATAAATTTGAGAGAAGGGGCAAAAAAAATTTCTGGATGGTTGAGAACCTTCAGGAGATTTAGAAATCCGGATTATGCAGGTATGCCTGCCAAGGGTGAAGAAACCATCGACGGAAACGGGGTAATTCTAACAGGTAAATAATTGGGTTGCCGTAAGACCATACGTGGGCAGCACCAGAATTCTGGGGGGGATGCAAGATACTTCAAAGGTCAAAAAAGGCCTTAAAAATGGTGATATGGCGGAAAAACACCATTTTTTAACGTTTTTCATCGAGCACTATCCATTGGTATCAAAAAATTTCGAAAAAAACAGAATAAGTTCAAAATTGAATTCTGGGAGGTGGGTATTTTAATTATTTTTAATTTCAAATTTAATATTTTAAGTTAATATTTCAATTTTTTTACCTCCCCCTCTAAACCGTCCCCCACGCCCAGGTGTGCGTAAGACAATAGGTGTAGCCAGGGGGTAGATTGGCGGCACATGCCCCCCTCACCGGAATTTTTTAGAAATATTATTGATGTTTCTTTTGCAATAATGTGTGTCCGGAAAACTGAGTTCACAAAGGCGTAAACGTCGAAATTTTCCGGCATTTCGCGCCGAGTCCCTATTTATTGCTATATGAATTCAATGAATTTGAAAGCTTGAATCAGCTAAAAAATACAGTACTTCACATTACTACAGTAATTTAATGCACTATTTGTTCGATGAATGAAACTGCTCGTGCAGGTTGAGGATAAAAGTAAAAGTGCGAAAATGATTGTATACCAGTGTGTCTATTCTCTGCTTTCTGTCACGATCGACGCGATTTTAAGCCTCTAATATGGACAAAAAGAATATGTAAGCATTGTATTTTAATGTAATATGATCTTTTAATAATATTACGAACATTCTGTTTATTTTTACTCATGATATAATATACGCAAAATCTAATGTTTTAATTTAAATCGTTAAGTTTTCGAAAACGCTTATTCATAATGTCTTATATTCTTTCCAAAAAATGTAATTATACTATTAGCGTTCATGTTTATGTAAATATGCGAAAAGGCAAAATCGAAGGCTAACAAAGCGGTTCTATGCAATAGCATGGTCAAACCAGTTGAAAACGGTGTTAAGAACCAGACAGAGAAGACATCCGTGAGACAAGAATGGAAACTTAAGATTAATTAAGCTTCCCACACTAAGAAAATCAGAAAACACGAGACTGCGCGCAAAACATACCCAAACAACTGACATTAATTACTAATTTTTGGGTCATGTGAGTAAGTTATCGAAAAGATTACTTGAAGTCAAAAGCATAAGATGTAAGTTGACGAAAAACGCGCATATATGCAGACAGATGCAAACGTGAGAACAGGTGAGCAGAATATAGCCAAAAATGAGTCATCAAAACAACACCATGTGCGCCCGCCGATTTTACTATAAAAGCGGCGCGACTCAAAGCTTTGGCTCTTCCTACCTTTGTCTTAGTGTCTGGTCATTGCCTAGTCCTTGCCTGAAGTCCCGGTGTCAGCATTATTGCATATGTAGAAAAATCATAATCTCTGACGCTTTAGCTATCATAGCTTGCGCAATTCGTACCTACAAGTTACGCCTTAAGTTCGCTAGTATTTTGGAGCGCGTTTAACACCAACGTATTCAGAAATTGTATAAATTTTGATTTCCGATAAAATCACAAATTCTCAAATTGTTGTTGTTTTTCTTCAATACATAGGAGAATCAACCCCGAACCTAGCTTACGACAAATTGTGCAAACTTCAATAAGAAGAATTGAAGATAAATAAGTGAAATTAAGCTATAAGGAGCGAATAATTTAGTGACGCGAAATTTGGGCGTGACATTTTTGGCGCAGAAAGTAGGATTGCGTTTTGCGTCTTTGAATATTTAAAAAAAATTCCGCCGACCCCCTCTTCCTGGAATATTGGTCGATCTCAGGAATTTTCTCGTTGATCAGTCTTACTTTTCTGAGGACGCATAGGAAAGTTACTTTGTTGGATTTTGCTGGCGCGCGGATAAAAGTTGAAATTTATTGCTGCGGATAAAAGTTGAATTAAAGTCGTTGTGAATAAAAGCTGAATTGCTTGTGAAAGCTTAAAATTATTGAAATTGAAGTAATTAGAAAGATTGGAAGTATATTTTAGTTATGGTCTGGAAAGGTATTTCAACGGAAAAGTTATTTATACCGATTATTTTTGATCTGTTTCGAAGAGACTACAGGTCTATTGCAGTACTGCATAATTTATCTTCTTGCCTTAATTGACTGCGCAGCGATTTTGGTATTTCATAACATCAAAGATAAATTACTTTATTTAAAATCGGGTTAATTATATGAATAGTATTGAAATATGTTGAGTATGAAGAATATATAGCGAATTGATTATTATATTGAAGCTAAATTGAGTACGGGAATATAAAATTGAATATTGCAGCTATTTGAAGTGTTAATTGTTTATTTTGAAGACTGATCTTGGGAAAAATAACCCCCTCAGAGCGGGAAGCGGAAAAAATTTTTAAAAAATATTAAAACGGATTCTTCTCAGCAATCATCCGAGGACGAACAGCTGACTGATATCGACGAAACCGTAAAAGGAATAGAATAAATCTCAGATAATTCTTTTGAGAAATTGAATAACTTAGAAAAGCTCTTGCAAAAATCTTGGTCAACTTTAGAAGTCCCAGGTGTTCGACTCCAAAGCACCCCTATCTTGTCCGACGTTTCTTCTAGAGTACATCTACAGGCATATGAAGCTTTTCAAGGCTCATCTATAACTGAACAAAGTTATAAACGCGCTTTAGATTTTTCTGAATCAGAAATTTCTCAAAGTTCAACTTTATTCGGTCAGCATTCGTTGTCTCCTGAAATAAACTCCGAAAGTCGTAGGGAATTTCTAGCTGAAATATTAAGAAGACCTATAACTAGAAAAATGACTCACGATCCTCAAACGATGGCTGATGCTTCTAGAGCAGCTTTCGATGATTTTGGAGAACCGTTAACTGCAAAAATTAACGAATTAAAAACAATTGTTGAGCAGGGTGGAGCCCAAGTTCCTGGAGCTAATGTTTCTGCTCTTGATTCATTTAATTGTCTAGGAGTTTTCCATGGTCAAAGGCCACCTAAACCATTTTCGGGTGCTTTTGGCGAGTCATTTCCGGGATGGATTAAAAAATTCGAAAAATATATGCTTTTGCAAGGATTTTTGAATGCTGATGACAATTATAAAATCGCATTTGCTGGAAGTGCATTAGCGAAGTTAAATAGTATTCTCGGACGGATGCGAACCCCCACAGTAGTAATACCCGCTACCCTGGGGGTACAATGATGAAGGATGCTTGCTAAGTGCACATGCACTAGATACGAAATTATGACGTATTACGATCGCAAACCTGACGTCATTATACCCCCAGAGGCTGAGCCACGGTACCTATATTAATCGGCTATGCTGCATCCTTCCCACCCCAAATTAGCATAATCCAGGCGGGCCTAGGGTCCATAAATCCTACCCATCCGGATCAGGATTAGGGGATAAACCGATCTTGTTGCATTGTGTGGTATTTTCGTTAATAAACTTTTCAGCGTTGCATTGCGCTAAAAATTATGTACTTTATACCTTTAATGACTACTAAGCTATTCTGGCCCCCGGATTATCAGATAAACCAATTTTTTTGCGTTGTACTAAAATTATGTACATACACAGCTAAGCTTTCTAGCCCCCGGACCGAGATTCGCATTGCGCTAAAATTATGTACATACACCGCTAAGCTTTATAGCCCCGGATTGAGATTTGCAATGTGTTAAAATTATGTACGTACACGTTTAATGACTACTAAGCGTTCTGGCCCATGGATTATTGGATAAATCAATTTTAATGCATTGCGCTAAAATTATGTACGTATACCTTTAATGACCACTAAGCTATGCACCCCATTCTCGCCCCAGGGGGCGTCCACGATGCGAAGAAAAGCCAGTTACAAGCAGCAATTGCGCTAAAATTATGTACATACACCGCTAAACCTTCTAGCCCCTGGACCGAGATTTGCAGTGCGCTAAAATTATGTACACACGCGTTTAATGACCACTAAGCTTTATGGCTCATGGATTGGGATTATCAGATAAATCAATTTTGTTGCATTGTGCTAAAATTATGTACGCGTAATGCTTGCGACTAATTATATGCGTAACCCCAAATTTGGATAAAAATTAAAATTATGGGCGTGGAAATCTAAACTCCCAAGAATCGGTAGACTCCCAGAACGTGCGAAAAATGATCATAAGGTCAAAAAGCACAGATAACACAAATTTAAATTACAATGAATAGACATGCATTAAATAACGCCTTTCTTTTTATTAAAAAAATTTATGATTACGTACGATTGCAAGTTTTAAAATCCGAATTCTGTAAAAATTATAAAAAGTATTTAATGCTTCAAATTCTATTATTTATGCTTATGTTTTCTATTTAATCAAATAAATCACATACTTTTATTTATTTCCGGCAAATTTTTTTGCGATTCAGCGCACATTTTTTTCTCCGCATTATGTAGAGTCAGCAATGTTCTTTTACGGGGTACCGGCGCAAGAGCTCCTCGAAACTATTTCTATCAAATTTAAGTGCAAATACGTGTATATTTTCGAAGCATAATCGTTTTATTTAATTTTTATGATATCTAGTACATATTATTTACTTATTTAAGAATATAAATTAAAAATATAAATTAAAAATATAAATTACTTTTATAAAACAATTATTTATTTTATCAATAAATATATACCTGAAGCGTATTAAGTACCTCCAGTGCAAAAAAGTGCGTAAAAAATTTATGTTACCGAAACACGAAAAAAGTATCATATTAAGTGTTTTTTGAAGCTAAAAGTTTTTCTTACTTCCCAGTTTTTCGATGGCTGCCACGATTTCGCCTCGTTGGCGCTGCCACTCGTAAAATTGTTCCGGCGTTAGTACAATTTCACGTCCTTTGTCCGAGTTTTTCAGGCATAAAATTTTTTTATCGAGTATTACTGTTTCGACCGAGGCTATCAGACCGCACGTGAGGTCAATGGGGTCAAGCCAAAAATTAAATAATAGGGCGTTCGAAATTAACGGCGAAGCATCCACCAAATTCTGGTACTGCCGACTCATTAGATTGACCCCTTGACTCGTTAGGTATAAGGTTAATCTCGTGCCGTTGCATATTCTGAAGCTAATATTCGCGAAGTCGTTCCAAGTAGACACCAAGCAGTAAACGTTATCCCCAAGTGTAAAATCGTAGCGCTTATTCTGAGGCTCGTTCATTTTCGAATAGTACCAGAAAAAAAGCGCCAAGCGGAGTAATAATGCAAAATGGAAGTTATAGCTGAATAACATAAAACTTTTTTCTGTTTACTCAAAAAAACTCAAACAACGGAGCTTGGGTCATAGTTTTTAATGCACACTACATAAAATAAGATAGATAAGACGATCGAAAGAAACTGAAGTAATTGCAAAAAATTTTAAGTGGTACATGATTACTCTTTTAAGCTTGCCAAGATCAAAAAGAGAACATGTAATTTTTGTCAAAAAAGTTTTATAGGTCACGCAAAAAAACCTAAAAAAACGGAGCTAGGGTCATGGAATGCGCGCTACATAAAATAAGATAGATAATAAGATCGAAAGAAGCTGACATAATTGCGAAAAAAGTTAAAGTGTTCATTAGTTTCTTCAAAAGCATTGATGCTTCAGGCAGTTTTCATATTTTATAAACAAGGTCATGTTGACTCAAAATCGTGAGGCAACCGTTATAATTTTGGAAAACGAGCTAAACGTTGACACATTATTAGCTGTTTCATTGTCTCTTCATTTAGTAGATAAGAAATAATGTATCAATGCCTGCATGTGTTGCGTTCACTATAGCAGTACAAATAAGCGATGGTAGCTATATTTGCAGAAAAAATGATGAAATAAAAATTGCATGCATTTATACAAGCGATAAAATGCAGATCTAAATCAATACGAGCTATATCTAGTCTAGTACTGCATTTTTCTCGAATGATTATCAAGGCCCGTTAAGAAAACAGTATATTCTTTGGTAAAATTCCCAATCGCCTTAAGCTAAGCGTTTTAACAACGAGATTTGAGGAAGACGAATTTTTACTAATAACTTTGTCATTGGAAGATGTAGTATGCTTCTTCAGCAGGGGGCCATCAATATGATAAAAATAAACAAAATACGAATTAAGGCAATAAATACAAAGAAATTGTGAACGTCATGCTTGTAAAGTAGTAAATAGGGCATAATTTTTATTCAAAATAGTGCCTGTTCACTAATTCATCAAGAGGCGCGTAAGCACACAAGGGCAGCGATCGAATTCTGGGGGTTCTGCTTAAGGCATAAGAAAATACAAAAAAAAATAACTGCCCGCACAGTGCACCGCACAGCTACCGAGTGTGCGTAGGTGAGCAGTGCACTGTGCAACACAGTGCAGTTTAATAATCGCACATTGTGGCACATTAGTGCACAAAGTGGATGCAAAGTACCTATTCTCTGGAGCTGTACCGGGTCCTAGAAGCTATTATCACTTTTAGAATGTTATCTTTTTCATGTGAATAATCTTAAGTTCATTATCATGACATTTTCACTTTCTTCACCTAGTTTTTTTACTTTTCAGCTAAGTAATGGAACATTGCACAGTAAAGTGAGTGATACATACGATCGTGCAATCAGCCATACATTTCATAGACGCAGATATAACACCTTTTGATAATTTATCCTGTTAATCGAAAATCTTTAGCTTTCAATATCTTTTTAGCATATCATTGTAGTCTTGGACTGACGCTGTTTCTCGACTGTTTGGAATTTCACTCGTATCTTCATTATCTTCTTGCCTTTCTTGTAATTCATCAGACAAGATATCGGCATTTTTACTGATGAGTTTCTTGAAAAGATGCTTTCGAGAATTCCAAGCCATCTTTATTGCTTCAGTACCCCCAAAGTTCAGCTTTGATTTAAAAAAGTCTGCCGTTGCAGACAGTTTTGTATCTAGATCACTTTCTTCCAACGCTTTTTGCAGGAAAACATGTTCATCATAATTTTCGTAAAGCTTTGACAAAAAAGCGTTGAAGAAGGGTGGGTTGCTCAGTTTTTCAGCAGTATCTGGAATAACTGCCATGTCTCGTACAGCATTCTCCATTATTGCCCGCCAGAATTCATTCTTCCAACCACTTTTGATATCAGGCTCATCATCACTATCCGAAATATTCTCTGATCTTTCTTCGTCCTCAGAACCCTCTTGGTCTTCCTCTTTCTCCTCTACTTCTCGTTTTTCCCGTTTGCCTTCTTCCTCACCTTCCTCTTCTGAAGTGACAGTTTTATCATCTTCTGTATCGCTGTTTGCTGTATCCATTAAGGGGTGTAATAGCTGATGATGCCTCTTTAATGTAAAATTATTTGACAATGTTTTGTTGCACAGTGTGCATAGAACAACCATGTCTAGCTCGGCCAAAGACACCAAATGACTGCCATATTCAGATCCGATGTTTTTATAAATACATGTTGCACATGTGCTGCACAGTGCGCAGCACACGTGCACACTGTGCGGTAATCCAGTGTATCTAGCAATCTGCTTGGGAGTATGGGATGGGACCTAGTGTTGGCACTAGGTTCATTATATCTCTTAAGCAGACATACTATATCACTGGATTACCTCACAGTGTGCACGTGTGCTGCGCACTGTGCAGCACATGTGCAACATGTATTTATAAAAACATCGGATCTGAATATGGCAGTCATTTGGTGTCTTTGGCCGAGCTAGACATGGTTGTTCTATGCACACTGTGCAACAAAACATTGTCAAATAATTTTACATTAAAGAGGCATCATCAGCTATTACACCCCTTAATGGATACAGCAAACAGCGATACAGAAGATGATAAAACTGTCACTTCAGAAGAGGAAGGTGAGGAAGAAGGCAAGCGGGAAAAACGAGAAGTAGAGGAGAAAGAGGAAGACCAAGAGGGTTCTGAGGACGAAGAAAGATCAGAGAATATTTCGGATAGTGATGATGAGCCTGATATCAAAAGTGGTTGGAAGAATGAATTCTGGCGGGCAATAATGGAGAATGCTGTACGAGACATGGCAGTTATTCCAGATACTGCTGAAAAACTGAGCAACCCACCCTTCTTCAACGCTTTTTTGTCAAAGCTTTACGAAAATTATGATGAACATGTTTTCCTGCAAAAAGCGTTGGAAGAAAGTGATCTAGATACAAAACTGTCTGCAACGGCAGACTTTTTTAAATCAAAGCTGAACTTTGGGGGTACTGAAGCAATTAAGATGGCTTGGAATTCTCGAAAGCATCTATTCAAGAAACTCATCACTAAAAATGCCGATATCCTGTCTGATGAATTACAAGAAAGGCAAGAAGATAATGAAGATACGAGTGAAATTCTAAACAGTCGAGAAACAGCGTCAGTCCAAGACTACAATGATATGCTAAAAAGATATTGAAAGCTAAAGATTTTCGATTAACAGGATAAATTATCAAAAGGTGTTATATCTGCGTCTATGAAATGTATGGCTGATTGCACAATCGTATGTATCACTCACTTTACTGTGCAATGTTCCATTACTTAGCTGAAAAGTAAAAAAACTAGGTGAAGAAAGTGACAATGTCATGATAATGAACCTAAGATTATTCACATGAAAAAGATAACATTCTAAAAGTGATAATAGCTTCTAGGACCCGGTACAGCTCCAGAGAATAGGTACTTTGCATCCACTTTGTGCACTGATGTGCCACAATGTGCGATTATTAAACTGCACTGTGTTGCACAGTGCACTGCTCACTTACGCACACTCGGTAGCTGGGCGGTACACAGTGCAGGCAGTTATTTTTTTGTATTTTCTTATGCCTTAAGCAGAACCCCCAGAATTTGATCGCTGCCCTTGTGTGCTTACGCGCCTCTTGATGAATTAGTGAGCAGGCACTATTTTGAATAAAAATTATGCCCTATTTACTACTTTACAAGCATGACGTTCACAATTTCTTTGTATTAATTGCCTTAATTCGTATTTTGTTTATTTTTATTATATTGATGGCCCCCTGCTGAAGAAGCATACTACATCTTCCAATGACAAAGTTATTAGTAAAAATTCGTCTTCCTCAAATTTCGTTGTTAAAACGCTTAGCTTAAGGCGATTGGGAATTTTACCAAAGAAAATACTGTTTTCTTAACGGGCCTTGATAATCCTTCGAGAAAAATGCAGTACTAGACTAGATATAGCTCGTATTGATTTAGAGCTGCATTTTATCGCTCGTATAAATGCATGCAATTTTTAATTCATCATTTTTTCTGCAAATATAGCTACCATCGCTTATTTGTACTGCTATAGTGAACGCGACACATGCAGGCATTGATACATTATTTCTTATCTACTAAATAAAGAGACAATGAAACAGCTAATAATGTGTCAACGTTTAGCTCGTTTTCCAAAATTACAACGGTTGCCTCACGATTTTGAGTCAACATGACCTTGTTTATGAAATTTGAAAACTGCCTGAAGCATCAATGCTTTTGAAGAAACTAATGAACACTTTAACTTTTTTCGCAATTATGTCAGCTTCTTTCGATCTTATTATCTATCTTATTTCATGTAGCGCGCATTCCATGACCCTAGCTCCGTTTTTTAGGTTTTTTGCGTGACCTATTAAACTTTTTCTGACAAAAATTACATGTTCTCTTTTTGATCTTGGCAAGCTTAAAAGAGTAATCATGTACCATTTAAAATTTTTTCGCAATTACGTCAGTTTCTTTCGATCTTCTTATCTATCTTATTTTATGTAGCATGCATTAAAAACTATGACCCTAGCTCCGTTGTTTAAGTTTTTTTGAGTAAACAGAAAAAAGTTTTATTTTATTCAGCTATAACTTCCGTTTTGCATTACTACTCCGCTTTGCGCTTTTTTCTGGTACTATTCGAAAATGAACGAGCCTCAGGATAAGCGCTACGATTTTACAATTTGGGATAACGTTTACTGCTTGGTGTCTACTTGGAACGACTTCGTCAATCTAATGAGTCGGCAGCACCAGAATTTGGTGGATGCTTCGCCGTAAATTTCGAATGCCCAGCACCATAGGCGAAATTGTGGTGGCCATTATTGAAAAACTGGGAGGTAACGAAAACTTTTAGCTTCGAAAAAACAGGAAATAAATAAAGTAACTAATCTATTTGATTAAATATAAGCATAATTATAGAATTTGAAGCATTAAATAATTTTTATCATTCTTACGGAATTCGGACCTTAAAATTTGCTATCGTACGCAATCATAAATTTTTTATAGTAATTACTATAGTTTTTTACTACTCGGCAAATCATAAGAATATTTTTAATATTCGCTGATATTTACTTATTTTATGTACGTAGAGCAACGTACCAATATATATATATATATATTTAAATCAGTAGAATAAAAATTTATATATTTAGATATTACATGCGTGCATATTTAGCGTTATCCTACACAGGAAATAATTTAATTCGCGGACTGTAATTTTCTTTTAGATAGGCGTTATTTAATGCATTTCTATTCTTTGTAATTTAAATTTGTGTTATCTGTGCTTTTTGACCTTATGAACATTTTTCGCACGTTCTGGGAGTCTACCGATTCTTGGGAGTTTAGATTTCCACGCCCATAATTTTAATTTTTATCCAAATCGGGGGTTGCGCATATAATTAGTCGTAAGCATCACGCGTACATAATTTTAGCGCACTGTGACCGTAAATTTTATTTCTCCGATAATCCGGGGGCCAGAAAGCTTAGTAGTCATTAAAGCTTAAAGTACATAATTTTAGCGCAATGCAACGCTGAAAAGTTTATGAACGAAAATATCACACAATGCAACAAGATCGATTTATCCCCTAATCCTGATCCATGGGTAGATTTATGATCCCCTGGATATGCTAATTTGGGGTGGGAAGGATGCGCATAGCCGATTAATGTAGGTACCGTGGCTCGCCTCTGGGGGTATAATGACGTCAGGTTGCGATCGTAATACGTCATAATTTCGTATCTAGTGCATGTGCACTTAGCAAGCATCCTTCATCATTGTACCCCCAGAGTAGCGTCAGTTACTACTTATATATATATATATATATATATATATATATATATATATATATATATATATATATATATATATATATATATATATATATATATATATATATATATATATATATATATATATATATATAATGGCGTTAAGTGCCGAAAATTTGGCACTTTTTTGAGCAAATACATAGCTAAAAACACTTCAAAAAACATATTTTCTACGAATTTCAAGAACATTTTAGGAACATTCAAAAATGGCCAATTCTGAGGGAAAATTCAAAAATCGCCAGAAGTAGGGCGATTAAGACGGAGGTTGGATAGGGATGGCTAGACTCAGACACGTAGCAGTGAAAGGATAGAGGGGACCACACCTCGGCGTGGGGAATGGGTTTGGAATATGCAATTCCGAGAAACCAAACTACCCCCACCTCAGAAACTAAAATAACCCCCCCAGAACTCAATTTGTTTTTTGCAATTTTTTGAAGCAAATGGATAGTGTTCGATGAGAAACGTTGAAAAAGGATGTTTTTTCCGCCATACCACCATTTTAAGGCCATTTTTTGACCTTTGAAAAATCGTGCATCCCCTCCCCCAGAATTTTGGTGCTGCCCACGTTTGGAGGGGACCAGCAGCGGATCTAGAATTTTACAAAGGGATGGCGGTATCCCAACTTCCAAACACAGTCAAAAATGGGATAAAAAATATGCCATTTACGTGGGAAATAGCGTTTTTGGTATTCACGTCGTCTCCTTCTATTTAGGATACTTTTGATGCAACATTGTTCCGAAAAATTTAAGAATTTTCGACAACTTTGTGCGAAAAATCATTTAATTCCCTTTATTTGGGCCAGAAAAGTTGTAGAATTTAAGCGGAAGGGCGTTTAGGAGCTTGATTTCCCTTTTTTGTAGCATTTGACGCAGAAAGTCGAAAATATTTGAAAGTTACGCATGAAAAAAGAAAAAATTCGTTGCTGAAATAGCTCTTTGTGTTCCTAAAATTGTTTTTAAAGCTATTCCATCTGCTAAAAATGGCTTCCAGGCCCCCAAGAAAGTAAATAAATGTCGTTAATGGGTATTATCCGGCGCGAAGCGCCGGAAAAATTTGAGAATTTATGATCACTGACGGCCATCATTGAAAATTACATATCCATTCATTATCTTCATTATCTCGCCAACTATTTATTTTGGGCCAATTAGGCGGAGGGGCGGAGGGGGCGGCCGCCCCCTGCCCTCCTTGACTTCGCCCTGGGGGGACTGATCAGTTTCCACCAAATTTTCGAAGTACCTGGGAGTATTTTTTTACAAGTCTGGAGGCGTATTGGAAATACCGCTGGAATCTAGAATGGATTTTGGCACACCTCTGAGCTAATCAGCAAAGCATTTTCCGGGAGCGATACACTGAAGTATTGTTTCTCTGTTTTCTTCCAAACAGGCAAAGTTTGAGTGTGGCATGATGCATAAGTCAAAATTTTCTGGCGCTCGGAACATAATAATTTATTTTCTGTTTTTTGCAGTGCATCAGAACTGAGTACAAAACAAGTATAACAATATTTTACAAGGGCCTGGTGATGATTAAATGCTGAAAAATCATTTGTGAGGCTATTTCATGCAACACATTTTACGAATAGGACTAAAATGAAGTAATTTTTGAAACATTTTAGAAATTTTTCCCAAATATTTAGAGTTTACGGAGAAAAGCTCAAAAACACAATTATTTCTGAATGTATTTTTCATGTCCTGGAAGATCTGACTTTTAAATCTTCGTTGCCCCCAATTCTGAAGGCCTGCTAACTATCTGAACAAATCTAAAGTTTCAGTTGTCTTTGGCTAATCTGAATCCTGAAATTTCAAAGTTTTCACGAGACTTTTAGGAGCAGGAATTTTTTTATATGAATTTTTTTACAAACGTTGATTAAGAGCTAAAGCAAGGTTGTGTAGAAAAACGAAAAAATATGCTTTGCCCGAAAATTTGGCTAAAACGTGCAAAAAGGGATGGTCACAGTGGCGGATCTAGGATTTTTCTCAAAGGGGGCCGGTGCCCTCACTTTTCCTAAGACAATCAGAAATAGGTCGAAAAATTTGCTCAAGTCAAAAATAGCGTCTTTCCGGTGATTCAAGTTGTCTACTTCCATTTAAAATCACTTTTAAAGCATCATTTTTTGGAAATCTTCTAAATTTTTGACATTTTTGTGCTAAAAAATGATTAAATTTCTTTGATATCGGCGAAAATAAATTTGATAAATTTTGGCAAAAAGACGTTCAAAAGATCGATTTACTGCTCAATTAGCTACAT
Source organism: Mermis nigrescens (assembly GCA_036768485.1). NCBI lineage: Eukaryota > Metazoa > Nematoda > Enoplea > Mermithida > Mermithidae > Mermis > Mermis nigrescens. The sequence continues at coordinate 120,988 of JAVLUZ010000785.1, forward strand.
TTGCAGAGTATAACGCGCAATGTCAAAAAATTTAAAAAGTTATGCTCGAATATAGAATAAATCTATGCTGAAATAGCTGTTTCTGCACTTGCAATTGTTTAAAAAATATAGTCCATGAACAGAAAAGGGCTTCTAGGTCGCCAAAAACCTAAATAAATGTCATTAATAGGTATTATCCGGCGCGAAGCGACTGCGCGAAGCGACTAAAACTTTGAGAAATTTTGATTACCGACGGCCAAAAATCATTGCAAGTTACATATCCATTATTTATCTTGCCAACTATTTTTGGTCAATGGGGTAGAGTGGCTGCCCCTGCTTCCCTTAAATACGCCCCTAAATGGTCAAACATAATTCTTCATGCAGATATAAAGAAAGCCATTAACTCCTTGAACTCCAGGCGGGAACCTATACTCAAGACAAATGGTTCCCTCTGATGCACTTTCAGAGCCGATCAGGGCGTTGCTTATTATAGTCCAGGCCATAATACCTCCATGTGCCTGGTTGCCCAGGGGCGATTCACCATTCCTCTGCTATGGGCACGTGCTACTATTTTCCAAGCTCTTCTCCACACAATTCCCATGAACAGTATTCTTCTCGCAACATTCAGTCAAAATCACTGCAGAAAAAACGACTAATTTAAGCATAAGATCTATTAGTATTTCCTTATGTAGAGCATTTAATTCTGCTTCGGATAGTACAAAGATGCATTTTACAAAAAAGGTTTCCACAAGTAGCTTTGAATGATGTTTATGTACATATTTTGATATATTCACAAAGGATCAGAATAAAATGCACATGAAATCGGAAATCGGGCTCCATTCCGCAGAAACAGCATCAAAAAATTTGCATATGGTATTAACTGAATCAGAATTTGATGATTAATAGCTGAAGATTGTGTCAAATTCAATGCCTTAGCACTTGAGGCACATTGGTGAAGCTGAAGGCGATAAAATGAATTTTTAAATCGACGTAATCGAGAGAATTGAAATACTGAAATATATTTTCTTTATAATTAATGATGTTAAGCGTGGAGATTGCGTTATGAAAAAATAAGCATCCGACGCAGAATTGAATGCACAACACGAATTCTGTTTATTTTCTATGACGCTTATAATTCGATTTCTGAAGAGGGCCTATTATTCCATGATGCCGTGAATATTATTCATTGTCACTGCAGTGAGATTTCGTAAACCGATTCCTGCTCTATGTTTATGGCTGATGAATATTAATACTACGAATTTCTTACAAAAGTCACGTAGAAGCGAATACAGAAAGAAATAGGCGCAAATGAATGAATACATACGTACCACTTGCATAACTACATTTTAATGGTTTTTGACGATTTTCACCGTAATTTATCAGATTTTTTGGCAAATTACATTCGATAATACAGTCGAACTCGGATAATGCACTCTTCCGGTTAATGCACACCAGCACACAAGTCGCCGCAAAAAGGTGAATTGAAATATCAATACACCTCGGTTAAAGCAAACTCGGATGATGCGTAATGCACGCGGCTAACAAGACCACAGCGTATAAAGAATGGCGTAGCTGGGGGGACTATTCCCCTCCAAAATTTCGGAAGTATGAATATTTCTTACTAGGATCCCCCAAAGGGAGAAAGTTGGACATTCTTAAGACGTATCTTAAAGACCACTAAAAGGAATTTTAGCACCCTTTCGCCTATCCGTGGGTATTTGTTGAGATCTCCGACTTCAAAATTTTCGCTCCCCCTCAAAATCAGAAGGACAGCTAGCCACTGCATATAAATCAGTGTGTAAGTGCATACGCTTAAAGCACACCACGGCTAATGAGTATGTGGATCTCGGATAACAAACACGTGGATTACTGATATTTTTTGCAAACCATGTTAACTGATGCAAAACAAAAGCTGGAATTCTTTACTAAACTATTTATTCTACATCAACAGGCTAGGATATGACAGCATTCGTTGTCATTGTATTTCTTCTGACATAGTATTAAAGCGATATCAGATTTCTTTACAGTTATCGTTCTCCGGTTATTGCACACACTTGGATAATGCACACCTTTGGCCTTGCTCCTTGAAGGGTGAGCATTATCTGACTTCGACTGTATTTATTCATTGCATGCCTGTTTTGACGGCAATTATATCGTATTTTTGCATCAGATTAAGTTTTTGTGATAGACCATGCAGAATGGCAAAAAACGCTATTTTGCACCTGAATAGCGAAATTTTGACATATTCTCGTACTTTTTTTTAAACTTCAGGTACCGCCCCTGTTTAAAAACTTTTGATCCACCCTTCTCGGATGTGGTTCCTTAACTTTTCTTAAAACTATCAGAAACAGTCTATGAATTCCGTTCATTATCTGCCAAATACCCTTTTTTTGGTCGTCCTTATAGGGAAAATAGTCTTTCTATCAAAAGCTCACAACTATCTAAAAATTATCCCTGAAAAACGTGCTAATTGCATACAATTTCATCAAAGCATTACAAAGCGGAAAGCAGCGAAAAACATAGAAATTTAGTGGAAGTGACTGAAAAAGATTCAAGTCAAACTTAGCAACAAGGATCGACAGGCGTCCGGGCCCGCAGGCACGTAGCTGGCCATCCTATTTGGGGGGGGGACCAACACCAATTTTGGAGAGGGGTCCGGTGTCCAAAAAGGCCAAATATAGCACAAAATAACGTGTAAAAGTACTATTTTCCGGTTTTTTTTCTGAATTTGGGGGGTCCGGAGTCCGAACCATACCTGGGCGTGGGTGGAGGGGGGGTTTGGGGGTATGCACCCCCGAGACACTAAAATACCCCCCAGATTTCAATTTTTGAAATTATTTCAGTTTTTTCCGCAATGTTTTGATGCCAATGGATAGTGCTCGATGAGAAACGTTGAAAGATGGTGTTCTTCCGCCATACCACCACTTTTAAGGCCATTTTTTCACCTTTGAAAAAATCTTGCACCACCCCTCCCCCAGAACATTGGTGCCGCCCACCTATGGTCCGGACCCCCACCCCTCCATTCCCCCCAGAGCTACATGCCTGCGGGCACGGGCCGGAGTTATTATTTCTATTTAGCTTTTTTCTGGAGAATACTTGTGCGCGCTCTGTTGTCAATAGAATTAATTCATTAAAAAAATGCAGAAAACGTAATTGAAAGAAGCTAGAATGAGCACAGCCGCAGGTGACCGATTATTCGTAATTTTTGTCAATTACTCGCTCTTTGTCTTATTCCTTCGCTATGCATTTTATTTATTTCCTTAATGTTTATTTGTGCGCACTAAATTCAAGTCTTCTCACTTAATTATACGTTTATTGCCACCTTTTATCACAGCCTAGTATCATAACCAGGTTTCAAAGTATTATTTTAAGAAGTTCTGAAGGATTTATTGGTTTCAAGAATTGCTTCGAAAACTTTGGTCGCATTTTAAAGTATTTCAGTCATAGTCTCAAAGCCGCTTTCCTAATTCCTCTCCGATGGAGACTATTTAGATCAGGTTGGACGACATACTGTTGTCTTAGTTTAAAAAGCTCAATTACTTGTTATTTTTTCATAACAGTTAAAAATGTTCGATTGTACACAACATGAATACTCTTTAACCCGAGTACTACGCACATTTGATTAGTTTCTATTTCCAAACAATAAGCTATATAATGAAAGGAGTCCACAATATAAAATGCTTACTTTCTAATTTATTTCTTAATTGCTAACTAATTTCTCAATTTCTAACTAATTTCTGATTTCCTAATTAATTTCTAATTTTTCATCTCAATATCTTAATTTCTTGATAAACTACTTACCTTACTTTGCTCCTCATGTTCTTTCCTTTAATAATGATGAAAGCAGCGCATTTTCTGCACAAAATTGAACAACGTTTGAATTGCGTGTACTGAATCATCACTGGGAGTTGAGGAAATCGAAGAAAAAATGATTGGGGCGAGAAATTTGAAATAATTCTAATGTCTCAAAACTTTACATCGATTTTCAATTATTCTATGTAATTTATACTATGAATCAATTTAAATAGTTCAGTAAATTTTTGGAGCTTCTTTCACTTTTCTTTGTGGCATGAACTCTCGTCGTGTACAGTATCAAGATCAGTTCAGACATTTTAATGAGAATGAATAAATCAGCAGGAAACAGCTTTTTTAGTTTTCAGGACAAAGGCTGATCTAGTAAACTGACGTTATAAAGAAATATCAGCTATGCTCCTAGAGTAAGTAAAAAGTAAGATACCAGAAATTTTCAATTAACATACTGGAATACAATTTTCTGAAAACCTTGAAAAAAAAGATCAATGCTGAACTGTTTAATGCTTATCTACATATATTTTCTAGAACGTCACTGTAATCTGGCAAGCAAATTCGCAATTCAGTACTAATGCAGAAAGCTTCTTATGATATTAATTAGAAATTAGAGAGATTATTTCCCTTATGTTGTTTCAGGTATAGCCTGAAATATCTTAAAACAGAATCTTGATAAGCTAAGAGCTAGTAAATATTTAATACCGATTTCTTCACTGCTTAGATTAATACTAAATACTTCTACATTCCCTTATAAATAACCGCCAATGTTCTTAAGCATATGCCCACATCTAGTATCATATGCGTATACATGTGTGCTGGTTCCTATACTTGGAACCATAGTTTCCCATGATCGAAAGTTGGGGGGGGTGAATCCCAAAATTTTGGACCACTAAATTTAGAGTCTAGCTTTTCTTGCAAGTCAAATATGAAAACTGGCCAAAACATCCTACTTTCGACACTCTTCTGAGTACAAAATATGAGAATTAATCGAAAATTTTGACTTTTAAGATATAAAAATTGCAGCTCATTCTGAGAATTTTATGGGTAAAAAACAGAAATGTATTAGTCAGCGCGGAGCGCCGGAAAAATTTTAATATTTTCGCTGCTTTGTACCCAAAAATCATGCAGAAAATGTTTGATAGCTCAAAATCGTCCGACAGTGATTCAAGTCTCGACCCTGAGGGGGGGGTAATACCCCCTCACCCCTATATGGGGTTGTGTGCTTGGAACATATAAGGCCCGGGCAGGATTAAAACTTTCAAGTCCGGGTCCGGGCCCGGTTTTTTCGGGCCCCATCGTTCGCTGCTCAGCCACCTTTCAATTTATATTACGCATGGTATAACAAAAGCTTGAAAAATATGGTTACTTTAAAAGTTCGCTTTTTGCATTGCATACAAGAATTGGTCAAGTCACTAGCTGTCAAGCTCTGCAAAACTAACTGCTGAAGTCAAAAACTACGTCACAAAATCGGCTGCAATAATCCTAAGCAAAAGCTCCACTAAGTGGATCAAGAGAACAGACGCGTAATTAGAGCACTTAAAGTTAAATTAGCATGCGTATTATTATTAATACATCAAATTGGACGCGACTCGCATGCACTATTTTCAATGGGTCAAATGAATGCTCCAATTTTCAATGTTAAGCGCTCGAAAATTTGACACATTTAGCTGAAAACGCTCAAAAGAACACATTTTCTACGAATTTCTTGAAAAATTTTTGGAAAATCGCGAATTCCGGCGGGAATGAAAGAATTCCTGGGGGAGTCATGCCTCCTCAAGATCGTGTACGCCAACTGCAGTCATCAGCCGAGTCCTCCGAACTATCTCCACCGATTTCGAACACGCCTACTGCCATCTTTTCATCCCTTTTGCAACCAGGTGCCTCATTTTTAGCAGGTGTAGATGGGCTGGTCGGTGTGGATGGACCGTATGACACTGAACTAGTTAATGAGTAAGCGACTTTCTCGCCAAACAGAGCCTTTTTAAAAGCGGCCATGTATTTAACGTCTTTGGCCACGAAAGTCACCGATTTTATCAAACCAATTCTATTCTGCTGCACCCTCCGGTTGAGCATCTCTCGAGCACGAGTACCGTAGTGATCTGCATTCCCTTTCAAATCAAACATAAAAGATTGACAGTAAGAGAATTATAAGCATTCGGCTTGTTGGGGCTTAGACCCTCTGAATGGTTAAACTACACCTATTCTATTCCATAAAAGGTAGCGTTAGGTGGGTGTAATCTCGGACAGTAGGAAGAATTTGGTGAAATTTTTCATTTGTCACATCTGTGTTCTCAACTCACCAGCTCATTCACTCATTGACAGTGGCGGATCTAGGATTTTCCTATGGAGGAAACGTTATCGAAACTTTTCCAAAAACAGTCAGAAATAGGTCCAAAAATTTGCCCTTAACGCATGAAATAGCGTTTTTTTCCGTGTTTTAGATTGTATACTTTTACATAAAAACACTTTTGACGCAATATTTTTTCTTAAAATTTTAAAATTTCAGACAATTCTGTGAGAAAATATCATTAAATTTCTTTGACTTTAGCAAAGATCTGGTGGAAAATTTGTGAAATTAAGGCAGATAGACGTCTAGAAGCATGATTTACTGCTTGATTTCTTGTATTTATAGCATTTGATGCGCAACATCGAAATCTTGAATTGAAAATAGAAGAAAACTATAGAAAAATAGCTGCTTCTGCTGTTAAAATTGTTTTGAGACCTACATGAACAGAAAATGGCTTCCAGGGTGTTTTTTTTGTACAAGCTCCGCTTGTACCTGTACAAAGATGGCCCCTAAAAGTCTTTGCATATTTTGTGCACGCAAACTTTTGGGTACTGTGATATAGTACGGTAGCGAGTTTAGTGTGGTAAAAACAGAGTTGTCCGACCTTTGGTAGTGTATTTTAGCTAATTCCTGGTTTTATAAAGGCAAAAATCATTAAGAATCATCTTGAACCGGCGCGAAGCGCCGAAAAATTTGATATTTTTCCTTTCGAAATGCGATTTCTGCTATTGTTTTTGCGAATTTCAGACCTTCTTTTGCAGTTTTTGTCTTTCACAAAAATCTTTGTACATGTACAAAAAAATACAAAAAAAAACCCTGCTTCCAGGTCGCCAAGAAATTAAATAAATGTCATCAGTGAGTATCATCTCGGCGCGTAGCGCCGGATGAATTTGAGAAATTTTGGTCACTCTAACGGTCAAAAATCATTGCAAATTGAAATATCCATTCTTTATCTCTCCAAATATTTTTGGCCAATAGGGTGCGGCCGCCCCAGCCATAGGCCCCCCTTAAATCCGCCCCAGCTTATTCAAGTAAATTTTTTCATCGCGATCAAGGTTTCTTTCTTAACATTTTCGCAACTGGTTTTCTATAAATAACATATTCCATCAGCATATGCTAAGATTTCTGCTTCAGTTAAAAATTTGATCCGCAAAATCAACCCGTACAGGTGTTTTAAGCAACATTATCGACATAAGATCACTCATTCTGGACTTACGAAGCCAAAAAGGGAAATAAATTCCGAAATTGTTTACCTTCAAAAAGCAACGTCGCTTCATCACAAAAATATTTATAATTTTTTAAACAAATTTTACATTTTATTAGCAATCATCGATCGAACACTTTGAGTTATTTCTATTAAACGTGATCAAAGGTATCAGAATTTCATGTATATATTCGTGCTCAGCATATATATGTTATGACTTTACAGTTGCAATATTTTGAAAGAACTCAGAAGAGTTGAAAGGGCATTTTTAAAACTATTTCAGGACCGTTCCCCAATTTCAATAGCAGCCTATGGCAGCTCCCGCCCGGTTTTACAGCATTTTAATAGAAAAATTGCAACTGTAAAGTCATAACATATATATGTAGCACGAATATGCCAATTACTGCTCAGAACGCAGATAAATTTGGATATTTCATTTATATTTTATCTTTATATTTCATTTTTATTTATATATTTTATTTATAAAATCCTACCTCACGAACAAGAATCGTACTGTAATTAGTCAATAGATTCAACTGAATATCAATATATTAGTATTCATTTCCTTTTATACATATTAGACATCTGAGCTATATTAACGCGTTGAGTCGGCGCCCCAACCATCGACCGAAAAAAATTTTGAAAGGTAAGATAGTGCACGGAAGGATGGAAAAATTGAATGTCTTCGTCTTAAAATCTTGAAATTCTCGGTGCTCGGCGCCGGTTGTGAAGTATTCTCCATCATTTTGTCTTGATCGCGGCGAAAAAATGATACTTTTTATAGTCTTTTGAGTGAAAAAGTCAAATTTTATGATCTAAATGGATAGAGAATGTAGAAAAACATCGAAACATGCGGTTTTTTGAGCTACCCCGGCGAATTGTACCATAATATAGACCAGTTTATGTTGGGTCCGCTCCCTAGACCGAACCCTGGATCGGGCCTGTTAGACTATAAACAGATAATTTCGCCAAACGTTTTTTTCGAAACATACAAAAATGCACTACTCACTGAATAATGGCAAATACACGATGGATTCCACCTCCAAAAATCTTGCCTGCTCGAAAGAGTTTTCCAAACACTTGAGGACTCGAGCAGATTTCGAGAAACAGCCCCTCGGTGTGATCAGAACATTAATCAGAAACTTGTAAGACAAATCCAAACTAGGCGAGTAATCAGTGTCGCCTACTTCCTTCAAGTCATCCGTGATTCGAGCTATGCAAATAAGGTACTATTTCAGGACCACAAACATGAAAATGCTGGCTTACGCTTACACCCATACATGCATACAGCGGTTGAGGGCTTATTCCATACGTGTTCTTGGGGGAGGGGGTGTTTGACCCCTCCGCAGAATGGCTACTGAACTCCGCAAAATGGCTGTGACCCGAGAATTGTTGATTCTTCGTAACAATTGTAAAAAGTATGCCTGTATAAGCGTGTCAGCTCATTTTTTGGCTCAAAAGTCTCAAATTTTCGGCGCTTCGCAACATTATACATTTTTGTTGAATGCTTTGTTCAATTTTTCACGTTTTTTTAAAATTTTTTTTTGTATTTTTATGTTCTAGAAAGAACGAGCATTGTCCGAAACGTGTAAAAACGGTGTTTTTGATGTGTACTCCGCCATATTTTAGCCCAAAAAGGCAGTTTTAAAAGATTTTTTGGGCCTGACCCGCCAAAATTCCCATGCTGTACAAGTTCTTAGTGTGAGCTACATACATGCACATAGGGGGTGGTTGAGGAGAGGTATTATCCCCGCCGCCGATGAAGGGTCAGCCAGACAGGTACTGTCCGGCGATTTTAAGCTGAGGGAACGTTTTTTGCATACTTGTTGGGGTCAAAAGCAGTAAAAATGCCAAATAATTTCCACCGCATCATGCCGGATCAGTACTTTTATGTACTTTTTACCCGGATAGTAAGAAGTTATCAATAAGAGAAAGAAGCAAGATAGAAGAAAGAAAATGAGGAGAAAAATAAACAAGTAAATAAGTAAATAGATAAATAAAAAAGTAAAAAATAAAAAAAAGAAAAGAGAAAAAACAACAAAAAAAGAAAGACAGAAAGACAGAGATAGAAGTGCAGCATGCAATTTCGGTCCGTTAAACTCATCAAAATAAATCCATAAATGGCAAGAAAAAAACTGAAAATGGCCAGAAAACACAGGTTTTCACCAATAATTGGGAGGGGGTGGGACAACCAACATTGGCTGAAGGAACTCCCATCCTTCTGTTACACGTCCACCTACAAGCTTACCACGGTCATCGCACGGTATTCCATTTATAACCGCATCTGCTACCCTCATTTGTGAAACATCAATAACCTTGACATCCAATAGGCCGAAAAGCGGCTCATCATTCTCGGTCGAAGAACCTTAATATTTATTACATACTTGAAAATGTCACTTCCAAAACTTTAAAAATGCAATGAACGCAAAAAATACATATTTTCTGTTTTATGTGTCAGATTATGTCGAGAAATATATTGGTTAGGACGGAACAATCAATTACGGAAAGCTATAGTGTTCAAGTAAAAAGTATTGATAATATGCATACTTACAACCCAAGTTTTCAAACTTTGTAGCATTTACAACGAAGAAATTCAAAAAAAAGATCAACGAAAATTTTTCAAAACAATGAACCTTCTGGTTTGAAAAACACATTGAATAAGTTCAAGTAAATTAAAATTTGTTTGTATAATTCAAAAGTCATTTTGAATAATAAATATTTGCTCTTATTGAAATAAATCATTAATTTTGAGACTATGGTTTAAATTTTTGAATGCACTTATCTCAGAGTTTGTGCATAGATATTCAATTTACTTGAATTTTGAAAATTTTCGTTGATCGTTTTTTGAATTCCTTCGTTGTAAATGCCACAAAGTTTGAAAACTTGGGTTGTAAACTAAGTATGCAAATTATCGATACATTTCAATTGACCCCTATGGCTCTCCGTAATCAATGGATAAAGTTTTTACGAGTCAGAACATGCTTGCTAATTGCTAATTAAGGCATAAGAGTAATAATCGCAGGATAGCGTCATTAGATTTTAATCATAATTATTATTACCGGATTGTTGGCTATCACTGACTGAGTCATGCATGCCTTGAACTGTCGATTTTGGCTGGGATATGCTTTGAACACCAACATCGCTGAACACGCACTATAAATAGTCGATTATAAGTTGTTATGAAGGATCCGCACAAATACTGTTGAACACATCAGCGGATTTAGGGGGCAAAGGGGCGGCCGCCCGCCCCATTAGACAAATATAGTCAGCGAGTAAAAAAATAGAAATTTTTTAATGATTTTTGGTCCGGAAATACATACTTATTTCATTCACTCCCTTGCGGCCCAGAAGCCATATTTTTATAGTTTTCTCCAATTTAGTGGCATAAATTCTGAAAATTTTCTGCGCTTCGCATCAAGTGCTTCAATAAGCCTTGCTCCAAATGCACAAATATATAAGAAAAACAAAATAATTATAGTACTCTAAAAGCGTCTCGGTCTGTATTACACCAATCCGGAACTTTGCGTCGGGTTTCAGCTTAAGTTAAAAAAATTTAACCATGTTTTGTACAAATTTACTTGAAATTCTGGAAGTTCTCCGAGAAATTTTTGCACCAGAAATCCTTTTAATTTAAAATAGGCATTACAAAACGGCGAAAAAATACTTCGCGCCTGAAAGCAGACTTTTGAGCCCATTTTGTTTGTTGTGGAAAAAGTTAGGGTAATACCGCCGTTACAAATACTCTAAATCGATGCCATTGTTTGAGCAAACATGCGCGTGCAAATTTAGACCCACTATGGAATAAAATCGATAATCGTTTGGAGAAATATGGCAAAACTGATATGTTGACCCCCTAGTTCACATGTCAAATGTTTTGTTTGTCGGCAAAGTAGAATATATTTTGTAGTCTCCAGTCAATGAACCTGATTGATGAATGTATCATTTTTCCCAGAGGACTGCGACCCACTTGGACTACAATTGTTTGACAGTTGTGATTGTTTGCCTAGCTCAGAATCGAACGGGACATCCATTTTCTGATTCGAGCCTTCTATGTTACTGCTTGAATCTGCGGCCAACAGTTTATTACATTCAGCTTCAAATTTAGCCAAATCGCTCAAGTAGCCCTGAATGCGCCAAGGAATATTTTCGACTGACTGGTTTAATTTCACATTTAGCTTGCTGGCCAGACTTTGCAAGGAAAAATCCGGTCCCTGTTCAGCCCCTTTTGCATTGATTAACTCAATGTCGTCTTCGTTAATAAAGGCAACCGTTTTCAAACGTAACTCCTGTAAATAATTAATTCAATACTAAGGGTCATACACAGTTATCGGATCAATGGTACTTTTTGGATCCTCGGCCTTGGCCTCGACAGCTTAAAATTTCTGCCTCAACCGAGACCAAGGGTCGTGCCGAGGATGATGTAATGTATATAGGTAGAGATGAGGTATAGTCCATGATACGTCGGTGGTAAGATAAAAGTGAGTCATAGTTAAAGTTATCATACTGCAATCAGGCGCGGATTTAAGCGGGGGACGAAGGGCGGCCGCTCCCCCCATAGGCCAAAAATATTTGGCGAGATAAGGGATGGATATGCAATTTGCAATGATTTTTGGCCGTCAGTGACCATAATTTCTCAAATTTTTTCGGCGCAACGCGCCGGATGATATCTATAAATGTCATTTATTAACTTTCTTGGCGACCTGGAAGCCATTTTCTGTTCCATTTTTGTATACTTTCCTTATACTTTCAATTGAAATTTTCGATGTTTCGCATCAAATGCTATAAAAACAGGAAATCAAGCAGTAAATCATGCTTTTAGACGTCTATCCGCCTTAAAGTCACAAATTTTCCTGTGCTAGGCGCCAGATCTTTGTAAAAGTCAAAGGAATTTATTGATTTTTTCGCATAAAATTGTGGAAAATTTCAAAACTTTCTGAGGAAATATTGCGTCAGAAGTGATTTCATGTAAAGTATACAATGTGAAACACCGAAAAAACGCTTTTTCGCGCGTTAAGGGCAAAATTTCGGACCTATTTTTGACTGTTTTTGGAAAAGTTGGGATACCGCCCCCTTAGGAAAATCCTAGATCCGCCACTGGCTGCGATGTTCACATGTGGGAATAACGTTTGATTTAATAAATAAAAAGAGAAATAATCATTCAATGAGGCATTTAAGTCTTTTGTAAATTTTATTTTGTAAACATGACTACGCTGATGCACTATGTCATTTACGTATATGTAGTAGGCGGTGAGGTAAGATTTAGAAATCTAAGATCAGTAGATTATGAATCAATTTCACCCTGTTAAATGAAGATTGGAGCTGTACTGGAGACTGACCCCGAAACCGGTGCCTGAAAATTTTAATATTGTGTTTGATGCAAATGGTTGCATTGACTGACTGAAATAAGTAAGCTAAAAACAATGGTAATGAGCGCAAACTCAGGTTGTTTCATCAGTCACACTTTTATTTCGCTATAGAAGTCAACGAAGTTAGATAAATTAATTCTTTAAGGCAAAACTGATATGCGAGTAATTCATATTTACTCGTAGTATCAATCAATCAAGTCAACAAATTGGCACCTTTACTACCAGGCACGTTGCTGGCCGTCCTATTTTGGGGGGACCAACACCAATTTTTCTAAGCTCAAAAAGGCCAAAAATAGCACAAAATAACGTTTACAAAGTCATTTTTTCCGATTTTTCTGAATTTTCAGGGGTACAAACCCCCAATCCCCCAGAGATATGTGCCTGCTTACAACAATCGTAGTTGAATGATGTCGAGATAAAACTTTCAGTCAGCCAACACAATTGCATTTGCATAGAATTTTCGTGCTGTGCTTAGTGCTCTGGGGGTCATAGAGATTTCCGAGCTGAAATGATAACAAAACAAAATAAAAGAGTTTAAGCAGCCTTTTAATTCTCAGGTTTTGGCCGATTTGAATCATTTTCAGCCTCGACCATTGTTCGCTTCTGGCCTCAATCTTACTTTACTTACCCCAGAACCTTTCCCAAACGTCTGCTTGCAGTTCTAGTAGATGTGGTAGCGCTTCATTATATATCTCGCTATCTCGCTGCATACAACCACACATGGGCGTGGGAGGGGGTACGCACCACGCAGAAGTTGAAATACCCCCTCCCCCAGAATTCAAATTTTGAAATTTTTTTTGCTTTTTTAGCGATTTTTTTGATGCCATTGGATAGTGCTCGATGAGAAACGTCGAAAAATGGTGTTTTTTTTCGCCATACGACCACTTTTGAAACCTTTTTTTGACCTTTGAAAATTTTTTCACTCCCCCCCCATAATTTCAGTGCTGCCCACCTTTGCATACAACCCCAATTGAAAATTGAATTGTTTTCATACAATGTCTCATAAAATTCGTTATTATGCTGATTTAATTTCAAGGGCGTTCGATTGCTTACTTACAAGCTGAAAAATTAAGTATATAAAGTTACAATGCAATCATAAACACCACACAAATATTGAATATGAGAAAGAAAAAATTTTTCGACTGAATATGATTCTATCTTGAGTAAAGGTGCTGTGTATCATAATTGTATTTATTTTTATTTATTATTTTATTTGATTACTATTTTTATTATTCTTTATAACTATTACTATAGGACGAATAAGAGGTGGATACTTATACATAAATGATATATTATAAAACGAATATCAGCATGGGAAAAGTCATGATATATGATATACGAATAGTATGTTTCCAGGCCCGCCCCAGTATAGCTCTAATTAATTTAAAACCGTCTTTACTATTTTTGCGTTTTTACGATAAAAACTAATGGCTAGAATTCGCTATATTTTTGAGAAAAAGACTCTTGATCATAGCTGCGCAGCATGGCTGATCCGGGGTGAGAGTCAGCCGGTCTCAGGGGATCAATAATTGAGCTTTTTTCGCTAAAATGACCTCAAAAACTTTTATAAGCTCTTAAATAGCCTTAAAATTGCATTGTTACACAGTTTCTGTTCAATTTAAAACACTTTAGAAGAAAGTTTTCATTGTCATCCATTATTTGCCTTCATTTTCCCGAGAAAATTTTCCTAATTTTCCATTCTAAGGGTCGAAATCCATAAAATCCCCCAACGTGCATGTCGTCTCCTGATTTATCGGATTTAGCGCATATAGAAATTCAGGATTTTCTAAAACTGTCGAGGTTAGCCTCAAAATCCGTTATTTACGTGTGAAATGATTTTTTTCTAGTTCCATCGTATCTAGTTTCATTTTTCTTTAAGAAATTTAGTGACAAGTTTCAAGCTAATTTCTGACAGTAAATGTAAAGAAAAAGGATGATCAAAGGATAGTAAAAATGGTGAAGACATTTTTAGAACTTAGGCTATATTTTGTGCAGGCACGTAGCTGTGGGGGAATGGGGGGGACCGGACCCCCCAAAATTCAGGAAAAAATGGAAAAATAGGTTTTTTCACACGTTATTTTGTGCTATTTCTGGCTTAGACCCCCCAAAATTGATGTTGGTCCCCCCCCAAAATAGGAGGGCCAGCTACGTGCCTGATTTTGTGGCCTCGCCTTAAGATAAACAGAGCATGTATAAAAGCTGGCGCAAAAAAATTTCGATATTTTTATCACTTCAAGCTGATTTTTTGCAATTTTCTGAATAAATGTAACGTTATAATTATGCCGTTTAATTTATATCATCTTAAGCTGAATTCTGCAACTTTTTGAAGATAAGCATTGCAGTAGTTAATTGTCGCACAAAGCGCCGAAAATCTTTGACGTTCTTATCCTTTTACGCTCAATATAGCACGTCTGAAGACAAGTCGAGCTGGAATTATTCATATATGATGCGGAGCGTCAGAAGATCTCGAAAAAGGTTAATTTTACAGCTTTCCGAATACAAGCTGAGCAATGTAGAAAATTTTATCTGTTAAAAAATGATGTGGAAAAATAGAAAAAGTTTAGTCTATATAAAATCAATGGATCAAAAATGACTACAGTAACTCAGGTTTAGTCCACATAGTGCAATTTTGTTACTCACAAAGCTTATTTTTGACAAAACGTCTTACAAACAGTGAAAAGTATAGCACATTGGGCGAAATTTATAGCAGTGAACAATTTATTTTTAGTCTGATGCGTCAGAGGTCTGGTAAAAAACTAACAGATTAAGTTGTTAAGATAAATTAACTTTCCAAAATTTTATTTTAACCCTCGGCGCCTCGGCAGTTTTTAGCTTTGCCCTCGGTGCCGAGGCCCAGCCTCAAAAAACGCCGAGCCTTGCCGAGGCCTCGGCCTCGGTCCGATCACTGGTCATACATTATCTTGGGAGGTTTGAGGGTTTACCTCCCAGAAAATTTTTAATGCGTCATACATAATTTTTTCATCACCAGAAATCGCGATTTTCCAAAAATATTCGTAGAAAAGATACTGATTTAAACGCTTTCAGCTATGCCCTTGCTCAAAACTGTCTAACTTTCATAAAACTTTTTCTGAATATACTTTGTTCAATTTAATTTTCTATTTTTTCGAAATTTTTTCCATGTTTTTATGACGTAAATGAAAAATCATCGCCATAAATCACGCAAGAAGATCGTTACTTAGATCACGCTCATTTGGTGAGTACAATTAGATGCTTTTCAGGCATAAAATGTGAATTATTGGAAGCCATAGGCTTCAATTCAAAACCATCTGCCAAGTTAGCAATATCATTCACTTATGTTTGCGTAGCTCTAATACAATTCAGAGAAGTTACACCAGAACAAGGTCGACAAAAGTACAAATGCATCGTACAAAGTAAAAAATCCGAACAATAAGCTCTGTGTATGCCATCCATACCTGAGCGTGAGGGGTTTAGGGGTATGCATCCCCCAGAGACAAAATACCCCCCAGAAACCAAAATACCCCCCAGAATAAATTTTTGAAATTTTTTTGTTTTTTCCGCAATTTTTTGATGTCAATGGATAGAGCTCGATAAGAAACTTTAAAAAATTGTATTTTTTCGCTATACTACCATTTTAAGGCCATTTCTTTACCTTTGAAAAAATCCTGCACCCCCTTCCCCAAAACTCTGGTGCCGCCCACCCATGATTCCAACTAATTACTTGATCAACCAGCAAAGAAAAGTGCTCAGATGCATACATGGGCAAGGTAGAGATGGCCAGAGGGGGGGTGAAACCCAGGAATGGTCATACAGTGAATGGTGGTCATTATTTTTGTACACGGTGTCTTAGTACAAGTACAAAGATGGTCCCTAAAAGCCATTGTACATTCAGTAAAGATAAATTTTAAAAAACTATATTATGGTACAGCAGCACGTTACATGGTGTAAACTGAGTTTTTTACTCTTATTAGTGAAATTTAGCCGATCTATAAGTTTCAAGTGATGAAGAACATAAAAAATTTATTAGTACGGTGCAAAGCGCCGGAAAATTTGATATTTTTGCCGTTTTCAGATAGAATTTTCGGGCCTTTTTTCCACATCAAGCTCAAAATTGCCTTACAGCACCTTACGTTTTCTCAAAATCGCCTGACAGTACCTGATTTTTCAAAGCTATAGATAGAGGTAATACCCCCTCTCATCCACCCTATGCCCATGTGTGCTCAGATGGAACAAGAAGGACGAATATACTTGGAAACACGCATTATTGGGGACATAAAAGTTGGGGACCAGGACTAGACACCTGTGTACTCGAAAAACATACGAATCCATCTACATAAAAGTAACGACTTCCTCTATGCAATGTAAAAATCGAAGTACCTATCTATATTCTGCGATGTGCGAAAGAAAAACTCGAACTGAACAGTCTGCTCCTTCTCAATAGAAGCGATTATATTGAATTGAAAAAATAACTAACTAATGATTTCCTTTATTGAGGCCGGATTCATATCGTAGGAAAAATGTCATATTTATAAGCAGATAAGTAGCTTATTCTCACATCAAAGCTTATACATAAGTTTTTCTGCAAACCAACAAAAAATGGTTGAAAAGATGCATTTTGAAAAAGGGCCGCTGAGAATACTTCGACTTTTGCATTGATTACAGGAAGTCGTAACTTCTTAACAGATTCACATTATTTTTGCATACATAGGTGACCTTTCCTGGTCTCCATCTTTTATGTCCTCAATAATGTATATTTCCAAACATATTCATCCATTTTGTTCCATTGGAGCATTTTTCTTTGCTACTAGCCTATATGATCTTGGATGAGGGAAGTTTGGGGGAAGGGTTTACACCACCCCTCAGAAAACTCTTCATCCCTTCCAAAATTCGCGATTCTCCAAAAAATCCAAAAAGTTCGAAGAAAAAGTGCCATTCTAAGCCTTTTTAGCTATCTGTTTGCTCAAAAGTGTCAAAATTTTGGCACTTCACGCCATATGCTCATTCCATTTTTTACAATACTTTCTTCAACTCATTCAATTATTTTTGATTTTTTCGAAATTTTTTGAATGTTTTTATGTGCTAGATAGAAGGTGCATCGTCAGAAACGCCGAAAACGATGTTTTTGCTGCGTATCCGCCATCTTTGAACCAAAAGGGGCATTTTTAACTTCACCACCCCCAGAATTCCCATGCTGTGCATGTCTGGCTTGAACACGTGGGCGCGGGGGAGGGAGTTTGGGAAATATGCACCCCCCAGAAACCAAAATACCCCCAGAATTAAATGTTTGAAAACTTTTTTTGTTCTTTTCACGATTTTTGTGCCAATGGATAGCACTCGATGAGAAACGAAATGGTGTTTTTTCGACATACCACCATTTCTAAGGCCATTTTTTTACCTTTGAAAAATCTTGCACCCCCAGAATTTTGGTGTTGCCCACCTATGCTGGCTAGTGCAGAGTGTACAGAGAGTCTAAAGTCGAAATCATGATCCTCATTGAACGGAGAATAGTTTTAAAAGAAATTTAGCATTCTACAACTTTCTGGAACTAAACTTTGTTTCAAGTGTAAACGGTACACAAGCATTGGGTGTGAAGAAAATTTGAAGTCCGATTCGTAATCCTGATCCCGTGGAGAACAATATAAAAAGTTGAGCTTATGTGACGCCCTGTACCAAGGTTGAATTTCAGTTTAAATTTTACACAAGTAGTGGGTGTAAAGAAAACATACAATTAGATTCATAATGCTGACGTTAGGGAGAACATTTTGAAAAAATTAAGCTTCTACAAGCTTTCAAGCTCTGAAAACTTATTTTTACGTCAGAAGAGCAGTTCAAATAGAGAGCAACGATTTTTCGTACTTACAATGATTTCTTGAGTGTTTTTATGAGCGTTGTGCCAACTTTTGCACTAATTTTGCACGTTTTGGCAGAGAACTCAAAACTTTTCAAGTTTTTTCGTATCACGAATGATTCTGTCTATCAAAAGACGACAAAAAAACTAAAAGCATAATAGAAGGATTTGTTTGACAATTTTGTACACTTTCAGGAAAATTTGGGGTTCCGCCCCTGTCAGAAAGTCCTGTATCCGCTACGTGATCTGTGAACTTTTAAGAAATCAACATGATATAATGTTACGCCAAAACTTGACTAACTCGATGTTGGGTGTGAACACAAAGTCGATATTGACTTTGAACAAAAAGAAGACCAATTTTGTAAAATTATTTATCTTCGAAAAAACCGCACCTCCCAGATGTGTCCCGTTATATATAGCTTTAAGGGGGTAGTCTCTTCTTTGGGATACTCAAGTATGTTGAAGATGCGCGCTAATGCGCTAGCAATGATCTCTATTACCTCATGTTTCAGGGAAATTTGTAATTGCGTATCCTGGACAAACAGCGGTCGTTGTACGTATCCTGAAAACGATTTCCAATAAGGTTAATGTAATAGTATATTCAGGATTCGGCCAAGGGGGCGGACCCAACATAAATTGGTCTTTACCTCGAGAAATTCGTCGAATATCTCGCAAAAACCGTATTTTTCGACGTATTTCAACATAGTCTATCTACTAAGATGATAAAATTTGAACTTTTTTCGAAAAAATTATCTTTCACATAAAAAGCTATGAAAAAGAGTCATTTTTTGGTAGCGCTCGGACCCAAGTGGTAGAAAATACTTAATATTTGACACGAAGCGCCAAAAATTTCCGTGCATTATCTTACCTTCCAAAATTTTTTTTTACCGGGTATTTAGCGCTCTGGCTATGAATTTTCAAAGTTTTATTAGCTAATTCAAAGCATCGACTTTACACAAAGTCACTTTTTAGCAAAAGAAATTTTAATTTTCTCTCCAGGTACAGACTTTATCATATACATGGGCGAGGAAAAGGAGATTTGGAGAGGAGAGACCCTTGGTAGATTCCCTTAAACACCTTTCATTGGACACATAAGAAATCTATTTCCAGTTGAAAATTCTCACAGCAAATTATCATGACACTTGCATTGCAAGGATAGCATGGGAGCAGCAACAATATTCGACAATTTTTCCATGAGCAGCAACACGGTTTTTCTATTGTTTGCAGAGATTTTTCCCGATGTACAAAGACTTTTTGGGACCGTATTTGTACATGTACAAAGATTTTTGGGAAGACAAAAACTGAAAAAAAGTTGAGGCAATTCTTAGTGATTTTTCCCTCTAAAAACCCACAAATCAGCTAAAATACACTATCAACGGTCGAAAAACCCTGTTTTTATTTTTTACTAAAATCGCTACTGTACCATATTATAGCACGCAAACATTTGCGTGTACAAAATGTACAAAATCTTTTAGATACTATCTTTGTATATACATGCATAAACGGACCTTGTACAAAACAAAAACACTGGGCAGCAACAATTCTCGGTAATTGTCCAACTTACAAAGGTAAGAAAAAATTACAGTTGAGTGCCAGTGATATTCTGCGCATTAACGTTGGCACCATAACAGTGCCAATGCTTTATACGAAACAGTAAACTACCGAAAAATGACGAATATGAAGTATTAGTGATTAAATCATTTTTGACACAACATCATCACAGTCACCAGAAATTTCTCGCGATCCTAACAAAAAACATCTTATTCACGAATACAATGCACATTTGGACTACGGCCATGGAGGTGTAGTGGCGGATCTAGGATTTTCCCAAGGAGTGGAGCATACCCTAACTTTTTAAAAACAGTCAAATATAGGGCAAAAATTTACCCTACATGAGCGAAATAGCGTTTTCCGGCATTTCATATTGTCTACTTATATTTGAAATAACTTTTGACGCAACATTATTTTCAAAAAAATTAGAAATTTTCGACAATTTTGTGCGAAAAAATTATAAGTTTCTTCGACTTTAGCGAAAATCCGGAGCGAAGCGCCGAAAAATTTGTAAAACTCAGGCTGGACGACGTTAGGAAGCTTGATTAACTGCTTAATTTCCTGTATTTGTAGCATTTGCCGCCAAACATCGGAAATTCTTAATAGTTATGCTCGAAATTGGAAGAAATCTATGCTGAAATAGCTGTTTCTGCTCTTAAAATTGTTTTGGAAGTCAATCCATGAGCGAAAACTGGCTTACAGGTTGCAAAGAAAGTAAACAAATGTTATTAATAGGCTTTATCCAGTGGGGAGCGCCAAAAACATTCCAGAAACGATTATCACTGACAGCCGAAAATCACTGCAAATTACATATCCCATCTTTATTTCGCCAAATATTTCGGGCCAATGGATGGGGGCATCCGCACCCCCGCCCCCTTAAATCTGCTACTCTGGAGGTATATACTACACAAGACCTTTGAAAATACTATCGCTCAAAAATGCTTAATTTTGTGCACTATTTTGGGCCAATGGGGGCCGCCCCTGTTCATTCCTTAAGACATTTGTCAAGCGCAATTTGTTATATTTGATGATCCAAGGCGTTTCATTGCCCGTATTTAATTTTTTCACGAAAAATTGACAGTGAATATTCATGGAGAGTAAAGCAACGAATTCAATAGGTAGTCGTGTATTGATTTCGGAAGATTATTTCCAAAAGCTTTTACAGTTCATACGTAGCTTTGGGATAGAGAGTAAGGAACGAAAAAGATATCTAAAACAACTCGTTGCTTTAATGTCAATCCTTTAAAATTACGAAATAGATAGTCGATATTTGAACAGATTGTGCAATGAAAATCGCTGTCAATAAAATTTGACTTTAAATAATGCAATTACTAACCAGAAAACTCGATTTATTTTCTTCCCGAGCTCTAGAATACATGTACAGACTTAAGCATTTGACGAATCGATAGGCCCATCTAATTGGATTTTTGGCATTTTGGGATCTTTGCCAGTTTTACACCGCGTGGACCCCCCGGAAGTTGGTCGCTGCCCATGTAAGGTAATACCTCTTTCCCTCTCCCGCTTGTGTCCAACATAATTAATTTACATTATAGCGCATCCATACGTAGATTAAGGAAGCTCTGCTGCGGCAAACTTACTCAATATCTCTCGATCAATCAATCTTTGTTTAAGAGTAATCTTAAAGGTAAAGATGTCCGTACGACAATCAATTTTTTGACATGATCTCACAATGTCTTCCTTAATCCCAGTTGTAAAAAGAACAAGTTTCCTTAAGGAATCGGCTTCATATTTTGAGGGCACATCATACAGATATAGGACTGAATTTGGCATTCTGAAGCATTATCATTAATATAAGAAGAATTATTGCTGAGTGAAAAGAAAACGCGGTGAAGGAAAGAACCAGCTCTGCATCTATAAATAAACTCCTGAAATTCATCAGTGGGTAGCACCGAAATTCTGGGGGAGTGGGGGGGGGGTGGAAAATTTTAAGGTAAAGAAATGGCCTTAAAAGTGGTCGTATGGCGAAAAAACACCATTTTCCGACGTTTCTCATCGAGCACTATCCAATGGCATCAAGAAATTGCTAAAAAAGCAAAAAAATTTCAAAATTTGAATCCTGGGGTGGGGGGGTATTTTGATTTCTGGGGGGATTATTTCAACTTCTGGGGGTGTCGTACCATACATGATCTTGGGGTTTTGGGGGTTCACCCCCCCCGCAGAATCATTTTTCATCCCCTGCAAAAATTTTTCACCCCCCCCAGAATTGGCGATTTTTCAAAAGTTTCCTAAACTTACCTGAAAATTGGTAGAAAAAGTGTCTTTTTAAGGGTTTTTGGCTATCTATTTGCTCAAAATCGCCAAATTTTCGGCACTTCGCGCCATATATTCATGTTTCAAGCGATATATTGGTCAATTTATTCGACTTTTTTCGAAATTTTTTTCATGATTTTATGCTCTAGAAGGATAGAGTATCGTCAGAAACGCCAAAAAACGATGTTTTTTAACGCGTACCGGCCATTTTTGGGTCCAAAAAAGGCACTATAGGCGCCACTTATGATTTCCGAACTGTTTGTCAATAAAAAGGCCTTCAATTCTACATGAAAACAGTAAAAATTCCAAAAATTTTGGCGCTTCGCGCCGCTTCACACTTTTTGTATTTTTGATTGTTAGAAACCCATAAATTAGCTAGGCTACGCTACTAAATGTGGAAAAACTCATTTTTACTATACATAACATTACCGGCATTCAGTGCAAAAGTGGTCTTAAATAAATTTTTGTGTATGCAAAGGACCAAAATCCTGGCTACGCCTCTGAAATAATGTTGGTTTATGGTCGTATTGTGGAAGCCGTCTTTACGAAAATGGTAGTGAAGACGTTGAAAAATGATACTAAATATTTATTTTGAATGCACCAAGTACAGTATTTTAGCCCAAAAAATTACAATATCGATTTTTTTGAAAAATAGTTTTATAAATTTCGTTGGTTTACGATTTTTCGTTTACACTGTCAGAAAGAGCATCAACAATGGCTGTCCCCTTCATAATTGTTTGTGATTTCGTTTTAATTTAATCCACGTAATTAGACTACAAAAATGGCTTAGAAGTCTTATGCACAGAAAAAATTTTCCTGAGAAATTGGGGTCAAATAAGGGCTGAAAATCGACAAAAATCGACACTTTTCTGCAAAAGTGCTCAGAAACAGCCAACCCACAAAGTGTACATTAATGCAGAATGTCGCTTTTTGCTTCTCGAGAGTCGGTCTTAATTTTTAAAGCTAAAAACACAAGGTAAAAACTTTCCCAGCTTATAGTATTCAAATTTGTAAAAATCACATTTGAAAGACCTGTGCGTAAAAAATATTTTTTTGCATTTTGATCCTTGTGCGCAAAAACCTTTCCAAAATGATTGAGGACGAAACATCATAGGTAGCGCGTTAGCGCGTACCTATAATTTACTTGAGTACCCCAAACATGTCTAACCCTCTACAGCTATAACGGGACACATCTAGGAGGTGCGACTTTATTAAAAGATAGATAATAAAAAAGATTATGCGGTCTTCTTTGTTTACACTCAATACTGAGTTTATGATGAGCGTGCAAAGTTTTGGCGTAACATTATAACATATAGCGAATTTTGGTGGTTTTTCCAGCGGCTTGTGAGCAACTCAGTATTAACGCCAGGAACAATTAAATGATTTTGAATTGTAGACGGAAAGCTCCAGATTGCACTTTTCTGTTTTTTTGAATTTCGCCTTAGTTCTCGAACGGGAGTGTAAAGAGTGTTAAAACCTGGGAATGAAAAAAGAGATTTTGGTCGAGTTTTCGACTTTTTTATGTCTACCAAATTCCTTGTATAAGATTCCCCTAGAAACCTATTTATGGAAATGTACTACGGTTATAGGGATATGTTTGGCTTACCTGCAAACCTTTTTACACTCAATGCAGAGTTAGATTTAGGGGTTTAAACTTTACACTCTAGTGGATGGTGTAAAAAACAGATTTTGTCTAAGATTTCTTTGCCGACTTTCCCGCTTATAAGTCGGCATGAATTGAATAAAATTAAAATAAAGTGCCTCCTAAGGGCTAACGCGTCACAGCAAGCCGCGTTTAAAAAACGCAATACTGAGTTATTTATGGGGGTATAAAGTTCGAAATCAGGGGTGTAAAATGGGCGAAAAAGCACGTTTTTTTCTGATTGGATTGGTAAATATCTCGAATATTTTGCAAAACAAAGTTTTCCACATAAAACGTACTACGATTCAAAGGCTACAAACTGGCCCAAATCGAATTTATTTACACTCAATGGGGAGTTAGGTTCAGATTTTCAAGGTTTACAAGGTGTTGAATGGTGGAAAATACGTTTTTGTCCGTTTTTTGTTCGTCACTTTCTCTGTTTAGAAGTCAGGATAGGTCGAAAAGAATAAACATAAAGTACTTTCTAAGGGGTATATACACTTCATAGCAAATGGCGCTTATCTACATTACAATTTAGCTTTTTCGGGAGGTGTAATGTCAAAAATTAGGTGCGTTAAAGGTGATTCTGCCTTGTTTTTCTGTCGACTTCTCCGGTTGTGAGTCTAGACATGATCTCAAGTCTAAAAATGTTCCCAAAATCGGACTTGATACGCTAGTTGGGCGCGTTTGTTGACAAACAACAACAGTGTAAAGTGGTTTACATCTAATATATATTTGTCTTCAGGGCATTGTGGAGACTTAATTTTTTTATTACTGTTGATCGTAATATCAGGGTAATATCAGAATTACGAATTCGACTAGAATCTTTTTTACAATCTGTGGTTGTGTAAAGTTTACACTGCAAATTAACTTTAGTTCTAGAGTCATGCGGAAGCTTAATTTTTTAAATTTGGTAAGTAACGTCAAAATTGCGAATCTGACAGTTAGTTTTCTCTATACCCAGTAGTTGCGCAATGTTTGCACTATTCCTTTATTCTTAATGTGTAGTTTACACTACAGATTTATGTTACTTACTACAGATTTATATTACTTTCAGAAAGTTGCAAGACGTTGATTTTTCCAAAACATTTTCTATAAGCTTAAATTTAGTTTCAGAGCATCGCAGAAGCATATTTTTTAAATGAATCTTGTAACATCAGGATTACGAATCTGAGCGTAAGTGTTCCTTACACCCAATATTTGCGTAACGATCATGTTGAAAACCTTTGATCTTTTTAAATAGGGTAAATTTGTCTTGTTTAAAAATAGATAATGCTGATGTTCAGATCAATATTGTTTTTCGCGTTCTTAAACTAATGTCATTATTGTGGCATTGCATATTACCGTAAGTATTTACTGACTGATTTACTCAACTAATGCAAATTAAAAGTAGGGTACTAGCAAAGAAAAATGCTCCTATGAAACAAAAAACAAATGTACTTGGGATTGTGGATTATGTATATGAAAGGAGGGGACTAGGAAAAAGCTGTCTATGTGTATGCCTAAAGTCGCAAAATCTGTTAAAAATCCTAATTTATCAAAGCAACGCAAAAAATCGAAGTATATTCTACGGCAGCTAAAAAAATCTAACCTTCTTCAAATGATTTTCAATGCTTAACATAAGATTGTATGAATATAATCTAAAATGTATGTATACTTTTTGTAAATTGCTTGCAAGTTGCAACACTGACTTGCTTCGTATCATGACTGAGAGAAAACCAAGTGCAATTGTATTCAGAGGTGTTTAATTTTGCTATCATTATCATTAAAGCAAGCAAACCTGGCGTCAATTGGTTAGTGCATACAATCGTTGCGGGCATGCGTGTCTAAATACATGTAGTCTGTTTCATGAAAGGTTAGCGTAGCTTTTCCTACTGCTTTAAACCAACAATTTCTTTGATTGTCTTGAATGCATCAATGTTTGCTATTTCATTGAATTATAGCTTACAATGTCGCTCATAGTTTAGTCCATCTACTTTCCCATAGCTATTGAATAGCAAACTTGCTGCTTTTTTCATCTTTGTTTGGTTGATTAGTTAAATTGGATCTACAGGCCGCAAAATATACTTCAATTTTTGCGTTGCTTTGAGAAAGAATAATCTTCTCAAAGATTTTGCGACTTTAGGCATATACATAGGTAGCTTTGTCCTATTACCCTCCTTTTACATCCTTAATAATCCACAATCCCAGGTATGTTTGTCTTTTTTTGTTCCATGGGAGCATTTTTCTTTGCTATTAATAGATTCAAGCCAACAATCAAAATTGTGCATGTAAAGATAAAATAAATATTAGTATTCTCGATCCTTCTTGTGCGCATCAAAACTTTCAAAAAAAGACAAGTGACGGATCAAGGATTTTTGGAAAAGGGTGGAACACGATCCTTTTTTCCAAAGAACAGTCACAAATAGGTAAAAAACTTAACAAATTACGAACAAAATACCTACCTTTGCTATTTTACATTCTCGACCTTTATTCAATATCATCTCTGGCGCAGGAATTTCGAAAAAATGTTGAAATCTTTGCTAAAGCATTAGGATTTGTTTGAAGAAAGAATAGATCTTGTCAAATTTAGACAGAGGTACGTATGTTCAGAGACTTGAATCAATGCTCCTCTACGTATATACCTGTATTTGTGCACTTGGAGCAGTTTTATGCAAAAAAGTGTTTATGAAGTTTTCCAGCTTAAAATATTCAAGTTGATTAAAAAATCATTTGTGAATCAAAAAAGGTTGATTTCTGCAAGTGCCGGATCATGTGCGCAAACAAACTATACAAAAAGATTCTCAAGACTATCATAATATTTAAGGGCAAAAAACCCATTCAAGTAGCCCAAGAAAACATTTGCTAGCTCAACTGCATGTCAACCAGGCATGTCAACCATAATTACACTCACTTGCGGATCTAGGATTTTCTAACGAGGCAGGGGGGGTCGGTACACAACTTAAAACAGTAAAAAATAGGTCCAAAACTCGGCTATTCACGTGCATAATAGCGTTGTTCGCCATTTTATATGATGTATTTTTGACAAAATAATTTCTTGCATTAAAATTTGGCAAAAAATGTCAAAATCTCTAGAGATTTTGCGTATAAAATTGTTTGTGTTTCTTCGTCTTCAGTTGTAAATTAGCGCGAAGCGCCCGAAACTCAGTAAACCTTCAACTGAAAGACTTTTATACACTAGAAACAGGTACTGTTATTTCCTGTTTGTGCAATGGAGCAAAGCATTTAATGTTAACGCAAAAAAACTCTAGAATGTACCCAAAAATGGAAGAAAACTACAAAAAAATAGCTACCAGGATGCCAGGAAAGTAAATAAATGTAATAAACAGCAATTATCCGGTGGCATTAAGAGAAGAGCAGCCGACCTTCCACTCCCCTTAAATCCTTCCCTGTTATCGCTATTAGTAAAGTGTAAACTAAAAAAGTAATTTTATACTCAAATGTAAAAATTCCACTAAAAAATTTACCCCAGCCCATGATATTCAAGTCTATACATGTCATTGATCACACGCGCCCAGTAGATGTTCACTATTGACTAAAAGAAATTAATTTTCGTACTATTCCATTAAGTAGAAGAAACAGGATATTGTGACAGCGGGAAGGGGGTGGCGGTATCCAAAATTTTCATGATAGGTTCCAAAACTGTCCAAAAAATCGGTCTTTTAAGCAGTGTTTTTGCCGTCTTTTGATTGGTGAAATCATTTTTAATTGCAAAAGTGAAAAAAACGTAAAATTAGTGTAGCGGACGGTAAAACACACTTAAAAATTCTCAAGAAATTGTTTTAGGAACTAAAAGTTGTTGGTGTGTACTTCACTCTTCTGACGTAAAAGAAGGTGAGCGCCAATAAAAGTCAGTAAATGTCCTTACCCGGGTGAAGTGCCGGAAAATTTCAAAAATCATGATAAAAAATTGCTAAAATCATCTAAAAATACACATAATTCTCTACTGCGCCCAACTATTTTTTGATGACAGGAGGCGGCCGCCCACCCAAATCTGTTCCTGATCCCACTTTGGGTGGAAAAAATATTGGAAACGATTCTTAAGCCTCAGTTCTGCATTGCAAAGACAACAAACTAAATCAGAGAACTCCGCTTTCATTCAACCACAATATACATATACAAAAATTTATTGCACTGGTCGAGCCTCATGAACAGGTAAAACTTTCCAAAAAATTACAGTGACTGTTGTAGAATTACGGCGCAAAGATGGGCAGTTTGACAATAACTATATGTACGGAATGTTTTGCGAGCCAAATGGACAAAAAAGATATAAAACATGATTAAGTACACCAGCTTTAAATCAATCTTGTAAAGCATAGGAATCTTAGAGGGCAGGCCCAAAAAAATTTTAAAAGGCACCCCCTTCGAAATTAAAATGATGTGAGCAAATAAAATTTTTTTTTACATTTCGGACAATGTTTGTCCATTGTAGAGCAAAAAAGCATAAAATAAATTCGAAAAATTTCAACACAATATAGTCGGAAAATGAATACCAATATGTACGGTGTGAAGCGCGGAAAATTTTACTTTTGAGCGAAAAAACGAACTATAAACCTGTAAAAACACTTTTAACGATTTTTACATCGAAATCGACAATTCTGGGGGAGGCACACAACGATTTTGTAGGGGGAAGCCATTCTACATATGAGCCGGAATACCACCGAACCCCCTCTCAAGAACATATATGCTTTACACTTCACACTACCATTTTAGGTCACGACATTCTTTCAATCAGGGGCGGATTCAGGGGAGGGAGGGGAGCAAAGGGGGACGGCCCCCCCATTGGCCAAAAATAGTGCGCAAAATTAAGAATTTTTGAGCAATTTTTAGTAATTTTCTGGTCAAAATAGCTAATTTTTCCACCCAAATCAGGGTTCCGCCCCCTTAGGGGTATTGCCCCCACCTTAGGAAAATCATGGATCTACCACTGCTTTCAATTAAGACCGCTGACACATTTTTGTTCACCTGATCACACAAAACGTATCCAAATCTTTATTAAATAACAAAACATACCAGCATCAAAATATCGAACGCCTTTACAAAATTTGTATAGCTACCTACATACTACAGTTGCGAACACATCTGGGCGTGGGGGTAGGGCCGAATACTCCTGAAATTCAATTTTTGAAATTTTTCGGCTTTTCACAATTTTTTGATGTCAATGGATAGTTCTCAATGAGAAACATTGAAAAATGGTGTTTTTTCGCCAAACCGCCACTTTTAAGACCATTTTTTGACCTACCCCAAGACTTCAATTTTTGACATAAGTTTTAGCAAGTTTGCCTCATCAGACCACCCCCCCAACCCGAATTTGGTTGCAGCGTAATGTACGTATACTCAGGCGCCAAAAATAGACGGAAACGGACCAGTGCATGTCTAAGATGCCATTCAACACATCTGAGATAATTTTTTATCGGACGACGGCGGCTAAAACATAATCCATGGGCTAAAAGCGAGACACTTAGACAATAATCACCAAATAATCATACAAAATTTGTAGGATAACGCCCGTTAAGTCTGGATTAGTAATTTGCATTAATTAATTGAGATTGAACCTTAATTTTACTGTATGTACATTTTACGTAATCCTGTTCATGCAACAATGGGCGCTCTCCACACATAGGCGTGGGGGATTTGGGTGGGATGCACCCACCAGAAGTTGAAATACCCCTCCCCCAGAAATCAAAATACCCCCCGCCCAGAATTCAAATTTTAAATTTTTTAGCCTTTTTAGCGACTTTTTGAAGCCATTGGATAGTGCTCGATGAGAAACGTCGAAAAAAGGTGTTTTTTCGCCATACGCCCACTTTTAAGACCATTTTTTGACCTTTGAAAAATTTTTCACCCCCCCCAGAATATCAGTGCTGCCCACCTATGACGCTCTCCTCCTGTTGTCAAAAAACAGCTAGGCGCAGGCGCACATTTAGAGAGGGCAGGTGGGCGGCAGCCCCTGCCGAAAAAAAACAGATGGGCGCAATAAAGAATATTTGCATTTTTTGATGATTTTGGCCACTTTTATCACGATTTTTCAAATTTTTCCGGCGCTTCGCAATGGACAGTACTCATTAATGGCATTTACTGACTTTGTTAACGTTTTAAAAGCTTTATTTTTACGTCAGCAGAGTATTTTATGTACAGAACAGGAATTTTGTAATTTTACAGTAATTTTGTTAGTATTTTGTTGGCAGTGGCGTATCTAGGATTTTCCAGAGAGGGAGGGAGGGGCGGTTCCCCAACTTTTCCAAAAACAGTCAAAAATAGGTCTAAAAATTAGCCCTTCATGCAGGGAAATTTTTTCGGTGTATTACATTGTCTACTTTTATTAAGGACCAATTTTGAAGCAAAATTTTCTGCTAAACTTTCAGATTTTCGACAATTTTATGCGCAAAAAATCATTTAAATTCTTTGACTCACACCTGGGCGTGGGGAGGGTTTTGGGGGGTATGCACCCCCCACAGAAACCAAAATACCCCCCCCCAGAAATCAAAATACCCCCCAGAATTCAATTTTTGAAGATTTTTTTCGTCTTTTTCGCAATTTTTTGATGCCAATGGATAGTGCTTGATGAGAAACGTCGAAAAATGGTGTTTTTATCGCCATACCACCATTTTTAAGGCCATTTTTCGACCTTCAAAAAAATCTTGCACACCCCCAGAATTTTCTTGCTGCCCACGTATGCTTTGACTATAGCTAAAATCGGGTGCAAAGCGCCGGAAAAATTTGCGAAATTTATGCGGAAGGACGTTTAGAAGCTCGATTTACTGCTCGATTTCCTGTATTTGTAGCATTTGACGCAAAACTACAAAAATTTTTGATTGAAAATAGAAGAAAACTATGCTGAAATAGCTGTTACTGCTGCTGAAATTGGTTTTAAACCCTTGGCATGAGCAAAAATGGCTTTCAGGTCATCAAGAAAATAGATGACATTAATTAGTTGTATCCGACGCAAAACACCGGAAAAATTTGAGAAATTATGGTCGCTACGGCCAAAAATCATTGGAAATCACATATCTATTCTTTATCTCGCCAACCATGCTTGGCCAATAAAGGGAAGTTTTGTGTATCACAAATGGATCTGTCTACCAGAAGACGAAAAAACCGATACCTTTGCATAATGAAGAGATTTTTCTGGACAATTTTTACACTATTGAGAAAATTTCGGGTTTTGCCCGGCCCCCTCCTGTCAGAAAATCCTGAATCCGCCACTGGCCGAGCGCAACAAGAAAAATAATGTGTACAGGGTGCCAAATAACCTTTTGTTCCCCCTTGTAGCGTTCAGGCTAAATGCTATTAATATAATGCTTGTACTGTTTTGAAGGGAATTCAATTTACAATATAAGTATCATTAAATTATTGTTAAAGGCTGAATATTGGTGGCGGGAACCTAAGAAACGAAACGCTATCGCTGACTAAAACCCAAGATCCGTCACTGCTCTAACCCAGGGACAATCAGGCACATAGCTGGCCTCCTATTTTAGGGGGCATCAATTTTTGGGGGGACCAAGCCCAAACAGGCACAAAATAACGTTTAAAAAGTCATATTTTTTCGATTTTTCTGAGTTTTGGGGGGTCCGACCTAACCCCCTCCCCCTCCTCCCCCAGAGATACGTGCCTGGGGACAATTTGGCCCGTTGTTCGTTAGAGGTAACATGGGGCATTGCCCAGCATACATGGGCAATAACTAAAGTTTCAGCCCGTCCAACCATGGGCCCTCAAAGGTTGGTTGGTCCCTGTTTGGACCTCAAATGGATTAAAAAAGACAATTCTGTTTGATATACCACTGTTTTGTCACATGTTTTTCAGAATTAGCCCATCCATATGGACCCTTCAGCCCGTCCAGCTTTCGTGTTAGCCCGTCCCATAAACGGGCTGCAGGGGTGGATTTAGGGGGGGCGGGGACGGCCGCCGCCCCCCCAATGGCCCAAAATAGTGCGCAAAATTAAGAATTTTTGAGCGATTTTTAGCGATTTTTGGGTTAAAACAGCTAATTTTTCCGCCCAAGTCAGGGTTCCGCCCCCCATAGGGGTACAGCCCCCCTTTGGAAAATCCTGGCATCGCCACTGACGGGCTGGGATGGGCTGTTGCCCATGTGAGCTTTGCGAACATTGCTAACAAAAACAATATTGAAAATGAATAATATCTGCAGAGCCATACCTGGGCAATGGTCAGAGCTTCGCCCCGTTGCGGCATCCAATTTTTAGGTTGGTTGGTCACTTTTCAAAAAAGGTTGCCTAATTTTTCGATACTCGGATACTGGTCCATATTCAGGATTTTATTTCGGGGGGGGGGCGGAAATTTTGAAGTCAGATATCTCGAGAATTATTTGGAGATGGGCTAAAATAAAGGCATTTTTCCCGTATCTTGGTGAGCTCTACACAATGGCGAAGAAAAACTGTTTGAAAATTTCAAAAAATTTTCACTTCATTTTATTCTCATACAAAACAAATCTCTATCGTTTAAACTATCTGTACAAGTGATTTCTTACTATTCCATCGACAAACAATTTCTTAACTTTTGACCTTGTATTTAATGTTTGTGTTTTGCTAAAAAAACAAAACAGGAAATGGATAATTCGGTGCAGACTGCACGGTTTTTTTTGTATTCGGTAAAGATTTTTCCCGGTGTACAAAGACTTTTGGGGACCGTCTTTGTACACGTACAAAGATTTTCGGGAAGACAAAAATTGCAAAATAGGTCTAAAATTCGCAAAAATTTTTGGCGCTCCGCGCCAAAATGAGTAATTGTGTGTTCATCTTTATAATGGCAGAAATTGCATTTTGAAAGGAAAAATATCAAATTTCGCCGTTTCGAGACGATTATTAGTGATTTTTGCCCTCAGAAACCCAGAAATGAGCTAAAACACATTACAAAAGGTTGAATAACTCTGTTTTTGCCACACTAAAATCGCTACTGTACCATATTATAGTACCCAAAAATTTGTGTGTGCAAAATGTACAAAGACTTTTAGGAACCATCTTTGTATGAGTACATGTACAAACGGACCTTGTACAAAAAAAACACTGGTGTAGAGTGCTGAAAAATTTATTATCTTTTTCATGTCTAAGTCAAATTTGAGTTTTTTTGAGCGGGCTTAAAGACAGAAACTTGCTGCCGGAATAAAATTTATGTCATTCATGTCATAAATCAAATTTGAGCAGTTTTGATCGAATAGAAGACAGAAGCTATAGATAACCGATAAATCCGGCGCAAGGCGCCGGAAAAAACTTCATGTTTTTCATATCATATTTTAAAATTGATCGGTTTTGAGCAATTTAGAAGATAAAAACTACACCAGAACAACAAATCCTGCGCGAAGCGCCGGAAAAATTGACATGCTCTCGATGTCTAACTCAAATTTGAGTGATTTTGAGCGGTTTAGAAGATCAAAACTGTATACACTATAAACAATAAATTCAGCGCGAAGCGCCTAAAATATTTGCGTTTTCTTGCTCAAAATTACCTCAAAAACCTGTTTTGGCGATGTTTTAGACGCAATTCAGGAATTTATCCTTTTTTCTTTTGGGAGATACTTGTGAATTCAAAAAATTTTTATTTTGGAGAGAAGGCGGTCTGTTTTGGAAAAGGGCCTGCTCGGATATTGTACAAAATTAGTACATGCAATAATAAAATCTTTTTCAGCACTTCTTTGCAAGAAATGTTCAATGAAACAGAATAATTGCAAATAAATCAAAATTATATGCTCAATTTCGTAGTCAGACATAAAAATCGATGATTAAATTCACTTCACGGCTGATTTCTCAACATGTGAGTCGTAAGCACACCTGGGCGAGGGGGAAATGCACCCCCTCCCCCCCCCGAGAAACATACCCCAGAATTCGATTTTTGAAATCTTTTTTCGTTTTTTTCGCAATTTTTTGATGCCAATGGATAGTGCTCGATGAGAAACGTCGAAAAAGGGTGTCTTTATCGCCATACCACCATTTTTAAGACCATATTTCGACCTTCAAAAAATCTTGCACCCCCCAGAATTTTCTTGCTGCCCACGTATGGTCGTAAGGTCGAAACTGGACCCTGATGAATTCGTAAATTTTTGTCAATGTTTATTAGGGATCGACCGGAGCTCTGGTTCTGGCTCTGGCTTCTGCTGTTTTTCGATTCCTGGCCTCCAGCAAACGGAAAGCGAAAAATTGGTTGGAGCACGGTTTTTAACACCACACGGATACAAAGTCCGTTTTAGGCAAAAGTGTAGTAATTTTTATGCTTTTTTAACGTATTTTTCAGCAAAAATCCCAAGAAATTTTTGGCGCTCAACGCTGAGTATTATATTTACTGTTTATTTAGCCCCAACTGCACGATTTAAACACTCCACAGTCAATCTTCTTGTAATCTAAATGGTTATGCATTTTCCTCGTCTATTTGTTTAAAGGTTTCCAGCACAAAATAATTTACTTTCTGACAACTTCGCATTGTTTTCTGCTCATTGAAAACAAAATTAGCTTCCTAATGTTTGTTTACTTATCATTCAATTCATACAGAAAGCGCAGTAGCGTCTGTTGTCAAATTAAATTAGTATATGGCAACTGCAGTGGCGGATCTGGGATTTTCCTAAGGGGCAGTATCCCAACTTTTCCAAAAACAGTCGAAAATAGGTCCAAAAATTTGCCCTTAACGCGCGAAATAGCGTTTTTTTCCAGTGTTTTGCATTGTATACTTTTACATAAAATCACTTTTGACGCAATATTTTTTCTAAAACTTAAAATTTTAGACAATTTTGTGCGAAAAAATCATTAAATTTTTTGACTTTAACAAAAATCTGGCGCGAAGCGCCAGAAAATTTGTAAAATTGAGGCGGATAGACATCTAGAAGCGTGATTTACTGCTTGATTTCCTGTATTTATAGCATTTGATGCAAAACATCGAAAATCTTAATTGAAAATAGAAGAAAACTATGCAAAAATAGCTGTTTCTGTTAAAATTGTTTTGAAACCTATATACATGAACAGAAAATTCCAGGCAGTATTTTTCTGTACAAGGTCCGTTTGTACAGGCACAAAGATGGTCCCTAACAACTCTTTGTACATTTTTTACACACAAATTTTTGGGTACTATGATATAGTACGGTAGCGACTTTCGTGTGGGAAAAACAGTTGTTCGACCTCTGTTAGCGCATTTTGGCTAATTCCTGGTTTTATGAGGGCAAAAATCATTAAGAATCGTCTTAAAACGGCGCGAAGCGCCCAAAAATTCTGACATTTTTCCTTCCGAAATGCGATTTCTGTTATTACAAAGATATATAGGACACGCAATTACTCATTTTGGCGCGAAGCGCCGAAAATTTTTGCGAATTTCAGACCTTTTTTTGCAGTTTTTGTCTTCATAAAAATTTTTATACATGTACAAAGACGGTCATAAAAAGTCTTGTTCACCGGGAAAAATCTTTGCCGAATACAAAACAAAACCGTGCTTCCAGGTCGCCAAGAAAGTAAATAAATGTCATCAATAGGTATCATCCAGCGCGTAGCCCCGGAAAAATTCGAGAAATTATGGTCACTGATGGCCAAAAATCATTGCAAATTGCATATCCATTCTTTATCTCGCCAAATATTTTTGGCCAATGGGGCTGGGGGCGGCCGCCTTTCCCCCGCCACCCCCTTAAATCTGCCCCTGGGCAACCGCCTTTTCATTTCTGATGTGGTAATAGATACGAAAGTCTCAGCTTTTTGTGTCCACTGAGCATTAAGAAGTCAATAATTGTGACTTAGCGTGAATTTTTTGATTGCTTCAAATCTAATTGTACTGACAATAACACAAACAAACCATTGATCTGCCAGAATATCACGTCATTCTCAAACAGCTGGATTGAAAAACAAAAGAACATGCACCTTTTGACACCATATGTGTTATACAGGTAAAAAAGAGCGTGCTAATGTGAGTCATTCTGTGCTAATGGAAAAAAATATTAGTTAGCAACAATGCTAATGCGGGTTGTGCTAAAAAAGCTGGGCCGAAGGTGTTAAACCAGTGTTTTTTTGTACAAGGTCCATTTGTTCATGTACGAAGATAGTCCCCGAAAGTCTTTGTACATTTTGAACACACAAATTTTTGGGTACTATAATATGGTACAGTATCGATTTTAGTGTGGTAATAAGAGTTGTTCGAACTTTTGGTAGTGTATTTTAGCTAATTTCTGGATCTCTAAGGGCAAAAATCATTAAAAATTGTCTTAAAACGGCGCGGAGCGCCGAAAACTTTGACATTTTTCCTTTTGAAATGCAATTTCTGCCATTATAAAGATATATATGTAGAATACACAATTACTCATTTCTGCACGAAGCACCGAAAATTTTTGCGAATTTTAGACCTTTTTTGCAATTTTTGTCTTCCCGAAAATCTTTGTATATGTACAAAGACGGTCCCGAAAAGTCTATGTACATCGGGAAAAATCTTTGCTCAGTAGGTACTAAAAAACCGTGGTTTAAACTGAGGCAACAAACGTCGGTCGCAGTAATTATAATTTAATTTTATTTAATTTTAACGCGTAAATGTTACTAAGCAAAATTCTACATATATGTAAATGAGCAGTAGACGGGAGATTAGATGACGTGCAGTGTACCGTGCTTAGTGCTACACAGCTGGGTTACTCAAGTATAAATTAGCTTCAAACAAAATGAGCAGTTCTCTCAAAAATAAGCACAGATTCGGCGTTATTTTCCAATAGCCCAACATAATTTGAAAAATAAAAATATGTGATGTAAATGGGTGCCATTAAGACTTAAATTTCAAAATTTTTGACATTTAAGTTCGGACTATTACTTTATTGACATTCTAAGCATTTAAACTTTAAACGTTTTCAAAGTACTTACTCTGAAACCAATATTAAAAATGCGACGAAAACTTTGAATTTCGACTTGAAATGTTAAAAATTCTACTTGTTTTGATCCTTGTTTGTTTCAGAAGCACTATTAAATAAATTATAGTAGGGCAAACTTCTTAGACTGTGAACGTCGCTGGTTTGAGCATAACTTCTGACATCGCTGAAAATATTTCTTGCTATTTTTCGGAAAAAAATCGTGGATCTATTCAAAAATAATGATTCACATCTAAACAGCCCCTTGGCCAGGATTTTATTTCAGGGAGAAAGAATTGCTGAATTTTGACTGTTTTTATAATTTTATCCCTTGAAGCTCAATTCTG
Organism: Mermis nigrescens; assembly: GCA_036768485.1. Lineage (NCBI taxonomy): Eukaryota > Metazoa > Nematoda > Enoplea > Mermithida > Mermithidae > Mermis > Mermis nigrescens. The sequence continues at coordinate 158,077 of JAVLUZ010000785.1, forward strand.
AAGCTCTCTGAAGATAAGCAAAACAGAAATTGGATTTGGCGCAAAGCGCAAGAAAATTACAAACATTTTGTAATTCTTTTAAGCTCAATTTTACAGGTTTCTGAATATAAGCTATGCCGTAATTACATCTAGCATGAAGTACCAGAAATTTTTCAAACTTATTCATTTACACTAAATTACGCAACTTTTTGAATCAGTGGCGAATGTAGGATTTTCCTAAGGATGGCAGTGCCCCATCTATTTCAAAAACAGTCAAGAATAGGCCTGGATTTTAAAAAATGTTACCTGTTTTTTGAGAGGTTATCTGGTTTCTGAAAAAAGGCTGCCTGTTCCCTGAAAAGGTTGCTTGCTTCTTGAAAAAGGCCGACTGGTTTCAGAAAAAGGTCTGGTTTTTGAAGAAAATATTGTCTGGCTCATGAGGAAAAGTTGCCTGGTTTTTGGAAATAAAGTTTTCTGGTTTCTGAAAGAAGGTTGCCCGGTTCATTAAAGTTGCCTCGTTCTTGAAATAGGTTCCCTGGTTTTCTGAAAAATGGCACATAGTCTGCTTTTAGAATAAAAAGTTGTCTGGTTCCTAAACAAGGTTGCCTGGTTCTTGACAAAAGGTTGTCTGGCTCGTGAAATAGGTTTGCTGGTTCCTTAAAAAGGTTGGTTGGTTCCCAAAAAAGGTTGCCTGCTCCCTTGAAAAGGTTGGTCGGTTCAAAAAAAGTTGGCTGGTTCCTTAAAAAGGTTGGCTACTTCTATGAAAAGGTTGGTTGGTTCTGAAAAGAGGTTGCCTACTCCCTTAAAAAGGTTGGTCGGTTCCCAAGAAAGGGTGGCTGGTCCCTTAAAAAGGTTGGTCGGTTCCCAAAAAAGGTTAGTCGGTACCCAAAAAAGGTTGGCTGCTTCCATGAAAAGGTTGGTTGGTTCTAAAAAGAGGTTGCCTGCTCCCCTAAAAAGGTTGGTCGGTTCCCAAAAAAGATTGGCTGGTCCCTTAAAAAGGTTGGTCGGTTCCCAAAAAGATTGGCTGGTTCCTTAAAAAGCTTGGTCGGTTCCCAAAAAAAGGTTAGTTGTTACCCAAAAAAGGTTGGCTGCTTCCAAAAATAGGTTGGCTGGTTTCCAAAAAGGTTGCCTGCTCCCTTATAAAGGTTGGTTGGTTCCCAAAAAAGGTTGGCTGGTTCCTTAAAAGGTATGGTAGTCCCCAAAAAAGTTTGGCTACTTCTGTGAAAAGGTTGGTTGGTTCTAAAAAGAGGTTGCCTGCTCCCCTAAAAAGGTTGGTTGGTTCCCAAAAGAGGTTGCCTGCTCCCTTAAAAAGGTTGGTCGGTTCCCAAAAAAGATTGGCTGGTTCCTTAAAAAGGTTGGTTGGCTCCCAAAATAGGTTGGCTGGTTCCTGTAAATGGTTGGTTGGTTCCCAAAAAGGTTGGTAGATTCCCAAAAAAGTTTGGCTGGCTCCTTAAAAAGGTTGATCGGTTCCCAAAAAAAGTTGACTGGTTCCTTAAATAGGTTGGTTTGCTCCCAAAATAGGTTGGCTGGTTCCTGAAAAAGGTAGGTTAGTTCCCAAAAAGGTTGGCTGCTTCCATGGAAAGGCTGGCTGGTTTCCAAAAAAGGTTGCCTGCTCCCTTAAAAAGGTTGGTCGGTTCCTAAAAAGGTTAACTGGTTCCTCAAAAGGTTGGTTGGTTCCCAAGAAAGAGTGGCTGGTCCCTTAAAAAGGTTGGTCGGTTCCCAAAAAAGGTTAGTTGGTACACAAAAAAGGTTGGCTGCTTCCATGAAAAGGTTGGCTGGTTTCCAAAAAAGGTTGCCTGCTCCCTTATAAAGGTTGGTTGGGTCCCAAGAAAGGTAGGCTGGTCCCTTAAAAAGGTTGCCTGCTCCCTTAAAAAGGTTGGTCGGTTCCCAAAAAAGGTTGGCTGGTTCCTTAAAAGGTATGGTAGTTCCCAAAAAAGGTTGGCTACTTCCATGAAAAGGTTGGTTGGTTCCCAAAAGAGGTTGCCTGCTCCCTTAAAAAGGTTGGTCGGTTCCCAAAAAAGATTGGCTGGTTCCTTAAAAAGGTTGGTTGGCTCCCATAATAGGTTGGCTGGTTCCTGAAAAAGGTTGGTTGGTTCCCAAAAAGGTTGGTAGATTCCCAAAAAAGGTTAGTTGGTACACAAAAAAGGTTGGCTGCTTCCATGAAAAGGTTGGCTGGTTTCCAAAAAAGATTGCCTGCTCCCTTATGAAGATTGGTTGTTTCCCAAGAAAGGTTGGTTGGTTTGCTCCCAAAATAGGTTGGCTGGTTCCTGAAAAAGGTTGGTCGGTTCCCAAAAAGGTTGGCTGGTTCCTTAAAAAGGTATGGTAGTTCCCAAAAAAGGTTGGCTACTTCCATGAAAAGGTTGGTTGGTTCCCAAAAGAGGTTGCCTGCTCCCTTAAAAAGGTTGGTCGGTTCCCAAAAAGATTGGCTGGTTCCTTAAAAAGGTTGGTTGGCTGCCATAATAGGTTGGCTGGTTCCTCAAAAAGGTTGGTTGGTTCCCAAAAAAGGTTGGTAGATTCCCAAAAAAGGTTGGCTGGCTGCTTAAAAAGGTTGGTCGGTTCCCAAAAAGGTTGACTGGTTCCTTAAAAAGGTTGGCTTGCTCCCAAAATAGGTTGGCTGGTTCCTGTAAATGGTTGGTTGGTTCCCAAAAAAAGGTTGGTAGATTCCCAAAAAAGTTTGGCTGGCTCCTTAAAAAGGTTGATCGGTTCCCGAAAAAAGTTGACTGGTTCCTTAAATAGGTTGGTTTGCTCCCAAAATAGGTTGGCTGGTTCCTGAAAAAGGTAGGTTAGTTCCCAAAAAAGGTTGGCTGCTTCCATGGAAAGGCTGGCTGGTTTCCAAAAAAGGTTGCCTGCTCCCTTAAAAAGGTTGGTCGGTTCCTAAAAAAGGTTAACTGGTTCCTCAAAAAGGTTGGTTGGTTCCCAAGAAAGAGTGGCTGGTCCCTTAAAAAGGTTGGTCGGTTCCCAAAAAAGGTTAGTTGGTACACAAAAAAGGTTGGCTGCTTCCATGAAAAGGTTGGTTGGTTCCCAAAAGAGGTTGCCTGCTCCCTTAAAAAGGTTGGTCGGTTACCAAAAAAGATTGGCTGGTTCCTTAAAAAGGTTGGTTGGCTCCCATAATAGGTTGGCTGGTTCCTGAAAAAGGTTGGTTGGTTCCCAAAAAGGTTGGTAGATTCCCAAAAAGGTTAGTTGGTACACAAAAAAGGTTGGCTGCTTCCATGAAAAGGTTGGCTGGTTTCCAAAAAAGATTGCTTGCTCCCTTATAAAGATTGGTTGTTTCCCAAGAAAGGTTGGTTGGTTTGCTCCCAAAATAGGTTGGCTGGTTCCTGAAAAAGGTTGGTCGGTTCCCAAAAAAGGTTGGCTGGTTCCTTAAAAAGGTATGGTAGTTCCCAAAAAAGGTTGGCTACTTCCATGAAAAGGTTGGTTGGTTCCCAAAAGAGGTTGCCTGCTCCCTTAAAAAGGTTGGTCGGTTCCCAAAAAGATTGGCTGGTTCCTTAAAAAGGTTGGTTGGCTGCCATAATAGGTTGGCTGGTTCCTGAAAAAGGTTGGTTGGTTCCCAAAATAGGTTGGTAGATTCCCAAAAAAGGTTGGCTGGCTGCTTAAAAAGGTTGGTCGGTTCCCAAAAAAGGTTGACTGGTTCCTTAAAAAGGTTGGCTTGCTCCCAAAATAGGTTGGCTGGTTCCTGAAAAGGTTGGTCGGTTCCCAAAAAAGGTTGGCTGAGGTAGGTTAGTTCCCAAAAAAAGGTTGGCTGCTTCCATGAAAAGATTGGCTGGTTTCCAAAAAGGTTGCCTGCTCCCATAAAAAGGATGGTCGTTTCCCAATGTCCAAAAAGGTTGCTTGGTTCCCAAGAAAGGTTGGCTGGTCCCTTAAAAAGGTTAGTCGGTTCTCAAAAAAGGTTGGCTGCTCCCTCAAAAAACGTTGATTGGTTCCCACAAAAGGTTGGCTGCTCCCTTAAAAATTAGTGCTTCCCAAAACAAATTGGTCGGTTTACAAAAAAAGTTGGCTGCTCCCATTAAAACGTTGGTCGATTCGCAAAAAAGGTTGTCTGCTACTTAAAAAAGCTTGGTCGGCTCCCAAAAAAGGTTGGTGCTCTAATAAATAGATTAGTCGGTCCTCAGAAAAGGTGGACTGCTTCTCAAAAAGGGTTATCTTGAGTTGTCATGCACTTGGAAAAAGGTTACTTGGTACATAGGTAGCATAAGTATTTTGCTCATTCGCTTCTCAAGTCGTCATATTTAGACTGTCAATCGACCTTCAGCATGTATCTATGCCCATGTACGAAACATAGCCCCATCCCAGAGACCCTTCGCCCCATTGCAGGATTGGTCCGGCCCATTGCCGGTTGAGGGCGATATGGGGCATTGCCCAGATGTGTGCAGAGCAGTAGAAAATCCAGTCATAATCACAGGCACGTAGCTTGGGGGAGAGGGGGAGGATTGGGAAGGACTAGTCGCCACCAAACATTTTTAAGTACGAGCATTTTTCACAACAATACCACTAAAAAAGAATAACATTCTTGAAAATATTACCAAAATAGATTTCAGTACACCTTTTAGATATTAGGGCAAAAACTACAAGCGTTTTACTTCAGATTAATTGCTATTATATAACTTTGTCTCCCAAAGAGCCCAGGGGCGTAGCTGACCTTCTAGATTAGGGAAAGCGAAAATTTCGACTTAAATAATTAAAAAAATTTAACTTTATTTTAATATATCAAAAAATATGCTGTACGTAAATAAATAGCCGTCAAGCGCCCGAAAATTTTAGGCTCATTAGTTCGAAAGTATGCTGAAATCTATTGAAGCTGTCTATTAAATGAGATTTGAGAATTCTAAACTTTTTTGGAGAGAGTTCCCCAATCCACCACAGTTACGCCACTAGAGGAACCATTGTTACTAAGCCAAAATTTGCAGGCGCTCCACACAATTATTCATTTTCCGTCCCATATCGCTTTTCTTTGCAATGAACAAAATGTACAAGCAATTTTCCAGCAGGGTCAAGTTTGAACGTAATCTTTCAAAATTATTTTTGTGGCTTTTTTATATGTACAACATTTTTTACTGAAAATGATTCAAATCAAAATAAATTTTTTAATTTAGAACAAGATTTCATCTTCAATATGTATACAGAGCTGCTTGAGAAATGCTCTAAAGCACCATTACTTTTGCCTATCTACAGAAAAAATTGCTGAGATATCCGAATTAACAATTTCAATCCCCTAATTCGGAAGATCATCTGCGCGAGAGCTTTGCATATCCAGCAGGCATGCGCATTAGGGGCAGAAACCAAAAAATTTACTAAAGTGCCTATTTCTAGACTCAAAAATGGTTAATAAGCAATAAATTAAACAAATATCTAGTCAAAAAATGAGTAATGGCGCTAAACGCCAAAAATTTAGAGCTTTTGAGCAAACAGATAGACAAAACGCTTGAAAAAGCCCCTTTTCAACAAATGTTTTGGAAAATCCCGAATTCGGGGGGGGCAGATTGGAAAAATCTAGGGAGATGGAAGGTGAGCGAACATGTAACGGGGATGGCGGATACCCCACCCAAAGTCGATCATCATCCCATTTCCCTCCAGCAAAGCGAGAAAATTTTTGACCACCCCTGATTTTTGAGAAAAATCGAATTTTTGGCCGGCTTTGGCCAGAAATAGGAAGTTATTAAGCCCCTTTATAAAAATGGCCCGGGACCCCCATCCAAAATTTCGTACCGTTACATGTATGGAGGTGATATGTGGAAACCTCCCTGGAAGTAAAATGAAATCACAGTTAACATCATCTCAAACAAGAGCTAAATGTTGGGCTTGCTCAACTCAGAAATCAGCTGGAAACTGTTCTTGCTTCATGCTTTTCATTTTTTATTTTACGAAACCGTTGTTAAAAAGTACTTGTACATCTTAAATTTTAGAGTGACTAGTTCTACATAGCCCTTCCACAGCTGTAACACGCCTGCCTTCACACCATGGAATCATCCATGATTTTCATAGGGATAGAAATATTAATAAGAATCTACGGAGTCCAGAGATGAGAAGATAGGAAGGGCCCCATCACAAAGAGGCGTGGGGTCTGAAACTGTTTCTCGCCCTGAGAATCGGGTTTCGGGACACCCAATATCAGATAGACACTTAGAGCTAAAATATTGCCAGTATTTTTGGTAAATTGGCCCCATCGGACTGCTCAGATTTAGCTGCTACCCATGTACAGTCCCATCCCAACCCATGTGAGGAAGAATGTTCTCTATCCTCTGACATAGATACATTCAACGGATCGATATTCAGATGGGAGCAAGCCATAGGTGGGCGGCACCAAAGTTCTAGGAGGAAAGGGGTTGCAAGATTTTCTCAAAGGTCAAAAAATGGCCTTAAAAGTGGTGGTATGGCGAAAAAAACCCTTTTTCAACGTTTCTCATCAAACACTATCTATTGGCATCAAAAAATTGCGGAAAAAAGAGAAAAAATTTCAAAAATCGAAATCTAGGGGGTATTTTGATTTCTGGAAGGGGGGGTATTTCGGTTTCTCGGGGGGCACACCCCCCAAACCTTCCATGCCCACTTATGGAGCAGGCCTTCTTATCATCAGGACTAGTGCATAAAATTTTTCTAACGATTTTTCAGCGCAGCACAAAGAGTTTTCCACTAATTTGCAGATGCTGACCACAATGACCATGTGCATCTCCTAAATTCTGTACTAAGTGATAATTATGACGCAATCGTTCCATTACCTCCTTGATGGTCACGAATTTTTGCCCCACCCCCCCCGCCCTCCTTTAGGGCAGGAACTTGTATGTAATATCTTTAGGACATTTGTACTTATTTTTTGCATTATTGGCCAAAAATTAGATGTTATTTTCCCCCTCCCCTGGCCTCCTTCACAACAGCTGATAAGCTTTTCAACAATCTGGAGAAGTTACATGTACAATTAAGTGAGTGCACAAATGACATTAACCAGTAAGTTTCGCCAGTCAAGTTCGTTTTGTGATAAATACCATTCCAAACAATACAATGCTTTTCGCCAGTTCGTGCATAGTTGCCTACGGCAAACATAAGACCTTAATCAAAGGCCCACTTTAGCATGCAGCAAATGATTTGCCCTCGTAAACTGTTGGGCAAAAATGCTCTTTGCAGTGTGCCTTAATATGGTTGACCCGGACTGTGATGATTCGGCTAGAAGCGAAAAAATCAAACTACAGAGTAGCAATAGTATAGGATGGTAGGTCGCTTGGGATTCACGAGAGCAATAAGTGTACCAACAAGAACAACAACAACAACAATAATAATAGTAATAATAATAATAATAATAATAATATAACAATAATAATAATATTAATAATAATAATAATAATAATAATATAACAATAATAATAATATTAATAATAATAATAATAATAATAATAATAATAATAATAATAATAATAGATAATAATAATAATAAAAGCAACAACAACAACAACAGCAACCTCAACTACAACAACAACAACAACTAACCATGACAATAATAACAAAAAACAACAACAACAATAACAATAACAAAATTGTGGCACTCTGGTGTAAAGCAGCTGTACCTCCAGAGCCAAAAAAGTATTTCCAAAATCAAAAATGAAACAATGGTTAGAACAGCAACCATCATATACTTTGACATAGACCATTGAGAAAAAAGTATGTACGGAATAAGGTGCTTGTGAGTGGCATTGATGAAGAGTGGCAAGCTGACATTGTTGATTTGCAGTCATTAAGTAAATTTAACGATGCATACAACTTTTTATTAAATACAATTCATCTGTTTTCCAAATACGCTTGGTCTGTACTCTTCAAAACAAAAAGTTCAAAAGACATCCTTGACGCTTTTCAGAAAATCTTTAAAGATTAAAAACTGTATAAATTACAGACTGATGCGGGTAAAGAATTTGTGAACAAAGAGTTTCAGAAATTTTTCAAATCTAAATCTGATGACTTCTTTGTTACTAAAAGCGAAATGAAAGCATCGGTAGTGGAACAATTTAATCACGCGCTAAAAGAAAAAACGTAGTGGTATATCACTGAAAGGAATACACATAGGTACATTGATGTCTTAAACAATCTCATGTATAATTGTAATCATTCTATGCATAGAACTATAGGTACATTTCCGGCAAATGTTACGCCAAGAAACGAGCAAGGAATTTTAAATAAAGCGTTTTGCACAACAAAAAAGATGCAGTATTCAAAGTCTGTCTCATTTATCCGAGAGCTTTTTCAATAAATATTTTTGAAGGCTACAGTAACCCCATCTTTCTCATTTACTGTAGTTTGCTAGATCTTGCTGTAATTACATAGCAGAGAAGAGTTTTTCAATAACCTTTTTGCGACATAATTTATTCTTGTTTTCCAGATGATTAATCAACTCACAGATAAAAATCGCGCATTCAGCTTATCCTAAGTTGACACTTTAAACATAATAGACTAAAATATTAAGAAATGTTGTGAACTCCCGCATAGCTCAGTGGTAGAACGTCTGCTTGTTGTGTCGAAGCAACCCGAGTTTGATTCCAGCCGATAGCTTTTTATTTAGCGCACTTACTATAGTATTCCCAGTACTGATTAAATGCCTAAATTAAATTTATATGGGCGGATTAGTGCATCAAAAATGGAAGAATTCCAGCCACTCGCCCTCACTGAGCTGACCTGTTAAATTACAGTAATTTGTCTTGTTTCGCTTACTGTAGCTCTTAAAAGAATTGACTAAAAAGCTATTGAATAAATGAAACAGACTATGAGTTTAATGTTGGCGATACGGTACATCTAAGTAAAGTTAAGCACACTTTTGAAAAAGGATACTGGCATAATTGGACCGAAGAATTTTTTATCATTAAAGAGGGATACGCTTGAACCCCACCAGTGTATAGTTTAGAAGACCAAATGGGTGGAAAATTAGAAGGTACAGCCAGAACTGCAAAAAATTGACATTTAAACTGAAGATTTATTCATTGTCGAAAAAATTCTAAAAACTCAAAAATGCGGCAACAAAACTGATCATTTTGATTGATAAGAGGGGTTACCCGGGAAAATTTGATTCTTGAGTGTCAGATTTAGTAAAACTATAAATAGTAATTTTCAATCTCATTTTGAAACAGAAAAAATGGAGGCTGGTCAGTGTTTCTTCAAGCATATTTTATGTCGTTCAATGCAAAATGCCTACTGACAAGCTATTTGAATCTTTTCAAATTTTATTAGGAAATACTTAGAAAAAGGCGACATATGCACCCTATTCAGGTTATGCCAGTATTTAAGCCCCAAGGCTAAATCTTATTCTGCTAATCTTTATACAAAAAGCGTTGATGATCACATTACTTCATCAATGTCAAACATTATGATCTAAAAAGCACAAATGTTTTGTAAAGTTTAAAAAATTCCTTGAAAAGTTTGGAAAATTTTTGCAAAGTTTGAAAAATTTCTTGCAGAGTTTGAATCAATTTTATATGCTTAAGGATAGCAAATTTGTAGACTTTGGAAAATTTCTTGCAAGCTTTGGAAAATTTCTTGCTGAAATTGAAAAATTTTTGCGATAAATGAAACTTTAGTTCATTCAATTTAGCATTGCTGCAGGCTTTGGAAAATTTCTCGCTGAAATTTTTGCTGAAATTGAAAAATACAGTAGTGTAAAGTGGTGTAAATTTTGTAAAGTGTAAAGAAGTGTAATGTGTAAGGTGTGAAAGAGTGAAAAGTGGTGTAAAGTAGTGTAAAGCGTAAACTTGTGTAAACTGTAAAGTGGTGTAAATAGTGTAAAGTATAAACTGATGTAAAGTGGTGTAAAGTGTAAAGTGGTATTAAGTAGTGTAAAAAGTGAACTGGTGTAAAGTGTAAAGTAATGTAAAAAAATGTAAAGTAATAACTGGTGTAAAGTGTAAGGTGGTGGAAAGTAGTTCACATCCCCCTTCATAGCCCCTCTTATCCAATTTCTATCATAGCCCACCTTATACTGTATAAATTAACCTCTCCACTGTTGTCCTAAGGCCTTTTTCTTAAAAGTGTTAAGAGCCCCGGTGATGCTATAGCGGCGCTAATGAATCTGAGCGGTACTAATGAACCCTTTTCAGACCAACGCCCTTTTTTGCCTGTCTCAGGCCTCCCAGGGACAACTTTTTTTCGAAAGTTCCGGAGCTACCCTTCCCCAACGACAACTATTTTTTAAAAGTCCCTGAACTACCTCTTCCCCAAGGACATCTACTTTTTGGGCAAAATACCCAAGGCGCACTCAGGGCGCAAGTATCACCCCCACCTATGTAATAACACAGGACACCCCCTCAGGGTGCACATTCTCACAGCCAGGGCGCACGTTTTAAGCCCCATCCTCCTGCTGCTACACACGCCCGCCTATGCTGTAACACAGGAAAAAAGCTCTCGAACCTAGTTCCCAAACTACTAGTTCCGGAACTACCCTGCCAGGGTCGCAGGCTATACTACTACTTATATAGCCTTTTTGGACTAAAAACAGCTATTAATCCCTTTCTGGAGTCGAGAAAATAGCTATATATCCTTCTGAAACTGAGAAAAGACAACTGAATAGACTTTCTGAGCTCAAAAAAGACTATATGGCTAGTTGTCTGAGCCCAAAAAGGCTGTAAAGCTAATTTTCAGAGCACAAACAAAGCTATACAGCAATGGTTTTCCGGCCAAAATCGTTGTATAGCTATCAGTTTTTCGAAGGTCGGGAAGGTAATACCCCCTCAACCCCATTCTCATGAATGCACTGCATGTGCATTATGGTGAGCGATTATACCACATAATTGGTCGTTTGCTGTTCCATATCCGATTTTATATTAATATTTGGTGCTTCGCGCCAAATAGCAGGGACACCATTTTGGTGCGGTTCAGTAATGTTCACAAACGGACTTAAGAGGGCGAGGGGTCGGCCGCCCCAATGACCCAAAATAATTGGCAAGATGAAGAATGGATATGAAATTAACAATAATTTGTGGCCGTCAGTGATAATAATTTCACAATTTTTTTAAGTTTTTTTTTTCAAAAATCATAATTTCACAAAAAAAATTTAATTTTTTTGAATTTTTCATGTTTTGAGCATAGTTTTCTACTACTTACGAGCATAAGTTTTCAAAACATTCCACGTCAAATGCTACAAATGCGAAGATAGAGCAGTAATTCAAGCTTGTTAACGTTCTTCTGCTTTAATTTCACATATTTTTCGGCACTTCGCGCCATATTTTCACTGAATTCATTTGAATTCAATAATTTATTTCGAGCCGTCACCATATCGGTAAAAGACCTGGACTACTTATTTCTCATGCAAAGCACTTTGTAATGTTCTTGCATTGTACTGTATTTAATCAGGGTTGGACTTTAGGTGGCCCATATGATTTAAAAATATTTGGCGCGATAAAGACATAGTACTTTATAAGCAATGGCTGCTGTTCCAAAAAATTACTGCATTCTCCATGGCCCAAGAACTGGCAGTTTGGACGCATTCAATTTTGCACTGTTCTAGAGACACCTCGAAATGGGAAAAAACTTTTTCGATATTCTCCCAAGACGCGTCCCCCAGAGGGAAAACTTACTTAAATACAACTTTTTTGGCATTCCGAGCAGTTGCGCTTATCTGAGATCGACTGCACCATACAATTTGCAGTGATTTTTAGCCGTCAGTGACCATAATTTCTCAAGGCCCCGAAATGGGAAAAAATTTTTGTTGCTCCTGAGGGTCCCCAGGGTGAAAAATAAAAAATTGGCGAAGTGCGTCTGGCACACCACCAAAACAGGTTTCTAGCGTACTTTTGAGCTAATGAACTCAAAATTTTCCCGCGCTTCGCGCCTAATTTCTTGTTTATGTATAATTTTGTCTTCTACACCGCTAAAAATCGCTCAAATTTTGAGTTAGACATAGAGACATGTCAATTGTTTGCTAGCGCTGTGTGCATTCATTGTAAAGCTATCGTTTTTGCCTTCTAGCTCACTCTAAACAGCTCAAATTTGAGTTATGACATGGAAAACATGAAATTTTTCCGGTTTATTGTTCATATGTTTTTTGTCTTCTAACCCGCTCAAATGCGCTCAAATTTGAACTTGACATGCAGAATATGTCCATTTTTTCGGCGCTTGGCGCCGAATTAATGATTATTCCATATTGTTTTTCTCTGCAAAGCACAATGATTAAGTACAAAGGCAAGAGATAAGAAATAATCCGTCGATTAAGTGATGAGAAATCAGCATAAATGATAAATTTGCTGTATATCAATATGAAATAAAGTGCAAATTTATTAATTTTTTTTTGTTCGAAATTTTGCTTCACCGACGTATAGAGCTCGCCGAGATACGCTGAAAACTGCCTTCATTTTCAGCCTATCTCCAAATGGTTCTCGAGATATATGGCTTCAAACATTTTTGCCCCCCCCCCGAAATAAAATCCTGGGTGCGGGCCTGCTCGCAATCATACATGTTCTTGGGAAGCTTAGGGAGTACACCCCTTCTTTAGAAAAGTTTCTCACCCCCGTCCCACAGAAATTTTTTTAACCCCATCCCCAACTCCAGAATCCTTAATTTTGTAAAAGTTCCCAAAAATTTCCTGAAAGTTCACAGAAAAGGTGCTTTTTAAAAGAGCTTTTAGCTATCTATTTGCTCACAAGTGTGTTTTTGGCGCTTCGCGCCATGTACTTATGTTTTAAGTATATTTTGTGCCCTTTGTTCGACTTTTCTGTGATTTTTATCTTGAAATTTTTCGTTTTAAGATAGAGTATCGTCGGAAAACGCCAGAAAAACGATGTTTTTAACGCGTGCCCACTGCCCACCATTTTTGGGCCCATAAAGGATACTTTAAGGTTTCAACCCCCAACAGAATTCTCATGCTATGCATGGCTGGTTACGACGCATTATTTTTATCATCCATTTTATCTCAAAAAAGCAAGTATGATACCTAGCCAAACTATCCAGTTATATGCGGCTGGAGGTTAAAGTCGACTACACTTAACAAAGATTGTTGTCAAGTGCAAGAACGTTGGCTTGAATGTTCGACGTCAGCATGAATCCCATGAGAAGTAATATCTGGTTTGACGTTAAGGGCATGATTCTGACAGCTAAACGCGCTCAATCTATCTACTTGCATTTGTTCAAAGTTAAAGTATCACCCCGGCGTATAAGACCTTGGGTGGTTCCGGGTCCCATCCTATCAGTGGCGGATCCAGGATTTTCCTAAGGGGGGCGGTACCCCTAAGGAAGGGGCGGAACCCTGACTATGGGCGGAAAAACTAGCCGTTTTAACCCTAAAATCGCTAAAAATCGCTGAAAAATGCTTTAATTTTGCGCACTATTTTGGGCCATATGGGGGGACCCCTCCGGGTGGCTTCCGGGTCCGCCCTGCATCCTATAGAAAGATATTCACTGCTTCAAGAATTTTCACCCCTCTATAGAATTTGCGACCTTCCAAAAAAACGTGGAAAAGGTGCTGTTTAAGAGTTTTGAGCTGTCACTCATCTCGTAGTGTCCAATTTTAAGCGCCATATACTCATTTTGACCATATTCTTTTCGAATCGCTCTGATGTTTTTCCGAATTTTTTTTTAAATCTTCGTTTTTACGCTGTAGAAACATAGAGAAAGTCAATTTTTTTAATTCTTTATTCATTTTTTTTACATTTTTTAAATTTTTCCATTCTTTTTTGATCCAACGAAGGAAATTTGGAAGAGATTTTTAACGTCTCCCCCTCCCCCCGAATTCCTTAGGCTGTTTAGTAAACAGTTAAAAGCTTAACTGTTTTTTTCCAATTAGGCAAATGATGCACAACTTTGTGTATTTACAAGCGCATGAATGCTACCTTTTCGGCTATACACAGAGATCCGTGATTTATCCTTGTCCGTCAGGAACGTAGATAATGTCATCTCTTCATCCGTTTCATCAGCATCTGTCATATTTGCTGAACACGAGGGTGGACTGACTGAGGAGACTGAATTATTCAACGAGGAAGCGTTGTGGCTGTTAAACAGAGTCTCTCTAAACGTGGCTTTAAATTCAACCCCCATGACTAAGAAAATAACTGTTCTTATCGAGCCAACTGCATCCTCATCCACACGTTGCTTCAGCATTTCTCCAGCAAGAGTACCGTACTGCACTGCATCAGCTAGCAAATTAGATATCAAAGCTAATGACAAGGAACAAAGATATCAAAACACGCATGCAACAATAGCAGTGTTTTTTTGTACAAGGTCCGTTTCTACATGTACAAAGATGTCCCCTAAAGACTTTGTACATTTTGTGCACATTAATTTTTGGGTACTATGATATGGTACAGTAGCAATTTTAGTGTGGTAAAAACGGAAATGTTCGACTGTTTGGTAGTGTATTTTAGCTAATCTCTGGGTCTTTAAGGGCAAAAATCGCTGAGACTCGTCTTGAAACGGCGGAAAGCGCCGAAAAACTTGACATTTTTCCCAATTTAAATGAAATTTCTGCCATTATAAAGATATATATAAAACACACAATTACTCATTTCGACGCGCGCCAAAATTATGCAAATTTCAGACCTTTTTTGCGATTTTAGTCTTCCCAAAAATCTTTGTACATGTACAAAGATGGTCCTAAAAAGTCTTTGTACACCGGAAAAAATTTTTGTCAAATACGAAAAAACACTGGCAATAGACAACAGACCAATTAGCAACTGCAATTAGCGCCAGAACTAAATTGCGCCATACCTATATAACGCGACTATGCAAGTACAGGAGGAGAGTAAAAAAATTTGGAAGGTAGGATCATGCACGGAAAGATCAATAAAATGCCCGCCTTTGACGTAGAATGATCACATTTTTCAACGCTCCGCGCTAGATGTAAAATTTTTCAATGATTTTGGCTAAAGCGCGACCAAAAAAAGACAGTTTTTATTGTCTTTTATATAAGCGAAAAAAACTTTTTTTAGAAAAGATCGAATTTCATCAGTAGGACCCCAGAATTGAATTTTCGCACATTTTTGCGATTTTTGCTACTTTAACCCTCCGCTTACCGTGTCCTAGGAGTGGATCACAGGAGTTCCTGACAAGGGGGAGGGGGTAGCGAAAGCCTACAATTTGCATAAGTGTCGGAATTCTTAAAAAAACCCATTTATTACATACGTTGAAACCAGCGATTCTTTGCCGTTTTTTGATAGAATCATTTGTGATCCGAATTTTCTAATGTTTTTAACGAAAAAGGCACAAAATTAGAGCGAAAATCGGCGAAAAAATTCGAGAAATCATTATAAAAATAAAAAATCCTTGTTCTATACATAAACTAGTCTTTTGAGGTAAAAATAGAGTTTTTAGAGCACCGAGAAAGTCAGTAAATATAATTATTACTTGCGGAAAAATATGAAAAATCGTGATAAAAACAGCTAAAATCGTCAAAAAATACGCATATCTATGGCGCCAAAATGTTTTTTGACGACTGGTAAAAACAATTAAAAACCACTTTTTTACGAATTATTAGAAAATTTTTGGGAAACTTCTGAGAAATCGCGAATCCAGAGGGAGCGGGCCAAAAATGATTGCTTTTAGGCCACGTGAAAAACCGACATTCGGCCAATTTTTTGGAAATTTCAACGTGATGATTCAACATTGAACTTTTTTATAAAATGTTCTGGGGATTCCTTCGCATTTTTGCTGCATCTAACGACCATGCATGTAACGGCTTGAAATATAGGATGGGGGCCTTTGACCATTTTTTAGAAGAGGGGCTAAGTTACCTCAAATTTTTGGCCCAAAACAGCCAAAAATCACCTAAGTAGTAAGGGACAGCCAACCAAGATCAGTGTGGGCGCATAGGGCCTATCTTCTCATCGCACTACGTTAAACATAGCAAAAAACTTTTCGGCAACATAAAAAACTTTTCACCGAGTAAACATGATGTCAAACTTTAGTGATTGGCGTAGTTTTTAAGCTTCAAAGCCTAAAAGGGTCATAACTTTTGATCTAGGAACGGTAGAGGCGAACAGTTTTTAGATTTGCATTCCTCAGTATCAATTTTACCAAGAACCAAACTTTCAGCCATTTTGTTCAATTTTCAATCTCCCAATCTTATTATTCAATGGACATTACGGCTAGTCTAAAAATATTTCGGCAATGCTGACTACCAGAAAAAGTGAATGGGAATTTTTGCAACTGGCTTAGTTTTTATGAAAGCACACGCCAAAAGGAAGCACTCAAGGTTTTTCACAAAATGCGACGAATGTGAGGGTAAATTTATAGAATGTTAGGAACACATTCAAGAATGTGACGTAATGTGAAACAAGATAGGATGAAAATACTGAATGTGAGGTCAAAACACACTCAAAAGGCACAATTGTGCTAAAATGATGATTATTTGAGACGTTTGACTAAACTCTTCAGGAATTTTATGAATCTGAGAAAACGCATAGAATGTACACCAAGACTAACATTAATTCATTGATAGTAAATTAGATTAGTAAATTAGTATAAATTAGTAAAATTAGTAAAATAAATTAGTATTATTTATTATTTATTATTTAAATTAGTACAAGGAATAACAAAATCAGTGGACGATTTCACTGAAGATGACAGTGTTTCAGAAGAGAAAATAATAATATTAACAGTGATGGTGATGATGAGGTTGACGAATATGAAACTGATGACAGCTACACCAATGACAGTGGCTGGAATATTCCCTTCTGGCGTCATATAATCGAATGCTATCTTGGGAACATGAATTATTTTTTAGGCAGAAATGCAGAATGACGGGCAGAACCACTTTATACCAAGTTTGTTGAAAAATTACGTCACGTCTACAACTGCAACTGAAAGAGACACGTAACCATACATTATCTTGGGTAGTTGGGGGGGTTTCACCCCCCAGAAAAATTGTCACCCCCAGTGTTTTTTGTACAAGGTCCTTTTGTACATGTACAAAGATGGTAAGATGGTCCCCAAAAGTCTTTGTACATTTTGTACATACAAATTTTTGTGTACTATGATATGGTACATAACGATTTTAGTGAGGCAAAACAGGGTTTTTCGACGTTTGATAGTGTATTTTAGCTGATTTCAGGGTCTCTATGGGCAAAAATCGCTGAGATTCGTCCTAAAACGGCGCGAAGCACACTAGAAAATTCGACATGTTTCCTTTTGAAATGCAATTTTAGCCATTATTAAGATATATAGAACTCACAATCACTCATTTCAGCGCGATGCGCCGAAAATGTTTGCGAATTTTAGACCTTCTCTGCAATTTTTTCATCCCAAAAATCATTTGTACATCTATATAGACGGTCCCAAAAATCTTTATACATCGGGAAAATTCTTTGCCAATACAAAAAAACAGCCCGCCCCAAAATTTTTTCATTCCCCCAGAATTGAAGATTTCTTGAAAATTATCAAAAATTATCTAAAAATTTGTCAAAAAGAAGCTTTTTTAAGCCTTTTTAGCTATCTATTTGCTCAAAAGTGCTAAATTATCGGCGTTTCGCGTCATTATACTCATCTTTTGACTATATTTTGTTCAACTGGTTCCAACTTTTTGATTTTTTTCGAAATTTTTTCATGTTTTAATGCTCTAGAAAGATAGAGCATCGTCAGAAACGCTGAAAAACTATGTTTTTGACGCGTACTTATCATTTTTGGACCCAAAAAAGGCACTTTATAATTTCAAGCCCCCTTCCCGAAATTCCCATGATGTGCAGTATGCACGTAACCATTTCCAGAATAATTTAAAGCGTGGTAAAATTGAATCTAAGGATGCAACTGGGAGTACCAGTAAATTTTTGTTTAAAAAAGTTATTTTGAACAATACCGGTATTTTTGGAAAGGAATTGAGTCGTTCGACTGAAGCTGGTGAACTAAATGAAATGAACCAGTACAAAGCTATCAGGACCTTCAAAGAAGGATAGCAATTTAATTCCTAAAACTTGATGTCTTCTTTGTTATTCGTATGGCTGAAATTTTGGGAGTTGTTGCACATGTGTGCACCTTTTCCCACACATTTTGCAAATTTTACGCCACATTTTGCGCAGAAACGTCACATTCCGAATTGTGGTGATCACATTTGGCACCTTTACTTCACATTTTACTCAAAAAACGCCACAATCAGCACATTCGTCAAAAAGCGTAGCCTTAATGTACATTTTACAGGTTTCTTGAGATTATTCATAAAATTCCTGAAGAGTATAGTCAAACGTTTCAAATAATCATCATTTTAGCATAATTGTGCTTTGTGCGTGTATTTTAGCCTCAGATTCTGTATTTTCATCCTTATATTCTGTTTCACATTCCGCCAGATTCTCGAAAGTGTTCTTAATATTCCACACGTTTACCCTCACATTCAGGGGCGGATTTGGGGGACGGGGGTTGCGCTTCCCCCCAATTGGCCAAAAATAGTGCGCAAAATTAAGCATTTTTGAGCGATTTTTAGCGATTTTCGGGTAAAAAACGGCTAATTTTTCCGCCCAAGTCAGGGTTCCGCCCCCCCCTTAGGGGTTTAGGGGTACCACCCCCCCCCTTGGGAAAATCCTGGATCTGCCACTGATGATGGCGTCAACTTTCATGGCGAGCAATGTCGGTCACGTATCTCTAGGGGGAATGGGGAGGTTCGACGCCCCAAAATTCAGAAAAATC
This sequence comes from Mermis nigrescens, assembly GCA_036768485.1. Classification (NCBI taxonomy): domain Eukaryota; kingdom Metazoa; phylum Nematoda; class Enoplea; order Mermithida; family Mermithidae; genus Mermis; species Mermis nigrescens. The sequence goes on from JAVLUZ010000785.1 coordinate 176,620, forward strand.
GGAAACATAGGACTTTTTAAACGTTATTTTGTGCTATCTCTGGCCTTTTTGGGCATAGTCCCCCCGGAAAAAAATAGGACGGCCAGCTATGTGCCTGAGCACTGTATGTTATGAAACGGTCGAGTAGGTACCTACGCTTTTACTGTCCATGATCCATCTAATATTCCTAAAATTTAGATCAATGAAAATTCTTTCCAAGATCTGATAGAGGACAAAACGTCCCACGGGACGAAGACCAAAGCACAAAATTCGTCTAAAAGTAAAGCATTATTGCAAATCAGCAAACCAAAGCATTGACGAAAAGTAGTAAATTTTGTGGGTGCCCACCGAACAAAATTCTGGCTAAGTCACTGCATTAAACACATGTGAAGAATATAAGGCTGCTAACTAAATAACGGCAAATAGGCGTACGGATTCGGACGTTCAAACATCTTGCCGTTTGAAAAGAATTTTTTAAACAGTTGAGCATGTCCACAGATTCTAACATGGATCCTTTTGCGGGATCATAACATCGATGAAAAACTTGCACCGCAGAGGGTCCGGACTTGGCCACCAAGCAGTGTCTCCTATTTTCTTCAATCGATCCATCCTTCTTGCTACGCATATTAAAGAAATGTTTCAACTCGTGACTTTTGTTTTTTAACATCACAAAACCACCTTGCAGGCAGCCTCATGCGATGCAATTTTGATCAAGCATGTGTAGAACTGTTCAACCCCAAAATGCAAAAGGGTCAGCGAGCAGTCGAATCCATAATTTTCAATTTGAGTTCAGTGCTCGCCATGAAACATGACGCACTATAAGCATCAGATTTATATTGATGATGCGTTGTGAGCGCTGCGTTTCATCTATAATGCGCGATCATCTATTTTATTATTATAGGATATTTATCTGTATCATGCCGTTAATCTGGCGATGCAGACAGCGCAATTCAGCTATTAATAGCGCCAACAAGAAGGAAGTGCGCACGTGAATGCCGGAAGCGCGCACGTGAATGCCGGAAGCGCGCACGTGAATGCCGGAAGCGCGCACGTGAATGCCGGAAGCGGCGCACGGAATGCCGAAGCGCGCAAATGAATGCCGTTCTATATTCAGGTGAGTGCGCGCGCGTGAATGCCCTTCTATATTCAGGCACGCAGCGCTCCGGCATTCACATGCACCCTTCCTTCTTGTTGGCGCTATTAATAGCTAAATTGCGCCGTCCGCATTGCCAGATTAATGGCATGATACAGATAAATATCCTATAATAATAAAAAAGAGATGATAGCGAATTATAGACAAAACGCGGCGCTCGCGACGCATCATCTAATATAAATGTGACGATTATAGTGAGTCATGTTTCATGGCGAGCACTGTATAAGACAACATTAACGAAATCGCTTGAAAGTAAAGTATTTTAGACCAAAATTGCTCGGACGGTACCAAGCTTTAGGACCCTTCAGTCGGAGGTAGTATCACCCGTTACCACCCCTGTACGCATATATAATCAAGACCCCAATCCCCTCCCAGCCACATGTCCCTCCCGACTTCGTCTATTGACCCTGAGTACACTCGTATTTGCGTATTCCATTGCTTCTCAGCATTTTTCTGTATTATTTACATTTTTATTCAGTTATCATTTATTTATTTGCTGAGCGGGTACTTCAGAAATGCATATTTCTCACAACCCAGCATGCAGCTCTAAGGGGGAGAGGTAGGGTGATTAGTAGTGTTGTAAAAGATAAAAAAAGATAAGAGTTTTCTGCTCTTGCAAAACACACAAACACAAATCTGGGTAGTGGAATTGACTTGTTCTTGGGTTGAAATTAGTGTTGTAAAAGATAAGGATATATTGCAAGATAAAAGATAATGATTAATATAGCTTTATCTTTATCTTTATCTTTCTAAAAAGATAAAGATAACACTATCTTTTGTTATCTTTTACAACACTAGTGATTAGTCCCCCCATTTTGAAAATACGAGTGAGTACCTTTTGTTAAGATCCCCTAAAGGAAAAGACTGAAATTTCTTGAAGCGGATTTGAAAGACAGTCAAAATAGATTTAAGCTCGCTTTTGAGCTGATGGATCAAAAAAATTTTCGGCACTTTCAAACTAATTTTTTCAATTTTTTTCTCAAAATTATTTCTCCTCTTATAATCAGAGCTCGCTGAGAAACGCCCAAAAAACACCATTATTTTCCTAAAAAGCATTTGTTGAGATATTTGACTTTAAAATTTTAGTCCCCCAAATTCAGTAGGCCAGCTATACGGGACTGCTCAAAAGATCGAATTTTCTACAGGACTCACAGATGCCATTGTATTGTATTCCATTTATAACCGCATCTGCTGTCTTCATTCCTTCTAAATCAACAACCTGGACGTCCAGCATGCCGAAAAGTTGCTCCTCGCGTTCAGCCAAACGATCTGAATATTGTAACAAGCAATGCTGATGATCAATGGTGATCATATATGATCTAGGAGGGGGAGAATATATTTTGTTCAATTTGTTCCGACTTTTTAAAATATTTTCCAAATTATTTAATGTTTTTATGTTCTAAAAAGATAGAGCTTCGCCAGAAACGCTGGAAAACGATGTTTTTGGCATGCACTCTTTCCAGAATTCGCGCTTTTCCCCTTATTTAAATAACTTCCCCAAAAACTCGTAGAAAAGGTAATTTAAGCTTTCTTAGCCAACTATTTTACCAAAAGCGTCAAAATTTCGCCGCTTCGCGCCATATACTCATTTTTGGACTGTATTTTGTTCACTTTGTTCGAATTTTTTACTCGTTCCGAATGTCGATCATTTTTGAACTCAAAAGAGGCATTTTAGAACTTGACCCTCCCGCAAGATATTCCCATGCTGTGCATGTCCAGTGGTGGGTGTAGAATTTTCAAAAAGGCGGGAGGCGGTATCCCGATTCTTTTCCAAGCTGTTGAAAATAGGTCGAAATTCGCACTTAAAGTGTGAAACAACAGATTTTCTGCCTTTTTGCAAAGCCTACTTTCGTTAAAACACATTTTCGAGCAACATTTCCCAAAGGAACTCCAAAATTTTTAACAATTTTATGCAAAAATGAATAAACTACTTTAACTTGGCAAAGAACCTGTGCGAAGATCCGGAAAATTGGAAACTTTAGACAGTAATACATCCAGAGTCCTTGTAGAATAATTGCTCTATCTACTCTATCTGTGCTCTTGGAGCGATATAGATTGAAGCATTTGAAGCATATTTTTAAAATTTCTACTCCATAATGGCAGAAAGTATGCTGAATGCAACCAAAAACTATTCCTAGTTGCTAAAATACGGCTTCCAAGTTCCAGGTCGTCAGAAAAAATGTGCAATTAAGAGGTGTATGTATATCGATGGCCGAAAATCAATACAAATTACAACGTATTCATTGTCTGTTTATTCAATCATATCAAGCCAATTGAGGGAGGGGTTTCATCCCCCCAGATAAATATTCACCCCCGCCAGAAAAATATTCACCCGCATGAGATTTTTCATCCCCTACCCCGAATTCGCGACTTTTCAAAAGTTCCCAATTTTTTTTAAATTTGTAGAGAAAAAGTGCGTTTCTAAGCGATTTTAGCTATCTGTTTGCTCGAAAGTGTCCAATGTTCGGCGCTTCGCGCCATATGATCATGTTATGACTATATATTGTTCAATTAATTTGATTTTTTTGTTTTTTGAAATTTTTCAATGTTTTTATGCTCTAGAAAGATAGAGCATCGTCAGAAACGCCGAAAAACGACGTTTTTGACGCGTACCTACCATTATTTAGGCCCAAAAAGAGCACTTTAAAATTTCAAACCCCCCTTCACGAAGTCCCATGCTGTGCATGAATACTGCCAACAATATGCTTGATTAAATGTTGAATATTTTTCGATAAGCCAGGGAAATCGAAATGTAACTTGTTTAACGAGGAACAATCAGTTCATTAGATTCATCCACCAAGCTTGACCTTATTTGTTCATTAAGGCTTGGTACCTTGTCCTTCTAAGAACCTAATCAGGTACACTTAATCATACATCTTGTAGGAGGAATGAGGATTCCCCCATGTATACTTGCTCGCTCGCCTCCATCCCCCAAAGCCAGAAACTTTTGACCCCTAAATGGTTTTTCACCATTTCTATGTCTTTTTTGGTCAAAAAATGAAGGTAAGTTAACCCCGTCCCAAAATGGTCGAAAATCCGCACCCCAAATTTTGAGCCGATACATGTATGTACGAGCAGTATGCAATTAATAATCTTATTACCGGATGATTGTCTACCACCAACAGAGTCGAGTGAACCTCGGAATGTCGACTTTGGATGCCCTGAACGTTGTGTGTCGAGATCATTAATTGTATTCTAAAAGTAGCTTTTCATAAATTGATGATAATCATAATTACATGATCTCATACGCATGTGGAAAACCCTATCAAAGGACAAAATAGAACACTTTTTCAGGAAAAATTAGACGACACGTAGGTAAAAACGGAAAAATTACAACGTAAAAATAATGGCCATATACTCTGAATAAAGGCCAGCCATCAGGCGCGGATATGGAAAGGAGGGTGAAGAGGGGCGAACCTCCTCTCGTCAAAAAATATTTGGGCGCAATGGAGAATGTGTATTTTTTATGAATCTAGTCAGGGGCGAATTAAAGGGGCGGGGAGGGGCGGCCACAACCTCCAACCCCATTGGCCAAAAACGCTTGGTGAGATAAGGAATGGATATTACATTTGCTACGATTTATGGCCGTCCGTGACCATATTTTCATGAATTTTTCCTGCGCTTCGCACTATATGTTTCTTTTTAATGACATTTCTTAGCTTTCTTGACAGCCTGAAAGCCATATTATGGCGCCAGGAATAGGTTTCTATAGCCGAAAACATTTTCATGACCCCTAAGAACAGAAACAGCTATTTCAGTATACTTTTCTTCCTAAGCATGAATTTGAAAAATTTTTGACGCTCCCGCACTAAATGCTGCAAATACAGGCAATATACTTACATTTCAAATCTGGAAACATCCTTCTTTGTAATTTGAAATATTCTCTAGCGCTTTGCGCCGTTTTTCGCTAAATTCAAAGTAGTTTACCCTTCTTTTACGCACAAAATTGTCAAAAAATTAAAAATTGTTCAAGAAATTGTTGCGCCGAAAAAGATTTTAAATTAAAGCCAATCTACATCCGCCACTGATTCTAGGCATTTTTTATCACGATAAAACTTTTTCACGGCAGTAGCACGCATGCACAGCATGGGAATTCCGAGGGGTGTGAAATTTTCAAGTGCTTTTTGGGGTCCAAAAACAGTGGGTATGCGTCAAAAACATCGTTTTTCGGCTTTTCTGACGATGCTCTACCTTTCTAGAGCAGAAAAACATAAAAATTTCAATAAAACTGAGAAAAAAGTCGAATAAATAGAACAAAACATAGTCAAAACATGAGTATATTGCGCGAAGCGCCAAAAATTTGACAATTTCGAGCAAATAGATGGCTAAAAACGCTACAGAAAGCACATGGTCAGCAGAGTAGTTTATGTATATACGGGACATGAATTTTTTACTTCTTACACTATTTTTCATGAATGATTTTTCGATGGTGCTTTGTGGCTATTTTTGCATGAATTTTACACGTTCTTCGTAGTAAACCTTCGAAACTTTCAACTTTTTTCGGTTCAAAAATAATTCTGTCCATCAAAAAGACGAGAAAACCGCTACTTTAAGCATAATGTATGGATTTTTTAGACGATTCTTGTCATTACTAAAAGAATTATTGTTCCACCCCTGCCCTCATTTCTTAGGATATTATGGATCCGCCTCAGCCAGTCATTGCTGTATTGTAACGTTTATAGCGATTCTGAGGGCATTTAGGATCCAAAAAGCTATTCAGCTCATGACTTACCCAGCATCACACCGGCCATACTGTGCATTATATTGCTGAAAAGGTCAAGTAAAATAAGTAAAGTTAAAATAAAAAGAGGGAAAGTAAAAGTAAAAGTAAAATAAAATAAAAATAAAACAAAAGTACAAGTAAAACATTGATTGTTCACCGAAAGATAAGCAGGATAAAAGCACTTTCACTGACAGATTCGAAAAACAAAACGAAAATGATAAAAAAACTGAAAAAATAGAAGAAAAAAGAAAAATATCTTTGTATATCTTTCGTCCGTCCGTAACATCATATATCAAACATTCCGCGTGAACCTGTTCGATTAAACTACGATCCCTCTTTTTAGACGACTGAGGCCCAGAAGTGCAATAATCGTTCGACTGTTTGGATTTTGTGATAACCTCAATGACCTCCACCTCGTTTTTGCTGTCAATTTGCTGATTCATATATGAATTACTGATCGATTCTTTGGCCAACAGCTTGTTACATTCGGTTTCAAATTTAGTTAAATCGCTTAAGTGGCCTTGAATGCGCCAGGGAACATTTTCGGCTGAAGGGGTGACTTTCAAATTTAGGTCGCTGGCCAGGCTTTTAACAGAAAAATCCGGTCTTTGCTCAATCAACTTCCCATTGATTAACTCAATGTCGTCTGCTCTCAGCAAAGGCAATGGCCGTGAAGCGCAACTCCTATAAATTATTCACTAAACTCTTCTGACAGGTATTTGTCGTTAAATGAATAAACGTTGGGCACTAGACATACATGGCGTGAGAATTCAGGAGAGGAATGCAATTTTAGAGTGGCTTTTTGTGCTCAAAAATTGTGGACGAATTAAAAACGTCGTTTCTTAGCGTTTCTGATGTTGCTCTATCTTTAAAGAGCACAGAGGCATAAAAAATCGCGAAAAAAAACAAAAAATTGAATAGATTGGACAACATTATATATATAAATAGTCAAAAAACGAGCATATGGCGCGACTAAAACTCTTAAAACAGCAACATTTCAACGAATTTTTCTGAAACTTCTGAAAAATCGCGTTGTCGAGTTCGAAATGTCAATGCATAGCTATAAAGTGCGATTTTCAGCCTTTCCTCTACAAAACAAATCCTCCAAATGATTCCTGCAACCCATAGGAGCGCAATGTCAAACTTTCAAGATAGGGGGTTATGAAGAACAAAAATTGCAAGATAGGTATGTGCTTAGTGAAAACGGCTCTATAGTCCTTTTGAAGTCAGAAAATTAGCTATATAGCCATTTTGCTCTCAGAAAACTAGCATTATAGCCTTTTTGGATTAACAAATATAGCTATATAGCCTTATCGAATTATAAACAGCTATTAACCCATTTTTGGAGTCGAGAAAATAGCTTTATATCCTTTTGAAACACAGAAAAGACAGCTAAATAGCATTTCTGAGCTCAAAAAAGACTATATAGCTAGTTTTCTGAGCCCAAAAATGCTGTACAGCAAATTTTCCGAGCACAAAAAGGCTATACAGCAATGGTTTTTCGGCCAGAATTGCTGTATACCTTTCAGCTTTTCAAACCTGAGGGGGGGCAATACCACACTTCATCCCCCCTGCTCTTGTGTGCTGCTCCCGTCAAAAGTTTATGTCTCAGTCCTACGTATGGGCAAAATAGTCAGCTGTGCTTGGGACGCAAAGGCTTCCTTTACCACAGAAATTCTTTCGCCCTGTAATTTGCGATTTTCCAAGAAAAATCGTAGAGAAGGTGCTTTAACAAATTTTAGCTATCAGCGTGCTCGAAAGTGTCAAATTTCGGTGCTTCGAGCCACAAATTATTTTGTAATTGTTTCAGTACACCTATTCCAGTCTTATTTCGAATTTTTATTTTATCTCTTACGTTTCATGAAGTAAGAGCATGGTTTTATATGTAAAAAAATTATGTTTTTGACTATGTCCACCATTTTTTAGTCTAAAAAGACACGTGCTAAAAATTTTTAATTTTTAACCCCCCTCTAGAAATTTTTTTAGCGCGGAGCCAAGGAAACCGGTCCTGCGCCAACGGAATATTTTGGGTATTAGCGCCATGTGAAAAGGCTTTTCTGAATTAAGAGATAAGACTTTCTGGCATTTTAAAAGCATTTTCCAAGAAGGTTCAAAAAATTTCGACTCTTCGCGCCGCACAAATGTATGATTTTTGCTTTACTAAGATGTTAGCTCTGTAATTTAGAATGCTGATGCAGTTAATCGTTCTTTCCAACAAGCTCTTCTGAAAACTTAACATCGATTTTGCTTAATCTGCAAGCGTAAGACTTTCCACTGTGGACAAAGACTAATTAATCATTGATTAAAAAAAGTTCTAACCAAAATAGCAGCATGAAAGCTTTGCATTAGATCAGTCAAGCTCCAATAGTTTTGACAAATATTACCTAATGTGATCAATCACACCTATACATGCAGGCAAGTCTATTCCAGGTATCCCGAAATGAAATTTTTTCAGTTTCCATTCGGGTTCCCAAAAGAAAAAGTTTGAAACTCAAATGCGCTTAACTGACCGTGAAAGCAGATTTTAACAATCTTTTAACTAGGTTAGGGATCGCAGAATTTTTCGACGCTTTGCGTCGAATTAATTTTTTTATTTTATATTCGTCGTATAAACAGCCGTATATGTGGCTCAATGAATCATATCAAAATTTGTGAACGAATATTGATTAAGCAATTGATCAGTCAAGCGTGAACGAAGTGGATAATGAGAAATCAGTCGTGTCGATACTTTTTGTAAGACATGCAAAATGTAAAAAAGTCATTGGAAAACTTTTTACACCATGGCGTAGAGCTTGCCGAGCAGCGCGCCAAAAGTGCCATTATTTTGTTCCCCCCAATAGTGACAACTTGTTTCGGTGCGCTAATGAGAGGCCCCTTGCGCAAATGCTCTCTTCTGGCTATTAGCGGCCCCACTGATGGTGTTGGCGCAAAGAAGTCCCTGTTCCCCCAAATCCCGATGCTGCGCATAACTGAACAGCACCACACATGGGCGAGGGGGTCAGTTAGTGGTACCATACATGTAATAGAGAAGTTTAGGGATCCCTTACCCCCGACCATACATGTACAGCATAGGAATTCTGGGGGTCACGCTCAAACATTTTTTAAAAAGTGCCTTTTTGGGCTAAAAACGATAGGTACACGCAGTGTTGTTTTTGTATTCGGCAAAGATTTTTCCCGATGTACAAAGACTTTTGGGTACCGTCTTTGTACATGTACAAAGATTTTTCGGAAGACCAAAACTGCAAAAAAGGTTTTGAAATTCGCAGAAATTTTCGGCGCTTCGCGCCGAAATGAGAAATTGTGTTCTAAATATCTTCATAATGTCAAAAATTGCGTTTTGAAAGGAAAAATGTCAAATTTTTCGCCAGCTTCGCGCCGTTTTGAGGCGATTATTAGCACTGTTTTTTAGCGCGAGCGCAAACAAAAGTGGCCGCGCGCAAAGGATAATTCTCGGACATTTGCTACCCATGCATATACAGGTAAGTAAAAAAATAGAATCGTTCGTCGAACCATTATCTTCTTAACGATGGAAGCAAATGGAATGCGGTTTTGATAAAAAGTCAATTAAACAGTTACAAAGATAATAAGTTATTGCGTTTTCCAAAAAATTTATAAGCAATATAGCGAAAGTCGTTTTTTCGAGTCATGAAAGCATCCGCCAGAAAAATTAATTATATTTGTTGTCGAGTAACTTTACGGCGCCCTGTGACAATTGAGTCAAACTTCTATTCTTAAGCCACTTAATACAACCATCTCTATACTGATATACTTTACTGCATTCTTGGTTAGTGTAAAATAATCAATCCTTATCAAAAGCTGCACATTTTGGTCACTGCTTGCAAATTAAAAAGCTGATTATGAATGTAGCAACCCACAGTAAGACTGCAGTTGCATCACGAAGACTAAATTTATCAAAATACAAATAAACAGGAACAAATATGTTTAGGATCATGCAAAGCATATCGCATTCAATTATTTTTCTCTGTTAAAAGCGTATTATCTTAGGGGATAACTTGTTTTATGCACTAAATCTGTAAAGTCCCTGGAAAAAATAGTTTTGCAAAATTTAGTGGAAACCAACAGCAGCTCAACCAGCAGAATTAAAATTGGCTACATTTCTCGAGTGATATGCTCTCGGAGAAAGCCAAACGCATTTCAAACCGCGTTTAATTTGGACAACTATTTATGAAGTTGGACCGAAATAGTGCGCGAAATTCGGGATTTTTTAGCGATTTTTAGCGATTTTCGGGTTAAAACGACTAATTTTTCGGCCCAAGTCAGGGTTCCGCCCCCCTTAGGAAAATCCTGGATCGTCCACTGGTTATAAGGTCCAATATCCGACTCGATTTTTTTTTGACCACCTTGTATGAGCAGCACAAAAAAACGGATTTGAGTACGTCCTAATGAAGGTCAAAAAGCAACCCAATCATGAAAAATTGGATCGTCTCAGTCAACAATTCTCCACAGATAGGATATGATCGCATAGGCAGACTGTGTTATGAGATATCTTACAAACAGGGGCAGATCGAACGGAATTCAGAGGAGGCTGAACCATATTGAACTAAGATCGTCGGCGAAATGTAAAGAATAAAAATGTATTTTTAACAAGTGGCCTTTGCCTGAGGCACGTAGCTGGCTTTCTGAATTTGGGAGGGAGGCTAAAATTTTTAAATCAGATAAATCGAAAACCGCTTCCAGATAATCGAAAATAATCACGTTTTTAGGCGTTCCTGAGCGAACTCTCATATTGGAAAAAATTTGAAAAATTTTATCTTAATCTATGTTGTCTTCAGGATATCGCATAAGATGACTAATATAATAATAACATAATAACATAACATAACTTTCTCAACATCGGGCTGTTTTAAGACAAAATTTATGCAAAACAATAAATTTGGCGCTAAGCGCCCAAAAATTTTGGGGCTATTAACTCAAAAGCAGGCACGTAGCTGGCCCTCCTATTTTGAGAGGGACCAACACCAATTTTGGGGGGTCTAAGCCAGAAATAGCACAAAATAACGTGTGAAAAAACCCCATTCTTCCGATTTTTTAATAAATTTTAGAGGAGTCCGGACCCCCCATTCCCCCCACAGCTACGTGCCTGCTCAAAAGTATGCTAAAATCCATTCATGGCAGTCTTTCAAATACGCTCAAATAATTTCCAATGTTTTCCTTTGTTGGATCTTTGTAAAAAAACTTGTACTTTCATTCTCTTGGCGGGACTGTGACCCCATACCCCTCACATCTACGTTCCTGCTTTGCCTACAAAAATACTGTTTCCGGCGTAGAAATATGAATTACTAGCTGGCAAAAAAGGTGCCTAAATTTAATTAAACTTGGAAAATTAACGTAAAATCGGTTCTCGGTTCCCGTTCCAAAAATGGTCGGTTCCAGCCGGTTCCAATTAACAGGCACATATCTAATATACATTATATCACAGAAAAAATATATCTACCGGCAGTGGCGGATCCAGGATTTTCCTAAGGGGGGGCGGTTCCCCTAAGGGGGGGGGGCAGAACCATGACTTGGGCGGAAAAATTTGTCGTTTTAACCCAGAAATCGCTAAAAATCGCTCAAAAAATCATTAATTTTGCGCACTATTTCGGGCCAATGGGGGGGCGAACGCCCCCGAGCCTCCCCCCTCCACCCCCCTTAAATCCGCCCGTCTACCGGTCCCTTATTTTGCCATATATGTTGGGCGGATAAGAGGGGGGCGCTCGCCATGTACCAAAGCCCGCCTTTAATCCACCTACGAACAGGAGCGGATTTAGGGGGGCGGGGGGCCCCATTGGCCCAAAATAGTGCGCAAAATTAAGGATTTTTGAGCGATTTTTAGCGATTTTTGGGTTAGAACAGCTAATTTTTCCGCCCAAGTCAGGGTTCCGCCCCCCCCCCATCGGGGTACCGCCCCCCCCCCTTAGCGAAATCATGAATATGCCACTTCATACGAACCAGCGAACCTAGCCCTCCTAAATTTCAAATCAAAAATAGGTAATTTTTTTAAAAATTACACTGACCTCGTAAGAGGATTCTGACTGATAAAATGTTGTTTTACAAGAAATAAAACCTAATAAACTTATTTCATCGCATTATACTGGAAAACGAATACCTTTAGTTAAAGCGCATATCGAGTAACATAAGCTCTTTTTCGGACAAAAATGAAAATTTATTGGAAACTCCCAATTTCCATTTAAAAATATCTGTCTGGCGAGCAATATGGTACATTTATAAATGCATACAATTCAGCTAATTCAGAAAAAGCCGAAAAAATTCATAATTAAGTGAATGTTTTACGTCAAATGAATATTGCATTGATCACTTTTACCTCTTGCTTGAGGATAATTTGTAAGGAAGCATCCTGAACAAGCAGCGGTCGCTTTATATACTCTGAAAAAAATCATTAGTCGATTCAATATTATGCTAACTTAATGACAATGCATAGAAGTATTAGCAAGAGTGAGGAAATCGCAGGTATTTCACTCAGCAATAGGAAAAATTTGAAGCAACAAGCTAGCCATATTTCTATTTTGAACATAGTCAGTAACGGATTCAGGATTTCCTGACAGGGGAGCGAAACCAAAAATTTTACTACAAGTATCATACATTGTCCGAAAATTTGTATTTACGCTCAAAGTACCGGTTTTATGTTGTCTTCTGATAGGCTGAATTATTTCTGATGCAAAAAAAAGTAAAAATTTACGAAAAGCTTCCACTTCTCAAAAAAATTTGCAACATTAATGCAGAAACCGACGAAATCTTTGTTCTGTACAAAAACTACTCTTCTGGCGTAAGTTAAACTTTTTTATAGCGAGAGTATCAAAATGTGTCCGTGTTCAGTTATGTACAGGCACGTAGATGGCCATCCTATTTTGGGAGGACCAACACAAAATTTGGGGGACCCAAAAAGGCCGAAAATAGCACAAAATAATGTTTAAAGTCCTATTTTTCCTTTTTTTCTAAATTTTAGGGGGTCTGGACCCCCATTCCTCCCAGAGATATGTACCTGGTTATGTAAAAACCACATTTAAAATACAAACAGTCTTTAAACCGTGTATCAATTAATTCCACACTAGACTTACAGAAAATAAAGTTTTTTTCCACTAATAAATTCAGCAAAACGGATAAATATGAAAAGTACGAGGATGACACCGGCGTAACAATCTTTGAAGGTTATTATTTTATAGCAAATGCAAAGATGAGGAATAACTATAGCAAATGAAAATGCTCCTATTTAACAAAAAGGACGAATATACTTGGTAGCACGCATTATTTGGGTCTAAATTCTTCGACAGTACCGACCTTTTGGAACTTTCAATGGGGGTTAGTACCCCCCTCTCAACAGTCTTTACGTACATGTATGGCTGGAGACAATCCTACTCCATGATATGCCTAGATCCACAATCTAACAAAAGAATGATTTTGATTATTACGCTCATAATTAAGGAAGGCAGAGGACCGGCATATGGTAGGGCGGTCAAATACACATGTGACGGAGAATGAGGATTCTCCATAAACGACGTTTATCCTCTTACCCCCAAAGTCAATAGCTTTTGAATCTCCCCTTATTTTCGGAAAAAAACTTGCGTTTTTTTAGCCATTTTAGGTATTTTTTGCCATGTTGGCCAAACATTGAAGGTCATTAAACCCCCCCCCCCCATCTGAAAATGTCCGACTACTACCCTCTTGTAAAATTGTGAGCTTTCCATGTCTGTGATCGAAACATTTGTCCGATGCAAGTTAAAATAAAATGCTATGAAGACTCTGAATAAGGCTTTTCGAACGAAGTGACATGAATTTGAAAATGCATTTTATCAAACCGTACCTAAATATACTGGTTTTCGAACATGTCCGACGCGAATACGCATAACACATAGGGGCGAGCGAGTGGGGTTTTACCCCCTAAAGGGTCAGCCAGACAGGTATATGTTGTCCAGCGATTCTGAGCTGAAAGATTCTGTAGCATTTTTCAAGACAAAAGCAGTAATAATGTACACATTTTTCAATACTTTCATGTGCTTTTTAGTCAAAAAGCGCCCAAAAGTAATCAATTACTAGTTTTTAGTGTAAAAAAGCAATAAAATGAAGTCAGAATGGATTGAAACGCTTCAAAAATCTTTTATTACCACGAAAAAGCGTTTCATAGGCTATTTTGACCATTTTTGTCACTTAAAGCAAAAAAATCCTGAGCACTAAATTAATTAATTTAAATTTCTGGAATTTTACTCACTCCCTGCAGAGTGCCGACTGCTGACCACACCAGGGCAATAGCTCATGCCAGCCCGTTCATGGAACGGGCTGACACAAAAGCTGGACGGGCTGAAGAGCCAGTCCATTTGGATGGGCTAATTTTAAAAAAGTGAGAAAATAATGGAAAATCAAAGGAAAATCGTCTTTTTTAACCAATTTTCAGCCCAGCAACGGACTAATCAACCTTTGAGAGTCCAGAGTTGGACAAGCTAAAGCTTTGGCTGTTGCCCAGTTATGGTGCCAACCCTGACTTTGTGCATCTATGCAAACAAGTCAACGTGTTGAGACAGTTGACCAATAAACGTTCATTAGATAACACCAGTTTTTTGCATTAAATTAGCTGATTTAATTGAAAATAAGATAAATGAGTAAAATTTTGGCATTCGGCTCTTTAATGCATATAGGAGGGTTGAGAAGAGACAAGATATTTCCCTCCTTGAGAAATCCGAGACACGGAAGGTACTTTCTGTCATTTTTCAGCTGAAGGAACATATTCTGCATCCTTCTCAAAAAAAAATCAATATGTCAAAAATTTCAATTTTTATCTTTTATTTAAAAAAGCACCCTAAATTGACAAAATGGTCGTAAAAAATCAGAATTTACCGCCAAATTGTGTAACTTCTATATATTTAGTGTCAAAAGTGCTAGGGTGCAATGATAACTATAAATGGCATATTGACCCCCTACCAATGACCCTGACCTTGTGCCTCGATGATTAGGCTCAAAAAATCTGTTGCAATACTAATGCATTCCAAAAGTCATCTGAGGATATAAAATATTTCAAAATTCTGGGTATCACAGTAGCAAGGGCATAGCTGTGGAGGATAGGATAGGGGGACTTATTCCCTCAATCTTGGAAGTATGAGTACTTTTAACATTGGGTCCCACAGAGGAAAAAACCAAAAATTCTTAACGCGTATCTAATAGACCGCTAGAAAAGATATTAGCACACTTTTTGAGCAAATAAGCCTAAAATACAACATATTTGTCAAATTTAATTAAAATCACAACTTCGAAATTTCTGTCCTTCCAAATCCACAAGATCAGCTATGCTACTGGGCCCGGTTTCAATATTCGGACTTAAGTCCGAGCTCATTCTCATCTCGACGTTTTAATCGCCAACGTCAGGTTGTTCAGTTTCAATATAAGAGACTTAAGTCCGAGCTCGCGATAATCTCGAGCTCGAGCTCAGCGCCAGCTCGGACTTAAGCTCGGCGCAGTTTCAAATAAATTTTCCGCCGAATTTCGCGCTCGACGTCGAGCTCAGACACAATGTTATAGTTAATCCTGCTCGTTAGGTGATTTAAGTCCGAGCTCGCGCCAATTTTTTATAGTTTAGGTGTCATTATTACGCACTTTTTATATGTGCGTGTTTATGTATGAAGGTTTTATGCGAAGTATCGAAATTTTGGGGGTTTAGCGTGGATGAAAAAGTTTTTAGAGGTCAAAAAAATAGTCTGAAAAACGGTGGTATGGCGAAAAACATCATTTTTCGACGTTTTTCGTCGAACTCTATCCACTGCCATCAGAAAATCGCGGAAAAAACGGAGAAATTGTCGGAAAAAATCAAATTTTGGGGGTATTTCGGTTTTCATGTTGAATATTTTGCCTTCTGAGGGGTGCACACCATACGTGAGCAGCAAGAAAATTCTGGGGGGAGGGGTGCAAAATTTTTTGAAGGTCAAAAAATGGCCTTAAAAATGGTGGTATGGCGAAAAACACACCATTTTTCGACGTTTCTCATCCAGCACTATCCAGTGGCATCAAAAAATTGCGAGAAAAAAAATTTTCAAAAATTGAATTCTGGGGGTATTTTGATTTCTGGGGGGGAGGTATTTTGGTTTCTGACGTACTCCTTTTTTGCTATCTTCCATGATTTTTTGTTACAAAAATTAATGACAACAAATAAGTACTTTCAGTCTATCGATCGAATTACACGCTTTTAACATCGACTGATAGAATTTTTAGTGATGCTCTCAAGTCGATACTTGCGCGTATTATTAAAATTAGGCACGAAAATAGAATATTATTTGACTTATATCGACTTTTTCGCACGTATGTGAATTATATTTCAAGCCTTTAGCATCGTTCTTCCTATAGGTACTTGCGACAACAAGTACATAACATCGCAATTCAACTTAAAGTGTGCATACGATTTAATTTATGCGAAAAGTGCGCAGATTTATCTCGTTCAGTGCATGTCAATGTGTTAAAAATAGCACGCGCGAGCAGCTCGGGCTTAAGCCTCAGCATCAGCTGAGCGCGACGTCGAACTTTTTATTGAAACTGAAAAAAATTAATCCTGACGTCGCGCTCAGCTGATGCTGAGGATCAGCGACTTAAGCTCGAGCTCGCGCTCATCCTCAGTATTCTATATTGAAACCGGGCACTGATCAGTAGCACCACACTCTCAGCCGTTTCTAAAAAGTATAACTTAACTCAGCTTTAAACCTATATACGATAACCATACACATCATTAAATTTTGATGTTCTATTTTTTAATATTGCCGTTAGCTTTAAGTCTGGCTTAAAAGTCCATGCAAATGGTAGCCAGTGTTGCATCTTAAAGTGTCCATGCCTTAAAGTGTCCGGCTAGACATTTTAAGGCACCTTAAAAGTGTCCGGCTCTGCCTTAAAGTGTCCGGGTTACGCTGAGTATACGTACGCATTTTCGCCCACGCATGTCACTCGCTGTACAGTTAGGTAAGTAGGCATGTATATATATGCGTACCTTGTACAATGTATTGAGGTACATAAATACAAGCAAGCCGATGCATTACGAAGAATTTGTTGCATCGTCAGTGGCGTCGTTTAGCGAACTTGGAGATAAAATTGATTATAAAAATAACTTTCGTGAGGAACAATCGATGATATTTACGGATTTCAGTCATAAATGTTGTGAATTTAAACTGCACACGGTTCCATTCACTCATGATTCTAAAAAAGACATGCTACAACTTCATTTTATATATTGCCTACCATGCTACCATCGAACCCCCACCCAACACTTTGGGCTGTTGGATGCCTGCTACTTTACATGGGCAGTGGGCCGAATTCTGGCAGTCAGATGGAGCATAACTGTAAAAACGCTAAATTATTCAATTCTACGGATCTACCAATTTGGAGAGAATTTGGATTTTGGGGGTTCAAACCAGTGATCAGGACCAAGGGTACTTTTTGGACCCTCGGCCTTGGCGAGGCCGAGGCGGGCGACTTAAAATCCTTGCCTCGGCCGAGGCCGAGGCCGAGGGTAATGCCAAGGGTCAAGCTTATATACCTATACCCATAAATAGTACTCTTAGAATATTTTGTATGCACATGAGCTAGAGAATAATCGTAATATTAAACACTTTATCGAATGTCAAACAATTCATTTTTATTTTCAATAATAGTAGATTGAATGTGTGAAGGATTTATTGAATAAAGTCAGCAGCATGAAAGCATACTTAATTTAACAAGTTGCCATTGATGAAGACTTCGAAAAGTTGATAAAAAATGTGGCTGAAGAAGCACTTAAAAACTTTTATTACTATAAATAAGAAAACAGTGTTGGAGAAATAAACAAAAACAAACAAACAAAATAAGTTAAGTAAAGACAGAACTGTAGCCATAGTTGTGCTCGCTTTTGCAGTAATGCATGTTTAAACACGCTTTTTCGGTCATCCCATTCTGGTGTGGCAGGTAATATGACAGAAACTGCACTGTACTTTCCGATCATAGTTTCCTAAGGTCCAGAGTTGAGGGACAAAGTGAAACTCCTAAATGGGGGACCAGTAAATCTAGTAGTGTCTTTGTATGAGCAAACAAATTTTTGTAGATATTTTATATAAATATATTCTTAAACATACACATTTTTACATACTGCCAGTAAGTGACCTGCAACCGGCATGCAGTCCTAAACAGTGTTTTTTTGTGCAAGATACCTTTTTACGTGTACAAAGATGATATCCAACAGTCTTTGAACATTTTGTACATGCAAATTTTTGTTTACTATTATAGTATGGTACAGTAGCGATTTAGAGTGGTGAAACAGGGTTTTTCGACCTTTGGTAGTGTATCTTAGCTAATTCCTGAGTTTCTGAATATTTGACATTTTTCCATTCTAAATGCAAATTCTACTATTTTAAAGATATATAGGACAGTTACTGATGTGCCGAAACTTTTCGAAAATTTTACACCTTTTTACAGTTTTGTCTCTCCAAAAATCTTTGTGCATGTACAAAAACGGTCCTGAAAAGATTATGTACATTATGAAAAATCTTTGCCAAATACAGAAAACTGGCCCTAAATGTGATAATTCGGCTTGAATTAAGTTGATAATATTAGTTGCCGAAATTTTTATGAGCTTTTGATGAAATTTACTCATAAAACTCGACTGAGAAAGCTAAAACGACTTGCACTACAAAATCAGAAATTTTACAGATATCGTAATATGCCAATTAAGTCTTGTAATAAGCACTACTGTGCTTAGAAATCCAATGCAACATCAGGATAAATTAGTCAATTTTGTCTTTAAACGGCAAAAAAATGCAAAGTTATTAAAAAGTACTTGTTTTGCATAAAATTTTTAAAAACAGTGTAAATGGATACAAAAGATATTTAAATCTGCATAAAGATGCCTAGATTACACGAAAATTGATTTTGGAGTGTTTATTTCCCCTGCTTCAGTCTAAGTACAGTATATTAGCGATATTTTGCGCAAGCGCTGAAAAATTATTTGAAATTTCCTAAAATATACTGAAAAACGATATAATTAATATCACTTTGTCCAAGAAAGTATTTAAACTTTGTATAAAAATGGCTCCAAAAAAATGCACGAGCCGAAATTGATTTTTGGCAAAACCTGCATTTTATTGGCCATTTTTAGGTGCGCTTTTGCGATTTTCGATCGAAAATTCGTGATCATTTACCCCCTCTGCCATAAAAATGGCCGAAAACCATACGTGTAACAGGGGGTTTAGTGAATTCCCCATCCACCCAGAGTTGGACGTCCTCCCCACACCCTTCCCTCCAACGTCAGAAAATTGTGACCCAACCTCCCCATTTTTGGCGAAAATTTGCGCTTGTTGGCTATTTTCAGGTGCTTTTGCCATTTTTGACATAAAATTAGAGTCGCTAATCCCCCTCCTTCTAAAAATTGCCAGGGACCTATACCCGAAATTTCAAGCCGTTACATGTATGCTGAGGAGCCCCTCCCAAAAATTTTGAGCTGTTGCATGCATGTTTTATAGTGATAGTTAGTCTATTCACTCTTGCTTACATTCAAAAATACTGTATCACTTCGTGAAATTCTAATAGTTAGCTGCACTTTTGCCATAGTAAAAATTAACTTCAAAAATTATTCAAAAGGTTTTCACCAAAAATCGTCTGACAGTGACTTGAGTCTTGTACCCTGAGAGGAGGGTAATAACCCTCCCTCACCCCCTTGGGAATGTGTGTTTCCGATCCATGTAGCGAGCATGAGAATTAAAACTTAGTCATCACATGAATAATAAATTTGCACTTTGCTGAATGTAACTTGGTGTAACTGGGTACGCGACTAAAACCATAAGAAAAGTCTATAGGTAAAAAATAGCCTGTGTACTGCAGATGCATTCTAAATAGTCAATATTCAACGGATACATATATTAAACTTATTCAAATTTGATTTTAACCCTCGGCGCCTCTGCACTTTTCAGCTTCGCCCTCGGCGCCGAGGCCAAGGCTCCAAAAAACGCCGAGGATTGCCGAGGCCGAGGTCGAGGCCTTGGTCCGATCACTGGTTAAAACCCTATCCTTTTACGTCTCACGTATGATGCCCACTCTATCCCAATGCTTAAATGCATTTTTTCTCGCTTTTAAGCACATTACTGTGGCCCGGACACTTTAAGCTAAACCCGGACACTTTAAGGTGCCGGACACTTTAAGACGTGACACCGGCTTAAGCCAGGCATGTATCCTTAAAGATTGAAGTCTGGCTTGAGCCTACCTATCTATAGAAACCGGGCCTTGATTTATAGCTTGCCCACAAGCAGGTTATAGAAAGCAGCCAACATAGTAAGCTTACTCAATATCTCTGGATCAATCAATCTCTGTTTCAGAGTAATCTTTAAAGAAAAGGCATCCGTTCGACAATCAATTTTTTCAGACGATTTCACAATTTCTTCCTTAATCCCAGTTGTAAAAAGAACAAGTTGCTTTAGGAAATCGGCGTCTAATTTTGATGGCACATCATATAGGTATAAAAGTGATTTGGGCATTTTGAAGCAACACACACATATATATGACCTGAAACAAATTTTGTATTACTTAGTGATAAAGAATCACACAATATTGAAAAAAGCAGCCCGCATTTGTTAGATTTGCATTATAATAATCTTGATATTACTGATAGCTAGGAATAGTGGAATATATACAGTTATTCTATTTCAAGACGCAAGAATAGTAACAAAGATCTGTAATTAAACGTCGGTCAGGTTTTTACAAAATCGTTTATTTCACTAAATGAGAGAATTCAGTTTAAAATTTACAGTGGACTAGATAATGCGGAAAAGACTTTTTAGATCATAATTAAATCGTGTTTCAAGGTATGTCACAGCAGCATGCTAATTTAAATAAATTTTAAACAAATCAAACATCAAATTAAATTAAAAATTAAACAATAAACAAATCACTGGAAATTTAAAAATTAATTTAAAAACTTCAAAAAATTTAATTTAAAAATTAATTTGAAAATTTAAAAACAAATCATTGAAAAAACAAATCCACATAGGTCAGAAAATTGCAAAAAAAATTTCCAGAAGTAAACAAAACATATAATTAGGGTAAATCGAGGTTGCTGATCACAAAAAAAATGTCTAAAAATTTGTAGAGTGGCTGGTCACTTTCTATGACACACCATTAGTCAAAGGAAATGGTCACACAAAAAAGTGCTGACAAGAACAATAATTCCTGGGTTAATCGAGGTTGCTAATTATAAAAAATGTTTAAAAATCCGGCAAATGACCGATCACCTTCTATGAGTGACCATGGGTCAAATCTGGTCCTTTCCTATGAGTGATCATTAGTCTAATCAAATGGTCACACAAAAAATACTGATTATAAAAATAATTTCTGGGTAAATCAAGGTCAGCTGATCACAGAGGAAGTCGTAATGTAAAAAATACTAAAATGACAATTAATGTAAAATGTTGCTGTTATTGTAAAGTGTTGCTGCATTGTGAATTTATAGTAAAAAAATTGATGAGAATCTCGAACTTGATTTTCGGACTTTCATTTCAAGAAACAAAGCCATGCTGATCAAGGCATTCAAAACTTATGTCAGGCCTATTCTTGAATATAGTCCTGTGGTTCGGAACCCCTATCTCATTAAGGACATTGATTTAGTAGAAAATGTACAACAAAGGTTTACCAAATGGTTATTTAGTGATAAAAGGTTATCTTATGATTTTAGATTGAAAGAATTGTGTCTTGGAACGCTTAGAACTCCGGCGGCTTCCAGCCACCTTCTCATAAGAAATAAAAACGAAGTTATAAGGGAAACATTTATTTCATCACGTCTCAGAAACAATATATAGATGAGAGCATTCAAAAAACGTATTCCAACGTAAAGAATGTTCGTTGCGACATAGTTGACAGCGAAATGTCTTTCGATCTTCCCGAAAGATCATGAGCTGACCACAAGTCTGGCATTGCGGAGATTGCCATAAGAGATGTCTGTCTTGACACCACAAGACGGTCGTTTCTTCATCCGGTGTAGGCGTAAGAAAAGATCCTCTAATTGAAAGCCACGAGACGTCGAAATTTAAAGCCATAGTAAGTAAAGCCTGAAGAAAATCAAGGATTATATCATATAATAGATATATCATAATGCTGTATATAAACCGTAACGTTAAAAAAGATAGAAAAAATTCGATAGGGACTTAAATAAACAAGTGCCGATTTAAGCATGGTCTATTCCATCGGCAATTTTTTGAAGAATCTTTTACCTTCAATATGCTGTCAAATCGTGCAGTAAACTCTCGTAAACTAATAATTAGCAAATCAATTTGAATATTATAAAATACGATAATACTTTGATTGATGTAGTATTTACACGCGTCTAATATTTAGGTAAATTCGCCCCGTTATTTTGTTAATATTAAATGTTTGCTATGTAATTCTCGTAGTATTGTGAATAAGTTAGGGGAACTTCACTTTCTGTTAAATACTGCAAGATTCGATATATTATTTTTGTGAAACCTGGTTAAATGAATCTATTTCCGACAGTCTATTATGTCCGTTAAAAAATTATATTATTCTCCGATCAGATCGTAAGAATAGCGAGGAGGTGGAGTTTTAATTTTTGCTAAACCTCATCTTTATGCTCGATGCGTTAAAGTTCCTGCTTCTCTGTTTGTGTCTGATACTTTAGTAGTTGAAATTCTTAAAGGTGGAGATGTTATAAGATGTTTGTTAGTTTATAGACCTCCTCAGTATGGATTTTGATACTGCACTTCGGATATGTAATTTAATTGAATGGGCTACTAATAGTTGTCATCCCGTTATTATAGTAGGGGATTCTAAATTTGCCTAAAATTGATTGGTTTCATGGTACTTTTACATTTAATCCATTAAACGAATTATTTTTTGATTACTTATCAGCTAGTGGTCTGCAACATTTAGTTAAAGAAAATACTCCACAATAATACTTTGATTGATGTAGTATTTGCTGCATATAACGTTTTTAATATCCAGGTTCTTCCTCCTTTTTCAACAAGCTGACCATAATTCGATTTCTTTTGAAATTTTAACTAGAACTTTTCAAGATGGAGATAAACCTAGCTTTAAATTTCAATGAAGCGGACTACAGAGTATAGCATACTTTTCATCCTCTGTTTCTTGGCCTGACATTTTTTCTACATGCTCAACAGTTAATGACATGCATAATGTTTTTTGAAGTATATTAAATCCTCTTATTTTTAGTATTGTACCTACTTTTAGGGCTAAATTAAAATTTAAATACCCTAAAAGCTTACATAAATTATTTCTTAAAAAACGTTCTCTATGGGATAAGTATAAAAGGTGTAAAACTCCAGGAACTAAAGTTAAATATCGAAATCATTGTAAGGCTCTACGTAGAACTATTCATACTTATTTCTCTTCTCAAGAAAACAAATTGCTCAAGAATAATAATCCTAAAGCTTTCTATACTTTTGTAAATAATAGGTTAAAAAGTCGCAGTGAAATTCCTCCTCTAACATTTTCTGATAATAATGTTATAACCGATTCATTACGCAAGGCTAACATTTTTAATGATTATTTCGCTTGCAGTGTTTTCTAGTGACATTACTAACGCAATTTTCTTTTCAGAAGCGCTGTGATTTTTCGCTTTCTGACATTATTTTTAGTGAGGATCGCGTATTGGAAGCCATTAACCATCTAAATACGTCTATTGCAGTTAGGCCCCGATGGACATATGTAATCTCTTTATTAAAAAATTGTCGTTTCAAATGATAAAGCCGTTAGTTAGTATTTTCACTGTATCTTTTCTGTCTGGAAATATTCCCGAGCTTTGGAGCATGGCACATGTTATTCCAATATTAAAAAAGGGGATCCAGCATTAGTGGATAATTACAGGCCCGTTTCTCTTTGTTGTTCTATTGCCAAAATTATGGAAAGAATTATTAATAGTCAATTGTTCAGGACTTTCTTGAGGTTAATAAACTAATATCTCCTTTTCAATTTGGTTTTCAAAAGAATGAAATCTTGTGAAACACAATTGTTAAAGTGTAAATTTTCATGGATTCAGTCGTTAGCTAAAAAGAAACTGTTGATATAATATATTTAGATTTCTCTAAAGCTTTTGATAAAGTAAATATGGAAAAACTTCTTATTAAGTTAAACGGATATGGAATAAACGGTAATTTGTATGCATGGTTAAAGGCCTATTTGTTTAATCGTTCCCAATGTGTTCGCGTTAATCAGTCTTTTTCAGATTATGTGCCTGTTACCAGCGGTGTCGTCCAAGGAAGTACCCTTGGACCTACGCTCTTTTCGATTTTTATAAATGATATATGTGATAATATTTGTAGTACGAGTTTATATGTTCGCAGATGATATCAAAATTTTCAATGATTAGTCGTAACCGTAAATTATTACAGTCTCGATTTGGATAAGATTGATTGACTGGGCAATTGCATAGGATTTACCTATTTCTCGAACCAAAAAGTCAAGCTCTATATTTGGGTAATAGTAATCAAAAAGCTGTTTATAGACTAAATGGGAAAATTATTTCTAGTGATCCGTTTGTCCGTGATTTAGGAGTTTTGATTCCTCGAAATTTAAAATTTAAGGAACATTATAATTCTTTGATTAAAAGCTTTCTTTAGATGTATTTGAATACGCAAATCATTTTTCGCGTGATAAAGGTGAATCTTGTTAAAAGCTTATAGTTGTTATGTTAGACCTTTTATTAGAGTATTGTTGCAGTGTATGGAACCCCTCTTATCTTAAGGATATAGATAGATTGGAAGCTGTTCAACGTAGATTCACTAAATATATTTTTGGCTATAATAATATTTTTCTTATGAGATCGTTTAACACAACTTGAATTGTGCAGACTTGAATTAAGACGCTTGCAGATTTGTCTGTGTATGATGTATCAAATTATTTGTCATAAATCATGTTTGGAAGCTGATGATTTTTTTGTATTTAATCATAATATTACCCGTAGTATTAATAGATTTAAATTAGTCTATACCTACTGTACATTCTAATTTAGAAAAGTTTGATTTCTTTACAAATACATCGCAGTTTGGAACGATCTTCCTGACTTCATTGTTTCTTCCCTAATCTAAACATATTTAAATCTAGATTAGCAAACTTTGATTTATCTAGATGATCTTGTGGGCGTACGTAAAACTTGGTCATTCCATTGACTCGCATGTCCTTTACTAATTCGTAATTGCATTTATTATATATCTTGTCATTTTGTATTTTAACTGTTGGTATTAGTAATAAATTTTCTTTCTCTTCTTCTTTCTTTCTAATCGTGTGGTTTCTTTGTGGAATTCTTTGCCTGAGCAAGTTATACAAGCTCCTAACTAGAAAGTGTTTATGATAAGATCGAAACAACTTGAGTTAGCCAATTTTCTTAAGGGCCTAATTCAGTGCATTCATCGTTTGCCTTTACGTGTCACGTCTATCAAATATCATCGTAATTTTCCATTTCCGACATTTAGCCATTTTCCATTTTTCAGCGTTTACCCACTGTTCTATTTTTTATTTTTCGGCATTAGCCAACTATTCCATTTTCCATTTTCCGGCTTTCACGCATTTTTTTCAATTTTCCATTTCCATTTTCCCTTTCCGGCTTTTACCCATTTTCCATTTCCATTTCTGGATTTTAAAATTTTACCTCTCAAAACGCAATTTTGCATAACAAACTTTTCCACGAATGCCAATCAATTCCAAAAATTTTAGCCAGTTTTCTGAAAATTTTGATTGAGCAAATATTCCAAAAAGTGGAAAAAACAGTGCTCGCCTGGCCCCGCTAGCGCCTAACGTTATGACAGTATTGATTTGAATCGAACAGGGATTTTTGTGCCCAATATCACCTGCTAATCTTTTGTAAATTTATGATCTGAAAAAAGAAACTTTTATCTTCTGTTTTCTCCCAATGTTTGTTTCTTCAAAAAGAGAGCTCCTAAACATTGATTTTACAATTTTATTGTTCAGAGCATGCCTAGCTGCATCACATTCGTGATCTGTATCTCCTTTTGTTCATGTCGCTGTTTTATCATGTAATCGTGTTTTACCAAATTTCGTGCATTTTTCTGGACAATTAATATTTTCTTGTTCTTGTCTTGTCAAAAAAATTAATGACTTTCTATTATTATTTTTATCTGCAGTTTTCTCTTAAACATAACCCGCATGTGTCATATTACAAAAACACTCTAATTTTTGAACACAATCGAATTACGCTCTCCGATTTATATCGACTCAACAATTTTAAAGTCAGTTTTTCTCTATATGAAGAGGCACAAAAGACATTCATATTATCATTATCAATAACTTTTGCATATCAATAAATTATCAATAACTATCAATAACTTTGTTTGTTAATCTAACCTTTCATCCTTTTAGACTCTTTGAATCTGTAAAATAAATTTTCAGTACCTTTCCGAATGCCATTCGATGCAAGACAAAAAACAAACTATTAAAAACTTAATTTTATTTCAAAAAAAATGTTCAAAAAATTTAGTGTATGTTAAAGCGGATCATAACAGTACCTATATGTAAATGGAATGTACCTATTATGTCAGAAACACGTGTTTCATAATTCATTTTTCCTATAAGTTTGCATGCACCACAGCCAGCTGGTTTAAATCATTATTTAAATTGATAATGACAGTTTGTTCGACCTGGGAATATGGCGGGTGTCACCTGAATTTTTGTGAAAAAATGAAGATACACGCTGCAAAACCAATGTAGGATTACTAAAACATGTAAATAGATCATTTAGACATATAGCCCAATCAGTAGTCCCACTATACAACCAACCAACCAACCAGTCAGCCAACCAATCAACCAAATAAATAACTAACTAACCAACCAGCCAACCAATCAACCAACTCATCAGCCAACCAACCAAACAACCAACTAACCAGCCAAATAACCAACCTACCAACCAACCAATCAACCAACCAACCAACAAACCAGCTTCATAACTAACTAACTAATAACTAACCAGCCGATCAACCAACTTACCAACCAACCAAACAACCAAACAATCAACCAACCATCTAATTAACCAACAAACCAACCAACCAACCAGCCAGCCAACCAACCAACCAACCAACCAAATAACCAGCCAACCAACCAACCAACCAACCAGCCAACCAATCAACCCACACCACTCAACTAAAAAACTAACTAACCAACCAGCCAACCAATAAACCAACTTATCAACCAACCAAACAATCAACTAACTAACCAAACAACCAACCAGCCAACCAACAAACCAACCAGTCAACTAACCAACCAACCAACCAACTTACCAACAAGCCAACTAAGTAACTAACTAACCAACCAATCAACCAACTTTCCAACCAACCAACCAACCAACCAACTTTCCAACCAACCAACCAACCAACTAACCAACCAACCAGCCAACCAACCAACCGACTAACCAACCAACCAACCAACCATCAACCAAAGCAATGAGCCAATTAACCAACCAACCAACCAACCAATCAACCAACCAACCAACCAAATAACTATAACTAACTAACTAACTAACCAACCGATCAACCAACTTACTAATCAACCAACCAACCAAACAACCAAACAATCAACCAACCAACTAATTAACCAACCAACCAGCCAGTCAACCAACCAGCCAACCAACCGACCAACCGACCAACCAACCAGCCAACTAACCAACCAACCAGCCAACCAACCAGCCAGCCAACCAGCCAACCAATCAACCAAGCACTTGACTAAAAAAACTAACCAACCAACCAGCTAACCAATCAACCAACTTATCAACCAACCAACCAAACAATCAACTAACCAACCAACCAGCCAACCAGCCAACCAACAAACCAACCAGTCAACTAACCAACCAACTAACCAACAAACCAACTAAGTAACTAACTAACCAACCAATCAACCAACTTACCAACCAACCAACCAACCAACTAACCAACCAACCAGCCAACCAACCAACCAACTAACCAGCCAACTAACCAGCCAACCAACCAACCAACCAACCAACCAACCAACTAACTAGCTAACTAATTAATCAGCCAACCAACCAATCAACCGGTCAACCAATAGCAAACTAAACAGCCAACCAACTAACCAATTAATTAACCAACCAAACAACCACCAAACAATCAACAACCAACCAATTAACCAACCAGCCAACCAACCAACCCACCCACCAACAAACCAACCAACCAACCAACCAGCTAACTAACCAACCAACCCACTAACCAACCAACCAATCAACCAACCAACCAACCAACTAAACAACCAACCAATCATATGGCCATAAACAACAAAACAATAGGCCAATCAACCAACCAACTAGCCAATTAAACAATTAACCGGCCAACCTACCACCCAACCAAACTGCTCAAACAACTATCTGGCAACAACCAATTAACCAATCAATGCACTAACATGACAGATAATCAACTCATGAAATCAATCCACTCAACCAATGAACGAGCTAACCAAGCCAGTGTGCTGATAAACTGACAAAACCAACCCATTTAATGACCAACCAACCAAATGACGAATCATCAGATCAATCAAGCATCTAACCGACCAATCAACCAGCCACTTAGCCAACAAACCAACCAGTCAATCGATCAATTAATCAACCATTTAACCAGTCAATCAATCAACCAACCAAGCAACCGATCAATCATTTAATCAACCAACCAGCCAACTGACGAACCAACCACTCAACCATTAATTCCTAAAATTTTTTCCCGACTTTTCAACTAAAAGCTACACATGTTTTTGACGTTTCACAGCGTAAAATACTAAAATTTACAGCGCTTAGCGCCATTTATTTAAAAACTCACCTTTTGCTTATTTCAGTTTTCGATAGATGAAATTTTTCGGCAAATAAGATTTTCTGCATTTTTATCATACAAAAAGGTGCAAAATCGAGCGCAAAAGTATATGAATGTCGAAAATTTTTCAGGCGCATGCGCCAGATAGCTATTTCAGCATACTTTTATTCTATTTTCATTTCTTGTACAACTTTTTAAAATTTTCGACGCTACGCATCAAGCGCTACAAATACGGGAAATTGAGCAGTAATTCAAGCTTCTAAACGTCCTTCCGCCAGAAATCCACAAATTTTCGGTACTTCGCGCTGGATTTTCACTGAAGTCAACGAAATTTAATGATTTTTTTCGCACAAAATTGTCAAAAACTTTAAACATTTTCGAAGAAATGTTGTGCTAAAATCGATTTCAAACAAAAGTAGACAACGTAAAACACTGAAAAAACGCCAGTCCGCCGTGAAGGTCTTAAATTATTTGTCAATAGAAAAAGTCCGCAAAATCTACTTGAAAATGGTAAAAATATGAAAATATTTCATTAACTATTCTGTATTTTTTATCTTTGGAAACCTAAAAATTGAAAGACTTCGGAACCGTCTTTGCATTTGAACAAAGGGACCTTGTATAAAAACACTGGACAGAGGCATGCAATCGGTGCAGGTATCAGGGCGTAATATCCGCTGCTACTGTGGCTGGCATTCAAGACTGAAGTCAAACATTGATTTAAAATAATTTCTACATTTCTCATCTTTAGAAATGTGTCAAATTGAGCTTCATAAAAACGCCCACTTTGCGCCAGATATAAATGCTGCTCAGCTTATATTTGTAAACCTGCAAAAGTGAGCATAAAAGAATAAATACATCGAAAATTTCCAGCGCTTAGCGCCGGATATAATTTCTATTGCATACATTCGAAAGCTGCAAAATTGAACTCATAAGGATAAAAACATCGGAAATTTACAGCCTTCCGCGCAAACTATAATTACTGTATTGCTGTTTAGAAAGTTGCAAAATTTAGGTAAAAGGATAGAACTCTCAAAAATTTTTGGCGATTCGCGCCAGGCATAATTACTGGATTGTTTATATCCAGAAACCTGCAAATTTGAGTTAAAAGATAAAAATGTGGAATGTTTTGGCGCTTCGCGCCAGATATAATATTAAGCGCTCTCTCTATTAGGGAAGCTTCTAAAATTCAGCGAGGAGATCAGAAAGTCAAGAATTTTTCGCCAGTTTTAAAATACGCCCGTTTTGCACTGTTTGTCTTCAAAGGCTGCAAAATTGAGTTTAAAGTAAAAATGCTAAAACATTTCTCGAATCAAAAATTTTAGATTTTTTCGAATATTTTCATTCGCCATTATATGGAGCTTGTCGACAGACGTTTAGTCGAATATATTTTTGCACTAGGTTAAAAATTTACAGCTGGTGCAAAATTTCAGAAGGACAAGAATCTCAATACCAGAATTTTGTCTGTCACTTATCAACCCTACATGCCTCAAAATTAAGTTGAAGGTGATGAAAATGCCATAATTTTCCATTAATAATGCCGACGTTACTAATTTATTCATAAGTCTGTTTCGATAAATTCCTAAAATTGAGCTGAAATGGGAAATTATCGACATTTCTGCTAGATTTAATATTCTTATTCCCGTTTCGCATGAAAGATGCAGTTACAAACCTAAGCGAAGTTTAAGGATGATTAAGGCTACCAATTATTGTGGCGAGAACGGTAATAAGCTTCGGTACTGCTCGTAACTCCGTATCTCTGAAAAGCGATCATATTGAGCTTAAGATGATAGAAGGTCAAGATTATTTGGCGCCTCGTGCCAGATGTAATGTTTGATGTTTTAAAAAATAAAAAGGCCAAAATTTTCACGCACTATTTGACAGATATAATAAATTATTTCATCGTTTATTTGTAAAAAGGCTACTTAATTGGACTTATGTAAAGTATAGGGTAGAAATTTTCCATAATAAGGTCAATTTTTGCGTTGTCTTGTTTTTTAAAAATCTGCGAAATTGAGCTGAGGATGATAAAACGGCCTAAAAAAATTTTCCAGAGGTGAACAACACTCTAAAAACTATAGTTGTAAACAATTGGTGTACTGACTGATGATGCTAAATGCGAGTAAATTAAGACGGATAAAACAAACGCAAATGATGCATGCAGACATGCAGAACGTTTCGGAAAAAGTTATGAGGTAACATATTCCAAAACAACCCTTTTTCGAACCAGCAACCAACCACCAATTTTTAGCCGCCGGTATCACCTGGAAGACCGGCCTTT
>JAVLUZ010000786.1:0-207255 GCA_036768485.1 Mermis nigrescens
GCGAGGAAGGTTACCAGCTGTGACCTTTTTCTCTTCAGATTGACGGTTTTTAGGTACGCTGACAAGTTTTTGATGGGAAAGGGTCTTTGATGGATTTTAGCCTGACGATTTCGACAGATTTTAAACTGCACCAAGTAATTTCATTTTCTGCATAACGAAACACATATAAGAATTAATAATATAATAGTTAAGGCTAAAGTTAAGAATATGGTACTTTTAGAAAAGGAGCAAAACGAATATGGAATGCCAAAATTTTTGTGCTAAACTGGTAAAACATGATAAATTGGAGCGCAGAAATAAATTTGGTGAAAATCTGAGCCATACTTGCAAAGTTGCAGGCAACTGTCGATTTGAGTGTTGGGTAGGACGATTAAACGGCTTGATCCAAAGACTTACACATTTGTCAGAAAAAATAATATGGGCTGAAATTATGGAAGGAAGCATAGCAATGAAGGAGAAACAAGAAAAAAGGCACGGAAAGCTGTTTGAAATTTTAAGGAACTTTAGAAAAAAATTCATTTTTTTGCATGTTTTTTCGGTTTTACTTGATAAGATATAGGAAAATCTAAGTATTTGCTTCTAATATACTTAGGCTTAGGCTTAGTATATCCGAAAAGGTGTTTTAAGCTGCTTAGGTCGAGGTCGCTCCTGCTCAGGTCAATGTATAGATGCTTAGGTCGATGTATAGATGCTTAGGTCGATGTTTAGATGCTTAGGTAGATGCATAGACGCTTAGGTCGATGCATAGATGCTTATATAGACGTAAATTTGTTGTATCTACATGTGATTCATGCGTTTAGCTGTTTGAATCTTCAAATACTTAGGTCGAGTAGATGCTTGCGCCAAGTCAAGAAGAGGCTAATTAACGAAACCCATAGCTTTTGTAATATTGATCATAGACAGATGAATATTTTTTTCCGCGCTTTCTTTCAACATGTTCTAAGTACTGAGCGAAAAAATCCGCTCTTCTGAAGTCTATTTCATAGTATCCTGAAAGTACCATATTCTTAACTTACTCCAATAGTTAATAATAGTTTATTGGCTGAATTACATGGACAAGAAATGTTACAACAAATACCAATACAATAATGCAAAGAATTATTAAATGAGCAATTTTAGGAAAGGAATTGTCAATAAATGCAAAAAATAACGCGAAATAAGTGAGTTGGTATGTAAGTAAAGCCAAGGCGTATATATAGGCAGTGCACTTACATACGCCCCTTAAGAAATTCTAATAAATTAAGCTTTGAAACTGAAACCCTAAACTGTTTAAAATTTCTGCAGTCAACAATACATTGTGGCAATGTATTCCAAATTCTAGCCACCCTGTTTGCAAAATCGTTCTTTCTACAATCCAAATGAGATTTTCTAATATACAACTTTATGTCGTTATTTGACCTAGTGCCACTGTCAGGTGCAAATTCGATAAAATCTGAAACAGAAAGCAACTGTCCCTTAATTATCCTAAAAGCAAAAGTAAGGTCAAAATTGATACGCCAGTGTTTCGACTCTTTCAAGATCTAACAAATTCAATCGTTCGCTATAAGACAAATCCTGCTGTTGATGCCGCCAAAGTATTCGTTTTGTAAATTTACATTGAACATTTTCAATTTGGTTGATGTCTTTTATTAGGTAAGGATTCCACACCACCGTGCTATACTCTAGTATCGGTCTTACATAAACTTTTAATGCTTTCACCATCAAATCAATATTTCTGGAAATGAAAGTGTTTTGTATTAAAGAAGCAACTCTGGAAGCTTTGGATGCAATATTCACACAATGAATGCTAGAGGACAGGTCATTACTAACAAAAACTCCTAAATTCTTGATAGAAGCTTCTGCATCAGCTAGATCTTTTAAGAAAAGGTTATAGATGTTTTAGGGTTGCCATATCCCAAATACAAGGTTGCACATTTGTCATAACTTATTTGCAGAAAAAACAAACAAAACAAAAAGCATTTATTGCAACGTCCAAGAAAAAGCACAAATACAAAAAAGGGATGTAACTCGATAAAAAAAGACAATGATATTTTAAATGACACACATGAGAACATACGAGCATAGGTGGGCAGCACCGAAATTCTGGGGAGGAGGTGTAAAAAAATTTTCAAAGGCCAAAAAATGGTCTTAAAAGTGGTCGTATGACGAAAAAACACCATTTTTCGACGTTTCTCATTGAGCGCTATACAATGGCATCAAAAATCTCTGAAAAAGCAAATAAATTTCAAAATTCGAATTCTGGGGGATACATTGATTTCTGGGGATGCATACCCCACAAACTCCCCCCTCATGCCCACGTATGCATACGAGTATATACGACTATAACGTTACCAATAGGGACATGCAGTAATCAAAGGTGACAACGTACATATGCCCCTTTAAAATAATAGACAGATCGATAGTATTGAGTTTGCGTTTGAAAATTTCCAGGCTAGGTGAATTTACAACATCATTTGGAAGCGAATTCAACAGATTTACATATCTTTGACTGAAATCATACTTGAGAATATCGGAACGAGCCACAGGAACAATAAGCTTAAAATTATTGGCAGAGCGAGTACAATTGTCATTGAAAGCGGAAAACTTGTCACAAAAAATATGAGACTGTCCAGTAATAATTTGAAAAAACAAAAACAAAGCAAAACAGATACGGCGTAATTCGAGGCGTTCTAAAGACAGTTTAATTAAGCGATCGTTATAAGACAAACCGCTCTTAAAAACAAAAATGCTTTGCGTAAACTTGCGCTGAACTCTTTCGATATGATCAATATCTCAAATACGATAAGGATTCCAAATGGAAGAGCAGTATTCAAGTAATGGACGAACATATATCTAAAATGCGCGAGATAAAATTTCATTATCACTAGGAAAGAATAACTTCAGTATCAAATTAGAGCGTTGAGAAGCTTTTCTAATTATTTTGTGATAATGCTGTTGAAATTTCAAATTTTGAGACCTTAGAACACCTAAGTCACAGATGCAGTCGGAATCAGAAGGCAAAGGTTGATTTCCAATGAAATATTGATGTTTTGGATTTTTATAACCCATGTATAAAATTAAGCATTTATTGATAGATGTCTGAAGCTGCCATTCACGCGACCGCATATAAAGCTTATTAAGATTATTTTGAAGTACATCATTACAAGTGGACAAATTATACAATTTGACATCATCGGCAAATAAACCTACACAACTATTGATATTATCGCATACATCATTTACATAAATTAGGAAAAGGGTTGGCCCTATCACGCTCTCCTGCGGGACACCGCTTAACCTTTTAAAGTGACCAACGTTCCCAATCAGGAACATATTTTCAAAATTTTGTTGCAAAACAACTACTCATTTGATTTAAATAAGACTTGTTTTGGATGAGAAACAAGATCTTCGCATATCCTGTGAGAGCAATTTCAAAACTAAATCATGAGTATGTGCTATGCTATACTGTCTTAAGTTGGACAAGAATAGCGAAAGTTTGACATGTTTAGAAATTTGCATATTGTCAATTGGCATACAAAATTTTTGAGCCAAATGCCATGCAGTCATGTTTGCAGAGGTTTTCTGATCATTTTGGTATGTAATTTATTTTTATTTAGTTGTTCATCAAAAGTTATGGTTAAATTTATATTGATGTTCCCGTTTGGGAATGTTGGCTCCTAGGAGTGCAAAAATATTTAATTCCTGGAAAGAGACTAAAATCTATGGGGCAGCATATGTAACCTCGGCTATGCTCTTTAGTGACCTCTCATGCATTCTTTGAATTCTCTAGAACTCCACAAGCATTCTGGTATGACTCCAATGCACATATTCAAAATATTAAATGCAGGTTTATGGGATTCTTTACTTGGGTCTATGTGTTATGATTACACAACAATGTAGCTCTTGATTCCTAGCGGTTTTTAGGCAAAAATTCAAGTGTTTCTGTAGATAATTTTAGGTGCTTTTGCAGAAATTACCTGCTCTACCTCACTTTGCTTTATTTTTTTACTATAACTTGAAGAGTCATGAATCTTTGACGCTTAGAGACAAATTTTCTTGAATTCATGCACAATATCATGTGTTTTTGATTTGTAGAACTTGCACTGTACTTTATCAAACTTTATATAACTACTGATTTCTAACATTTTTTAATAGCTCAGAAGCATGCTAGCAACATAACTAAACTTTGAGTGTAAGTTTATTGGACTATCGATAATAACTGCAGATAGGTAAATGTCCGAATGAGTAAACGTATGATATTATGACTTACTCTTATTCACTGTAAAATTTTACTTATTGAAAATTGGATGAAATTGCCAAATTGACTATATTACACCCTGACTTCCTCTTATTTCCCGAATCTTGATTCATGGTTTCTAATTTCTAGTATACCAAAATACGTCAATGAAGTGTAAATAGCTCTGAGATTACGGGCATTAGTTCAACAGCATAGAAATGAGAAAACCAATAAATTTTGAAAAATCCAGCAAAAAACAAAAATACAGATTACAGCTCAGTAATAGTTTTTTACTCATCTTAGCTAGACATTATTTAATGTTATCTAGAAAGCAAGCAAATCTAATAAAAAACAAATATAAAGTTATGGTGTCTGCTGAAAGTTCCATGGTTTTCTGAGATTTATGGTTCCCATAAGGTTTCAAAAACTCAAAACCACACCCCTTGTAGGCTCTCTATTTGACAATTTGACAGTTTAGATTACTTGTGTTATCAATGTTTGTACCAGATCGCTTTAATCTTATATGTTTTGCAAAACATAACAGAACATGAAATTTGGCAAAAATGTTCCCCAAGAAGCCAATGTTCCCAAATGGGAACATATGAACAACATAATAGAGAGGAGAGTTTTTGCTCTGGTTTTTTGCATACAGTCTTACATTTTACAGATTTGAAACATATTAAGATTGCATTGCTGTAGCACATCTGCTTCATAGAGCGGACTCTAAAAGGTTAAATAAATAAAATAGCAAGAGGAAAAAACAGGTACATGTATATATAGCGTAGTTTGTGCACCTATCCTATGCATCAGTCGGAAATCCAGAGCCACCAACAGAACCCTCGCCTTGCAAGAATAGCAATTAGTCGTATCTAGAAATGGAACGCATTAGCCGCAAAACAAATTATTGCATTACTTTTGAGCATTGATTGGGTACCAACGTTGGTTGGTACCCAATTTTTTTAAACACCAACGTTGGTACCTAATGCATGCGTTAGGTACCAACGTTTTTCTGCTTGAAAAGCAGAATAAGCAAAAATTCACCAGTAGAGGGTTTCAAACCCTCCCCATAAAACCCAAATGCACATTAGTCAGCGCTGCACACTACTGCACCGTAACTCTTAGTTCTTATGTTGTAATAATTGTCATAAATGATAAATTCGTAAATATTACACTACAGAGGCTTTAAGGTCAAAATTTTTGACGCTTTTTCTGATCGGAAACCAGTTATCAGTGGCGTACCTCAAGATAGCGTTTTAGGACCCTCCTTATTTCTGTTGTTTGTAAACGATTTTGTTCAAGCTGTTGAGCATAGTGAAGTCTTTTTCTTTGCTGATGATTGGAAGCTTTTAATTTTTCTCAAAATTGTACTTTGTTGCAAAAAGATATAGATAAGCTGGTTGGTTTCCTGGTCTGAAGAAAATCAGTTAAGCATATCTCTCCCTAAATGTTCTGTGTTATATCTAGGGTACGCTAATCCTAAAGTTACATATCACCTAAACCATTTTTTGTTATCTGATGCAGGTTCCTCAATTCGAGATTTAGGTGTTTCCTTAACAACAAACTTATCATCTAGTTGTTGTTGTACTAATATATCAGCGAAAGCTTTGAAAATGAGTGCTTTGATTTTCAAATGTTTTGAATCACGTGATCTAAAGATATTGGTTCTGCTTAAGAATATCGGCCTATAGTAGAGTATGCTCCAACTGTATGGAGCCCCTATTTGCTTTCTGATATCAACAGGGTTGAACGGGTACAGCGAAAATTTACTAAAAAGGTTAATTGGATATATGGGACTTTCTTATGATGAAAGGCTAAAAACCTTAAATTTAGAGAGGCCTGAACTCCGTAGAATTTATTTTGATTTAATTGTTACATATAATTAGAGCTGCACACTTTGCAAATTTTACTACCCGGGTACTCGGCTATTTCATTACCCGGGTACTCGGGTAATCCGGGTATACCCGGTAGGACCTTAGATAAAAGAGAATGCAGTGAACATCGTTTATTTACAGTTGACAGTGAGGTCTAGGGAAAAGAGATATTTAAGCATTAAAATTATTGAAAAATTAATGCAAGATCAAATAGAATCAAGGCTTTAATCTGAAGAATTCATATGCATTTAATCAAATTTATGTCATTTTCATAATTCAAAGCAAAAATTGTGAAGCAGGTTTTGTATCTTCATAGCGTCATTAAAACATTTGCAGCAGGAAAACACATCAACGAAAAGCAATTTTGAAATCAACCGGAAATGAAAATTTGTTCAAAAACAAGTCTTAGTCTATCTGGAGCTGGCTGCAGAGACGTAGTCAGAATTTTGGTTCGGGGCATAAACGTTTTCATGTAGAATTTATGGCCTTTCTATTGACAAACAGTTCGGAATTCATAAGTGGCGCAAAGTGCCAAGAAATTTAGTCATTCTTTCCACCCTTAACAGTTTGTAGCTCTGTGAATACTAATAATCTGATAGAAAAGAAAATTATCAAATTTGTACAAAACAGCTTTGACAATTCAAGCTTCTAACAAGAAAAGTGCGAATTACGAACTTTGACTGAAGATATTTTAAGTGATTCAGGCATTTAAATGCAATGCTGGAGCTTTACAAAAAGAAAGAACAGTAACTGTGGGCGCTATGCGCCGGAAAATTTTGACGTTTTTGCACATTAAACTCAATTTAAACCGCTTAAATCATACAAAACAGACAAATTAATGCCGGCGCAAAACGAAAATTTATTTTTAAAAAAATTTAAAAAATTTGAAATTCAATTTATTATATAAAAAAAACGCGAAATGCCAGAAATTTTTAGAAATTCCTAACCCTTTTACCTGGCTTGTTCTCCCTAAAATCTCGTTGCACATGTACAACGAGATTTTATGGCTGCGGGATGTCTGAGTTGGTGAGCGGGATCCGGGCAGAGTCCCGGAAAATTTTGTAAAAAAACATTTTAATGTTAAATAGTAACATTAAAATTTTCGCAAAATCGGCCAAATCTCGGTTCGGAAGCAAGCTCAAAAACACTTGAAATTGATGAACTCCTACATTGCAAAACCTGATCCGAAATGCGTTTTTCGACCTCTGCTGGGTACATAGCGCAGGAACGGGTCGCTGCCAATAAGACATAGAAAGATGTGTCCATTAAAATTTTGTTCTTACCGTTTTCAGGCCCATTTGTGGCCTTCTAATTAACAAAATGCAGTTCATAGAACAAGAAATGCGCTAAAACATAAGAAAATTTGGCCATTCCTGCCAATTAAAATAGGATTATGTGTCCTTGTAAAGAAAGATAAAGGAATAAAAGAATAGACAAACTGGTAGATAAAAGACAAACAAAGCAGAGAATAGACAAACTGGTTCGCAATCATTTTCGCACTTTTACTATCATGCTCAACAAGCATGCGCAGTTTCATTCAACGAACAAATAGTGCATTAAATTACTAAACTGATGTGAAGTTGTGGATTATTTTAGCAGATTCAAGCTTTTAAATTCATTGGATCTATATAACAATAAATAATAATGACTCGGCGCGGAAAATTTTGAAGTTTTCACCTTTTTGAACTTAGTTTTCTGGACATACATCATTGCAACAAAAAAAATCAACAATATTTCTGAAAAATTTCGGGAGGGGGGCAGGTACCCCCAATGCCCCCCCCGGCTACGCCTATGGCTGACTGCATTTGGAACATTGATAGCCTTTGAACCAGGTCTAACTAAAACAGTTGCGCGCACGATGTGAATAAAAGTTGCAGTTTAAATTTATATAATGGTCACTGAAGTAAATGAATTATAAAAAAGCGTCACTAACAGATAATTTCTTGTTTAAATTTGTTTACAATGAAGAATAAGAAGAATTCGGCTTAAATAAAATAATGTAACTAAAGAGCTGAATAATGGAATATGTCTAGACCGTATGCATGATATATAGTGATAATAGGAAATATTAACAGACTCGCTTATTTAACATTTTACGGTTGATTATATCAAATCACATTTACATTGTGATTCAGTCGCACTTTAGAAGCAATATGTTTCTAGCTTTCTAATTCAATTCTTAGCACAATTTGCCTAACTGCAGTGCTAATTTTCCATTTTATATTAGGGGATTCGGGTACTCGGGTATACCTCGGGTGGTACCCGGGTAGTAAAATTATTTTCTACTCCGGGTACCCATTCGGGTACCCGCGTGCATTTCTACGTATAATATTATTCACAATAATCTCTCACCTTCTGAAGATTTTTTTAAGTTTTATGGTCATTCGCGTACTAGGAATGCATTTGCAAATCAGATCTATTTAAAAAAATTTCGACTTGATTGTAAAAAGTGTTGTTTTTCTACTAGATCAGCTAGAATTTGGAATGACCTTTCACAATATATTCGAAGTTCCCCAAATGTTGAGATATTTAAGAGAAATTTGAAAAAGGTTTATTTCGGGAATTTTTTCATGGGGCACACGTGAGTGCAATCTATTTGCCTGTGTGTCCAGGACATTTCACATTACACTATGCTATTTTATTTTCCTTGCGACTTTGTTTTTTTACAAATAAAGTATTAGTATAATAATATGGTACTTTCAGAATACTAAAAAATAAACTTCAGAAGAGCGGAATTTTTCGCTCGGTACATAGCACATGTTGAAAGAAAGTGCGGAAAAAAATTTTATCCGTATATGCCCAATATTACAAAAGCTATGGGTTTTGTTAATTAGCCTCTTCTCGACCTATGTAAGCACGCATCTTCTCGACCTAAGTATTTGAAGATTCAAACAGCTGAATGCAGAATCACATGTAGATACCCTATTTACATTGATTTAAGCATCTATACATCGACCTAAGCATCTATACTTTGACCTAAGCATCTATACTTCGACCTAATCATCTATACATCAACCTAAGCATCTATACATTGATCTAAGCATCAATATGTACATCGACCTAAGCATCTATACATCGACCTGAGCGGGAGCGGCCTCGACCTAAGCAGCTTAAAACACCTTTTCAGATATACCAAGCCTGAGCCTAAAGCCTGATTTATACTCCACGCGGCGAGCGAAGCGGCGAGAAATTGCCGCAACAGCCGCTGCAGAAATTTCTGCGCAAACCCATTTATACTTTGGGCTGCGGCGCAGCAGCCGGCGAATTATTCGCCACCGCAATTTGATTTATACTTCACGCGCCGCTGCGCCGCGGACTGATTCACAAAAGCCTAGATTTTTCCGCCGCTTTCTAATTTATACTTCTGCCGCGCCGCAAGGAGTCAAAATTGTTATTTTTAGCTTTTTCGGCCATTTTTTTGCCACGCCGCAAAAGTCAAAAAGCCCATTGCTCTTGCGAATGCTAATGAGGTTTCGAGCCGAGTGTCGACGTCGAATCATTTTGAATTTTAATGAGGTATCGATTTATGCAATATTCTGCGGCAGTTCGCAAGAAGTATAAACGCATTGCGCTGAAGCGGCTGCGAAGCAGCGGTGAGGCGCCACCTTGTCACTGGTTTTTTTGTCCACGCGGCGAACTCGCCACGTGAAGTATAAATGCACGACGCGGCGCGGGCAAGCGGATTTTGCCGCAGAATATTCGCGCAGGGTCGACTAATTTTTGGGCATACTGTGGCCGCAAAACCCCTTTGCGGCGTGGTTTGCGTGAAGTATAAATCAGGCTTAAGTATAATAGAGGCAAAAACTTAGATTTTTGTATATCTTATCAAGTAAAAGCGAAAAAGATCTTTATACAAAACAAAGTCGCACAATGTACAGACATGATGTAAGAATAAATATATGTCTATGAAGGTACATATTTACATATCTACATAATACATAAAAATAATATAATCATGCACGTCAGGTAGGTTATGTACATATAGGTATTATAGGTACATATCTGACTCAAAAATTTCAAAAACACGTCTCAGGTGAATAAAGAAAACGATCGAAAAAGTTTTACTGAAAGTACAAAACAATCGTTGATATAATAAAGCTTCTGGACTGTAACATTTACAAATTTATTATTTATGACAATCATTGAGAATATTCGAACTAAGACTTATGGCGCAGTGGTGTGCAGCGCTGACTAATGTGCATTTGGGCTTGCTTTTCAAGCAGACAAACGTTGGTACCTAACGCATGCATGAAGACCAACGTTGGTGTTTAAAAAAATTGGGTACCAACGTTGGTACCCAATCAGTGCCTTACTTTTTGCGAGTGTGTATTGTATTAGCTAGTACGTACATGTATTAGGTCATTTGGGAGTTTGACTGAAAGAAAACTACACTAGCGTGCACCCAGTACATACGCCATTTTTTAACTTTTTGGTCTATTAGTCAACCAAAATTTTGAAGAATGAAAAAAATTTCAGGCTTGGTTGGCATTTGTGGAATATTTTTGTATTGCAAAAATGCGTTTTACAGGGTGAAGCTTCAAAAATTTTCTGGCTTGATTCAATTCCTATTATCGTGAATATATTGATGTTTTTTCTAGAAATTTCGTATCCATGGTCAATATGAAAAATTTTCGGAACATGGAAAAATGGGTGAAACCCGGAAAATGGAAGTAAAAAATGGTAAATTTTCCATTTTCGGATATTTTTCTCTTAAAATGCTTCTTTTATGAAAGATTAATCTAACATCGGTAATATTTTGATATTTTTTAGTTGAAATTTCATACCCATGGTCAAGACAGAAAATCAACGGAAAATAGAAAATGGGCAAAAGCAAGAGAATGGAAAATTATCTGTTTTCAAATATTCCAACTGAAGATGCTTCTTTTATGGAAGATAATGATAAAATCGTGGATATTTTGATGTTTTTAGTTGAAATTTCGTATCCATAGTCAAGATGAAAATTCGCCGGAAAAGTTTTTATTGTCACAAGCGACTTCAGAAATTCGCTAAAATGCTTTACTGAAGGAAGAAAAATCAAGCTTCAACAGAAATAACGTATTGCTGATCGTAATATTCCTAGTGAAGCGCAAAATTTTTATGCGCAAAGTGTACTGCGTTTTCAACACAGGCGCTCTATTTTCGACCTTTTTTAACCTCCCAAAAA
The DNA here is from genome assembly GCA_036768485.1 of Mermis nigrescens. NCBI lineage: Eukaryota > Metazoa > Nematoda > Enoplea > Mermithida > Mermithidae > Mermis > Mermis nigrescens. The sequence goes on from JAVLUZ010000786.1 coordinate 11,252, forward strand.
ACGTGGAAAATGTGGAAAAAATATTGGGTCTGGTCTATCATGTCAACCAAATTGCTGGGAAAAAGCGGTGAGTACACTTGTACAAAATGTAGCTACCGTAATATAAATGCAACCTGTTGTTTTTCCAATATTTCTTCCAAGGGACATCTTTCAAGATGCTTGATTCTTCCTTCTTGTTTAGGCTTGGCTTAGTGAATGCAGAAATAGGAGCCATAATTAATTACTTATGTAGGTAATATTTTTAGATGTTATCCTGCCTGTTTTGTCCATGTAATGGTTGCTATTGGCTTAGAAAATCGTCCTAACAAGTCAGGTTACGTAAAATAGTGCTTAATTGTGATTATTCGGAATTTTGTCAGCAGATTATGGGTTCAAAACTGGATTGGAATGTAGTAAGATCATCTGATTTATTAGGTAATTAATTACCCATCCTTGTTAAGTTAATGGCGTCAGCTATTCAGACATACATGTTTAATTAGGTGATTGATGGTAAAGATTATTAAATTATATGAAATAGGATTATACTCGTACATACTACGGTAGGAGTTGACATATAGCTTTTGTAGGTACATGAGTCCCAGGATTTGTTACACAAACACTTATGATTTATTCAGTGCCTTATCTACTACCATTATCATTATTGTTGGAGAATGGTGTGTTATAAAACCTATTATTTTGCAGAAGTACCACAATTCATGCCAAAGTGATTGATTTTAAGGACAACCTATTCAGGTCCTATATTGTGTTTACCTTTTTCGAATGCTTCTGTTGAACGGGTATTTTCTGCTATAAATTTAGCCGAAGATAATTCGCGCAATCGTCTTATCTGTGAAAGTGTAGATTCAATATTTTTTGGCCTAAAGTTTATTGATTTAAATGCGTCCACTTTTCATCCATCACATTTTATTCTGATTAGCTTTAAGGAATCAATTAATCAGAAAGAAGATGTTAGTGAGAATATTACCAGAGATACCTTTACTGATGCCATAGACAAGTTATCCGAGTCTTAAGTCAGTTGCTTTATTTTTGTGCAATTCTAGTTATACATGTTTCTGTGAATAAAAAATTTACTGTCTATGCTGATGCTGTTTACATTTATTGCGAATGCATGTGTGTTTACACTGTTATTTATCGTGTAAAAATACCGCTGTTTCGTGTTGTTTTTTGCAGAAGGTCCGTCCTACATAAAATTGAGGAACCCAAAACGAGTTTTTGAATATTTTGTAATTGTAAACATAGTGTAGGTAATGCAATGAATATACCTAACGATCAGTAATATGTTCTATTTCCTAGAATTGCATTTTCAGATCTTCACCACTGCACTTCAGCCGATTTCTGGAGTTCTTCCTCTTGAACAAATCACATTTTCTGCATAAAACCCGTGTAAAACAGAAGACATAGGTGCAAAATACACTTTAGGTTGTATAAAGACTAAAAATGGAGTCTTTAAATCGCGCGCTTGGAACTAACTAGACTTCGATCTTTGGCTAAAAAAGCAAAGGGGAGTAGAGGAAAACAACATTCTCAATTTCGTTTCAGGGGGGCCTGTGTATCTCCTGGATACACCCTCCTGGATACGGAGCTTTTGCATTACCGAAATTTCCCACAATGTGGAGGAAGCCCAAAATTTTTTCCACATCTCGAAATTTAGGTTTACAAAAACCCTTAAATGTTGAAAAACCCGTGGTTTTACCTCAGATTTTGAGGTTTTTTTGCGTTTAAGGTTTTTCGAGTTTCTTGGCTAAGAATTTCTAAAATTTTTAAGGTTTTTTAGGTTTTAAGAATTTTAGAGGATTCCGGATTTTTATTGCAAAATGTGTTCTAGAAAGGCTAAATTTTCAAAATTTTGGCCGGACTGATTTATGTTTCGTGCTTTCTTTGATGATCACACAGCGCCGCATCAGTCACTGCACTTTTATTGACAGCTTACTGCTTGACCACAATGAAAAGTCACACCGTTTCTACTCCTTCACTGGTTTTTTCCTATTCCCTCCACTTCACATCACATTTTATTCCACTTCAGATTTATTTTATATGAGTTTATCTATCTCCTGCGCACAATTTAATCTAAGCTAAAATTTGCAAAAGCCCGAATTCGAGCTAAAAATCGTAGAATTGTGAAAATCTTCGGCGCTTCGCGATAAATAATAGATGAAATAGTCAGGGTGGATAGGAGTCCGTGTGCCCTCTTTCCCTTAATTGAATTTGAAAATGATCTTTCCCTTATTTCCTCTTTTTAGCCAAAAATAGGCCAGAATTTTTCGGCGCTTCGCTTTAAATTTTATAATCCTATTTACAATCTTTTTAGTCACAAGCGCCCGGTTTAAACACTCCCGATTTAGCCTTTAGCAACCTCCATCATATTTTGCTTATGTTAATGTCCTGTTTTTTCCAGATTTTATGCTGAAAATTATATCTTTGAACAATTTGACTTTTTTTGTTGTTGAAAACAAGATTACAGGCTTGCGTTTATGTTTAGGCAGGTAATTAAATGTATTGGTGCAATAGCATCTAATATCACATTAAATGAACATTTGAGAATTATACAGGGTGTCCAGTAATTTCGTGTAAGGGGTTTCAGGCAAAACCGTTTACTTCTACAATACATGTGATATATCATTGGGAAGCCCATTCAATTTCGAATGAAAAATATTTTTAAAAACATGTACGCCCTCCATTGGTTTGGCGAACAGCAGCAAAACGTAAAGGCATAGATGTGTAAATGTTGCTCCACATTCCATAGCAATGCGCCAACGGCCATAATTCGATCTATCTCTTTTTGTAAATCAGAATCTTCAAGTTTAGCCATTGTTATCTAACTAATTTGTACACTTTTTTTAGTAAAAATTGAATGCTCTTTCCAACTGTGTTAAGCACATCACACAAAAACTTCACGTTTCACGTTTTCGCTGTATACCCCTTACACGAAATTACTGGACACCATGTATATTATTTTGGTTCTGTAATACAACCTATTCTAGCTTTCTGACTCTATTTCTGGTGATAGTTTTGCTTGAGAAGTCGTGAAAATTTCGGCACTCCATGCTGAACCATACTACTAATTATATTTATGACAGAATCGTACTAGCTTAGATATCAGATTGTCGTTAGAGCTGCATATCGGGTATCCGAGTATATACACCCGGGTAGAAACAAATGATGAACTTTAACTTTAACCATTTTTAGGCTGAATTTAGAACAAATATTCGGCTGATTTTGTAAAATGTTTATGATAAGACTCATTGTTAAAATGCTCTTATTAAAAAATTCCCTGGGACTTTGCCATGGACGCCGCTGTGAGGCGCTTGAGCGCGCCACCAAGGTCCGTCAGCATACATGCACAGTATGGGAATTCTGGGGGGGTGAAAATCTAAAGTGCCATTTTTGGGCCCAAAAATGGCCGGTACGCGTGAAAAAACATCGTTTTTTGGCGTTTCTGACGATACTCTATCCTTTTAGAGCATGAAATCATGAAAAAATTTCGAAAAAAGTCGAATAAATTGACCAATATATCGCTTAAAAATGAATATATGGCGCGAAGCGCCGAAAAGTTGGCGATTTTGAGCAAATAGATAGCCAAAAACCCTTAAAAAGACACTTTTTCTACCAATTTTCAGGTAAGTTTAGGAAACTTGAAAAATCGCCAATTTTTTGCGGGGGTGAAAAATGATTCTGCGGGGGTGAAACCCCCCCCAAGATCATGTATGTCCGTCAGCCGTTAAAGAGAAGGCGTCGCTTGCATTTTCACCTTGTCGAGATAACCGGGTGGCAAAATTTGCAAAGTGTGAAGCTCTAGTGGCTGTTTAAATATCTTGTTGAATTCTTGTGGTCTCGTCGTACGTGTTTTTTACGAAAATTTGGTCGTGACCTCACAAAACAAAACCCTTGAAGCTGAAGCTTTTCAACTCAGGCAGATTGCTATCTTGCGTTTAGTGTCAACACCTCAAATCAAAACTTATTCTATCATGAGAAATTGTAGTTTTCATGAAGTGTATTCTATGTTAGACACCGTTCCAAGTTAGTCCATTTATTCTATAGGTCAACACATGATTATATGGCAAATTTGACATTTCTGAGCAAATACATGGCTAAAAATGCTTAGAAAAACACTTTTTTCTACAACATCGTCTTATCGATTATAACCTTTTGATGATTAGGGACAACTGATTACATATATCAATTTCTAATTTTGTGTTTTTGCTGAAGTGAATTATTGTAAAGAAGCCTTAAAATTCCTCCCTGTACCCTTTAATAATGGAATTCTTATTTGGACGGAAAAAGACGCCACAGGAAATGCTGCGTCAAAATCAACGGGCGTTCAATAAAGCTATGAGAGATTTAGATCGAGAACGGAATCAGATGGAACAGCAAGAGAAGAAGGTCATCAATGATATAAAGACTATGGCCAAAAAAGGGCAAATGGTAAGTTGTTCGATAAAGATATTAACGGTTAGTGATCTACCTCTGCATGGTTGGCAAGTTTTTATCGAATCATTGCCTTTGTCTGGATTATATGTGTATATAGTGTCGTAACCAGCCGGAGGCGGGGGTCAATATCCACCCGGAATTAAAAATGCTGGAAGTCTACTGAAAATACGGTCAAGGTAGGTTTTTAGCACACTTTTGACTAACTAAACTCAAAATTTTCTTATTTTAAGCCTTATTGTGAAAACAGAGATTATTATTTCGGTATATATACCACCCTGTTTGTCGCCAGATTTTAGGTAGTCAGGGAGAACTAGCAAAGCAACGTGAAGTGTTTCATCAATATGCAGATTTATTTGGAAGCATGACAACTGTTGAAAGTTCCCATAAATGTTCTAAAAATTTGTAGAAATGATGCTTTTTAAAGCGTGTTTAGCTATCTATTCGCTCAAAAGGGGCAAATTTTCGACGCTTCGCGCCATTATACTCATGTTTTGACTATATCTTGTTCAATTTGTTCCGACTTTGTGATTTTTTTCGAAATTTTATGTTTTTATGCTCTAGAAAGATAGAGCATCGTCATAAACTCTGAAAAACGATGTTTCTGACGCGTACCTATCATTTTTATACCTAAAAAAGGCCTTTAATAATTTCACCCGCCCCCCCCAAATTCCTATGTTGTGCATGTGTGTTGAGGAGTCAATAATATTGTTAGAATTTCAGGTAGATAGTCAGCAAACATGCACAGCATGGGGATTCAGGGGTGAAATTTTAAAGCGCCTTTTTAGGACCCAAAAATGGTGAGTGTACGCGTCAAAGAATCCTTTTTCGGCGTTTCTGATGATGCTCTAACGTTCTAGAGCATAAAAACATGAAAAAATTCCGAAATAGTCAAACAAATTCAACAAAATATAGTCAAAACATGAGTGTATGGCGCGAAGGGCCGAAACTTCAACACTTTAGAGCAAATAGATAGCTGAAAACGCTTCAAACGCACCCATCGGCCCTGGGCAGAGAGGGAGCAGGGTTTGGCCCCTGTGCTATAAGCCTCCACGATTTCGGGAGATGGCCGATTTTTTGCGAATTTTTCAGAAATTTTTGGGAAGTTTCGAAAAACGCGAATTTTGTTGGGGTGAAAAAAATTTTTCAAAGGGGTGAAAGCCTTCCTAAAATTATTCTCCCAAAATAATGTATGATAGTCAGCCTTTTTTAAAAAAGAAGCGGAAAAATTGATCTTGATCTTTGTTTTTTGATGTTGATTTTTGTTTTATCTTCATCTCCGACAAGCTCCTGCAATTAGCGAGCTCTAAATATCAGTGCTGTCACTCAGACTGTTCATTTCATTAGAATTTCATTTTTATTTTTAGGATGCGGTCAAAGTAATGGCCAAAGATTTAGTTCGCACCAGGCGTTACGTAAAGAAATTTATGCTCATGAGAGCTAATATTCAAGCCGTTTCCTTGAAGATTCAGACGCTGAAATCGCAAGACAGCATGGCGCAGGCGATGAAGGGCGTTACGCGAGCAATGATGACTATGAATAAGCAACTAAATGTCTGTCATATCAGCTCAATTTCAAAAATCGAAGCGCTAGTATTAGAATAGAGAATTCTTATACCGCTTGTTTATTTGGCGCATGTAAACGTTTTCTGTGTGGTGAATTGTGTTTCGCGAAGTTTAGTAGTGGAATTCAGCCAATTTCTGGATTCTACTGGTGAAAAATGCAAAAACTTATGAATTCGGCGCGAAGCAATGGAAATTTTTGACTATTTTACCCATTCATGCACGCGTTTAAAAGCTCTGGGAGAGGGAGAGGGTAAACTGACTTTCCTTGGGGTGGTCTATTTTTACATATTTGATGTCAAATTTTTGTACTTAATTCGTTGTATTTTATTTTTCATGAATATTATGATTAAATTTGCCTGAAAACAATTACAATAAGGGCAATGGAATGATCTGTAACATCAAATATATAAAAAACAATGGAAGAAAAGCATCTGGATGAATGAATTGAACAGCCTAATGTGCTTGAAATTACACTATTAGACGTCATTTGACGCTTTTTCATGGTTCAAGCCATCAATTTCAATCTAAAATGGCCTGAAGGAGTGTGCTTCTCAAAAGTCCTGGTAGGGGTACCCCCATACCCATACATGTAACAGGGGAATGGGGGATCCCCCACATATAGTCGGACGTCCCCCCATCCCCCAAAGCCTGAAAATTTTTTGACCTCCCTCAATTTTTTGAAAAAAAAGAATTTTCTTGGCCGTTTTCGGCCCAAAATTGTAGGTCATTCACCCCTTCGCCATCCTAAAAAACGCCGGGACCCTCCTAAATTTCGAGCCGTTACATGTATGCCAACAATCCCCCCAGTGTGCATGTGTGATCTTACCATTTTCAAGTAGAATTCGCGGTCCTCTTTAGCACCGAGCTGAAAAATTGTCTTGCAGCCATACATGCTCTTGGGGGGGGTTTGGGAGGAGGGGTTTTCACCCCCCACAATCATTTTTCACCTCCCGCAAAAAATTTTTCACCCTCCCCCCAGAATTGGCGATTTTTCAAAAGTTTCCTAAACTTACCTGAAAATAGGTAGAAAAAGTGTCTTTTTAAGGGTTTTTGGCTACCTATTTTCTCAAAATCGCCAAATTTTCGGCGCTTCGCGCCATATATTCATGTTTTAAGCGATGTATTGGTCAATTTATTCGACTTTTTTTCGAAATTTTTTTCATGATTTCATGCTCTAGAAGGATAGAGTATCGTCAGAAACGCCAAAAAACGATGTTTTTTAACGCGTACCGGCCATTTTTGGGCCCAAAAAAGGCACTTTAGGTTTTCATCCCCCCCAGAATTCCCATACTGTGCATGTATGCTTGCAGCACCCTTTATTTCGTCAAAATCACCTGACTGTACCTGATTTTCCAAAGCCTTAGGTATGGATAATAACCCTTCTCACCCCTTCCTCGATGCATCATACGTAGTATCGATTTTGCAATTTTTCTTTTATTCTAGTTTATCACCTTACATGCGCACTGGGAGGAATGTGAGGATAGTAGGAAGTCATCAAAATGAAAATAAACAGGAAAGAAAGAGAAAAAAGGAAAGGCATTCAAGCGAAAACCAATCAAATTTAAATGAAGAAAATTTTAAAAAATACATGTATAGAAATAAAAATATTATAAATTAATTACGTAGGGGGCGGGGAGAGCTGTCGCCCTCCCCCCCCCTTTAGCCAAAAAATAATGTTGGAGAGGTAGGAAAATGCATGAAGATTGGCATCTTTTATCGAAAAATCTGGAAATTTTCGGCGCTTCGCGCCGTAGAAAATAAAACGTCACTTATTCATAGCTTATTAAGAGAAAATAAAATTTTTTTCGAAGATTGAATTTTATGGGCATAACGGATAGAGCATGTTCGGAAACGTCAGAGAATGCACTGCTCCGGCGAACATATGTATCCCGAAATATAGGGTCATTAATTTGGGACCCTCCCCCCTTAAAAAACTGCGTAACCTCTCGTATTAATTAAGGTTCAGTCTGCCGAGCTGATTTTCAAATAAATGCATTAGCGTCTGACAAAAAGATGTTTTCTTTGTGTATATTCAACAGAATTACGATTTTCATCGCTTCACTTGAATTTTCCAGTGTTTATGAAAATTGTAGATTTCCGTATTTTTTCACAACTAATTGCCTCTCTTTTTTAGCTAAAATTACCTCAAATTCAAAAAATCATGATGGAATTTGAAAAACAGTCTGAAATAATGGAAATGAAGGAAGAAATGATGAATGACGCGATAGACGATGCAATGGCCGGCGAAGAGGATGAAGAAGAGAGGTAATTATCGACTTTAGGTCGATTTTAATCAAATAATAAAGGACATACATGATGTTGGGGATTCGGGAGATCACCCCTCAGAAAAATTTGAATTATTTTAACCCCCTCCCCCAGAAATTTATTTTATCGCCCCCAAAATTAGCGATTTGTCGAATTTTTCCAAAAATTTTCAAAAAAATCGTAAAAAGCTGCTGTTTTAAATCATGTTTAGCCATCTATTTGCTCAAAAGTGTCAAATTTTTGGCGCTTAACGCCGTATACTCGTTTTTTTAATATATTTTGTTCAATTTGTTCGGCTTTTTATTTTTTTCGAATTTTTTTTATGTTTGTATGCTCTAGAGAGATAGAGCGTCGTCAAAAACGCCGAAGAACGATGCTTTTGACGCGTTTGAACCATTTTTGGGACCCTTAAGAGGCACTTTAAAATTTTGCCACCCCCCCTCAGAATTCTCATACTGTCTTACATGTAAGGGTCCCCGACCATTTTTAGGGGAATGGGGTAAGAGACCTCCAGTTTTTTGCCAATAACGGCCAAAAATCGCGAGTTTTCCAAAAATCGGAGATCCCCATCCCCCTGTTACATGTCTGCATGCTGTGCATTTGCTTGAATGCCACGAAATGTAATAAATATGATCACAACAATCAAGGGATTTTGTTCTGTACAGAATCATGCCACGTCTTAAATTTGTTTACGAATTTTGCTCTGTTTTATTCATTCTGCCCATTTATACTTCTACTGATCATTCTGAAGAATCTTCATTTCCATTTTACGGTCAACTGCTGACAGCTGGTTGCTCAATGTAGCTGAGCTTAATGTATGATTTCTCTACTCTAAACAAAAAAACTTGAGTTTATTGTTTTATTAGAGGATCAAACGTTCAAAGATGGATGAGCGTACATGCAAGAGGGGGATGTGGGATCCCTCCACCCGAAGTTGGCCGTCCCCCTCCCCCTAAGCCAGAAAATTTCTGACAGCCCTCTCGATTTTTGGAAAATAATGAATTTTTTGGCCTCTTTTAAGTGGTTTCTGGCCGTTTTTGGCCAAAAAATGGATAACCTCTCCCTCTCCTCTCCCAAATTGGTCGGGAACCCCCCATCCAAAATTTCGAGCCGTTACATGTATGTGGATGAGCATATGTACGTGATCTTGGTGGTTTCACTTTCCTAAATCGACGTAGAATACAACATATTACTTTAAAACGTTTTTAGCGATCTTTTAACAATGTTTTGACAGCCTTTTTTGACTGTAATTTTTTCAATTCCATTGGTTTCCTTGAAAGGTTCATTACGTTTTCACCGTCTAGATAAGATAGCCAAAAAATTATGTTTTTGGTGCTTATGTCAATCGTTTTTGCGACCGGAGAAGGCGTTTTATAAAAAAATGTTTGGTTTCATTTCCTCATCTCGGATGAGACGTCTCAAAACTGTGCAATGTAAAGCAATTAGAAAGGACTTTGCGGATGGTTCGTTTTCTAGTGAAAACGCTCATTTTCAAACGATTTTCTAATTCATTCACCTCTAAAATGGTTTACAAAACGCTTTGAGAATGGTAAGCAAACATGCCCTAAGTTTTCTAGAGCATATGTACATTATTAATCTGCAAATGTCAAAAATATTGGAACAACTTTAGAGACGTCCAACAAGAGGCCGCAAGTATCTCCTTATTACATGCATATTCTTATTATTTCATTTCAAGTTTTTCTATTCACTTAAAATACTTTACTTCCATTGGGTTATTTTTAGTAGTTTTGATTTGAATGAGGAAAATTTTAAAATAATTGTTTGTGTACCTGTGTTATTTTTTCAATTTTTTCACCGTGAATTGCGCTATTTGCTTGAGCTATTTTAGTAGTTCTTTTCATTTGACTTGCGAGAAAATATGCTTAGACATCAAGTGATCTACAATAAAATTTTGAATCTCACTTAGAAGTAAGCTGGCTCTGATCTTGCGTTTATGCATATAAGCGAGTACATGGAGCAACCACAAATTCGTGGCCTGACTTATTTGTACTCATGCTAGATACGCTAAATCACTTATTTTTCAGCTTGGTCTCCACCAACCTCAATACAAGTAACCGGTCTCTTTTTCAAAGTAGCAAATCCGTAAAATAAGCGGTCAATCTTTGGCTGTTGAGTCATCCTTTTGTGGCTGCTTTTAGGACATTTTCGTCCAGAAATTTCCTTCCACTGAGTTTCTGCTTATTTCTGAATGAAAATTACTACTGGGACTAGATTTGGGGTCGATGGGAGAGTTTGATTTTAAGATTAAGATTTTAAGCCTCAGATTTGATATGGCAGTCTGTGCCATCCATACTTTCTGTATAGTTGCGTTATCGTAGAGACGTTTAGAGCATATTCTGATAACATTATGGGTTGTCAACAGTGATCGTACGGAGACCCCGACCCCGAAAAACCGCGGCCTAACCCCGACCCCGATCGGGGCAAGATTTTTCGAGTCGGGGTTGAACCTTTTTTCGGGGGGGTGAAATATAGCATTTAATTTTTTGGTGCATAGGAGAACTGTATAAGTGGCAAATGAATTCGGCACACAACAAACAAGGATGATTCATTTACGAGCATAATGAATATGTTAAACTCGACCCTCGCGATATTTCATAAGATGTACGCCTGGTCGGCATGTTGTTAACACGTACATACATGTTCGCATATTTATCCACCCATAAAGTGCGCCAAAACGCTCTGCATTTTGTCATTCGTAAAAATACACTATGGATTTATTATAATATTATGCGTTAGCCTCCATCTATCTGCGCTTTAGCCTCTATTTGATTCTTAGAATAACTTTGTTCCGTCTGCTAGCTTAAATTAATTCATGTTTCTCACTGAATTAAAAATTTATTCACTACTCAATTACGTTAATGCCAAAACAATCTAAAAAAGCTAATTTGGCTCCTCTACAATCAGCGCGCCATAGAATACCGTTTAGAAAAAATTGTGGAAGAATACGAAAAAGTGAGAGCGATTAGTGATTAAAATTGAAAGGAATGCCAAATTGCTAAAAACATGTTTGAACTTGGAATGAAAATAAAATGTTGAACATAACCAGCTTTATTAGTATGCTCTACAAACAAATGAAGGTATCGTTTTTATCCTTTTTAAATTGGTATGTAATCATGCAATGTTAACTGTTAATCTTCAACCCCGACTCCGACCCCGAAAACCGGGGTTTTTCATCCCCGACACCGACCCCGACCGGGGGTGAAAATCTGACCCCGTTCGATCACTGGTTGTCAACACACCTGGGCGTGGAGGAGGGGTCGGGGGTATGCACCCCCCCCCGAGAAACCAAAACACCCCTCAGAAATCAAAATATCCCTCAGCATTCAATCTTTAAAATTTTTTTTGTTTTTTCGCAATATTTTGATGCCAATGGATAGTGCTTGATGAGAAACGTTGAAAAATTGTGCTTTTTCGCCATACCACCATTTTTTAAGGCCATTTTTTTGCCTTTGAAAAATCCTTCCCTTAGATTTTTGGTGCTGCCCACGTATGGTTGTCAACCTCTGAAGTCACTCTTAGTTTGAAACAGGATCTTTTTAGTATATTGTTGTTCATGATGATAGTATTGAAGAATAGCAGATTGACTTCTTTAGCTTACACATAGAAATAAGCCAGGCAACGTGTCGTAGGAATATGTTGCCCATGTTGTACATGTATACTTAAGGGTAGTATAATATGATACAGTAGCACGTTAGGCGCGGCAAACTGGGCTTCTTGACTCTTTTTAATAAAGTTTCTCCAATTTATGCGATAAAAAATACAAAAATTTATCAATACGGCGCGAAGCGCAGGAAAATTTTGGTACTTTGATTGTTGTCAAGTAGAATTTCAGTCCTTTTCCACAATAATCACAAAAATTGTCCTGCCGTGTCTTTCATTTTGTCAAAATCGCCTGACGGTACTTGATTTTCCAAAACCTGAGATAAAGGTAAAACTCCCTCATTCCCCCTATGCTCATCTTTGCCTCCCGCACACACCCCTTCCAGTACGCACGCTCGTGTAAACTGTCAATAATTACCATAGCATGCTAAAAATGGCATGAAAACTATCATGATTCGTAGTTCCTGACATACATGCACTCGGTTAAAAGCTCTGGGAAGAAATAAACCGAGTTTCCTGGGGGAGGTAAATGATATTTCGTTACCTACTGTCAACCTTTTGTAGACACTCAAGCCGTCGTATTTTAGATTTCATGAAAATGGTTAAATTTGCATGAAAACAAGCAATATAGGCAATAGAACGACCTGTAACATCAAAAATATACAAAATAATGGAATGGATGAATTAATCGAACAGTCTACTTCTCGGAAAAATAAATATATGTACTTAAAATTACACTGTTCGATGTCATTTGACGCATTTTCATGGTTCAAACAATCAGTTTTGGTCCAAAATAGCCTGAGGGGGTATGCTTCTCAAAAGTTGTGGAAGAGGGATACCCCATACCCCTTCTTCCAGTGTTCTGTTTGGTTCCTAACCCTCAAAAAGCCTTTTCGAAGAAAATGTTTATTTTCTCCAATTTTGGAGCCTTCATTCGTCTCATTTTTACTAGAAAATACCCCGATTATGTATTCTGGGTTTTTGATACCCAATTCCCCACAAGCTTGTCTGGTCGTATGCATAGGTGGGCAGCACCGAAATTCTGGGGGGGGTGGAAAACTTTTCAAATGTCAAAAAATGGTCTTAAAAGTGGTCGTATGGCGAAAAAACACCATTTTTCGACGTTTCTCATCGAGCACTATCCAATGGCATCAAAAATCGCTAAAAAGCAACAAAAATTTTCAAAATTTGAATTCTGGGGGGTATTTCAACTTCTGGGGGTGCATACCCCCAAACCCCCCTCCCCGCCCATGTGTGGTCGTATGTGATCGTCGAACATTTTTTAGTGACATTTAGGCTTGCTTCGGAATTATTATTCACAGCCCTGATCAGTATGAAAACGCGCCCTTTTTCAATCATGTCAATATCTGGCTGACCCCAACCCACAGAATTTTAACTTTAAAAACGTCTTGGAAAATATGCACTTCTAATCCGTTTTTAGGGATTTTTGACTCAGGAATGCAAATTTTTTGGAAATCATTTTTTCATCGTATTCGATTTAATTTCATTAAATTATTCGAAAATTTGTTTGTTTTTATGTTCTAGAAAGAAAGAATAACGTACTAGACCTTTAAATCCATAAATTTCAGGGAAAATTATCCGGGCTGACTCACCCCACTCTACGATTCCTATGTCGTACATATAGATACATGTGCATTGATTAATCAAGTGGTTGACATTTGACAAGCAATCGTTATTTTTCTGTTCAAAATTTTTTCGTATGATTTTATGATTCTTGCAGTTGTTCGGTTGTCTTTGCTTCTTTTTCGTATTTTTTGTATGGTTTTATTATTCTTTTAATTGTTCGGTTCTCTGCTTCTGTGCTGTGAAAAATATTTGGTTTCTTTTTATCCAAAAAATTTTTTTCGCCAGCGATAAGATCGTCAGTCAAGTTTTGGACGAACTTGGCATTCAGTGGAATGAAGAAATGGCAGGTTTGCCTTCTATGCCCTCCGGCGTTAAACAAGATAAGAAAAAAGAGCAGGAAGAAGCGGGAGCCGTTCTCGACGCCGACGCCGATTTGCAAGCTCGTCTGGAAAATTTGAAGCGATTATAATGCACCCGGTCTCGGCTCGATTAGTTCTTGTATTATTATTCATCGTACCTATTTATAATGTGGAAGTTTCCTACTGTAATCCGGTTTAATATAATAATTGGCCCTTCTGATTTAAAAGAACCGGCGTTTTAATTCGGATATTATTAGCCAAAAAGCGCATGTATTCTACCTTAGAATCATAGACATAATGAACGTACCTAGCTTATGTTTTTAAAATTTAGTCGCTTTAATTCAACAAAGTTAAGTCGATGTTTACTCCACGAAATTAAAATTTTGGGGATACCCAACGTTTGTGGAGTAAGATAACCTGATTTTAATATGAGTCGCTCGAACATGTGACTTCTCTTTACAATATACGTTTTTAATACGAATGCCATGTGAATTGCATATCTTGAAAATAGTCAAGTTCCAATAAGCTATATTAAGCCCCTTGAAATAGATTATTGAGTCGATTCACTAAACAGGTCAAATACCTATGTATATGGATCGCTTGGATGCATCTGGGATGAATTTTTTTACAATTAAAATTCACTTGAAAATTTTCAAGACTCGTGCACACACATGGGCGCGGAAGGGTTTGGGGGTTTGTAACCTTCAGAAGTTGAACCCCCCGATTACTGCAGACACACAAGAATTCTATTTCTAGTAGCATTTTTGACAATTTTACCCAATATGACCTCGGAATTTTCTTGCTGCCCACGTATGCTCGTGCGTAAGCGTGGAATACAGCCCTAGGCTATCAACTTTATTGTACTTTGTTATATCTTGCTTGCTACTTTATGAACGTGCTTTAATGAATTGTTGAATATTTTTATTTATAATAAGATCAGAACTTCCGTTTACTCATACTGTAATTGAAGTAATCATTATTGTTCGGTTGGCTGTGAGAGATTATTGCTCCAGAGTGTACAATAATAATTATTTTAGGACATTTCTGCAATGTGGTCCCTAACGACCAGACATGTAGAGCATACATGTGCTCAGGCTCGTATCCAGGGGGGAAGGGAGAGGGGCACGTGCATACGTGGGCAGCACCAGGATTCTGGAGGGTTGCAAGATTTTTCAAAGGTCAAAAAAATGTCCTTAAAAATGGCACCTGTTATGGCGAAAAAACACCATTTTTCAACGTTTCTCATTGAGCACTATCCATTGGCATCAAAAATTGCGAGAAAAAAACAAAAAAATCAAAAATTGGATTCTGGGGGGTATTTTTGTTTTTTGTGAGAAGGAGGGATGCATACCCCCCAAGCCCCCCACGCCCAGCTGTGGGCACGTGTCTTCCCCTACCCCCGAAACGAAATTTAAGACTGATTTTTTTCTTTACTCTCCCTTTGTTTTTTAGTCAAAAATCGCAAAAATTTTTGGCGCTTCGCGCCGAATTTCACAATTATAATTAGAGTCTATTTAGTCCCAAGCGCGCGGTTTAAACACTCCATTTTTAGTCTTTATACAAGCGTATAGCGTATTTTGCATCTATGTCTACTGTTCTGCACAGGTTTTGTGCAGAAGATGAGATTTGTTCAAGAGAGTGTCCATCGAATTTTCACTATATTTAAGGCATCTGTGTAGCAAAATTTACAAAGTGCACAGCTCTAGCGGTCGTCAAACGTCTTTTTTCAAATCGTTTTTTGGTTCCCCTTATATTTTAAAAAGGTTTTGGTCGTCCCCCCCAAAGCAAAATCCTGGATACGGGCCTGCATGGGCATGACTGAAATACTAAGGGGGTCAGGATGGGTCAAATCGCCAAAAATGTTACTAAACATAGAATTATGGGGTCTACAGTACTCTGCGGGGGTTTCCTAATTTCTCGGGGTTCAAACCCCCGCCCTCCACGCTCATGTGTGATGCGGAGAATGTAAATTCTTGGGGTGAAATTTTAAATTGCCTCATTTGGGCCCAGAAATGATGGATACACGTCAAAAATATCGTTTTCCGGCTTTCTGACGATGCTCTATCTGTTTTAGAGCATAGCAGAAAATTCGAAAAAAGCAAAAATTCGGAAAAATTTGACAAAATATAGTCAAAACATGAATATATGGCGCGAAGTTTTGAAAATTTGATATTTTTGAGCAAATATGTAGCTAAAACGCTTAAAACAGCACCTTTTCTACGAATTTCAGGATATTCTAGTAAACCTTTAGGGAATCGGGAATTCTGGGAGGAGTGAAAATTGTTCTGGGGTTGAAAACCTCTCATCCCCTTCCCCCAAGACCATGTATTCTAACGACACGAGTAGTTCTACGTCGTTAAGTGCACAAGGTATTTTTTAGTCTCTGCAGCTCTGTTATTTTTGCCATAAAATTCGATTGCGCTTTAACATTAAAGAAGTTGTCGTCGGTAGCATTTTTTCTTATCAGTGAATTATTCATTTCGGCTTTGATTAGACTCGAAATAAATCTCATTCGGGCATCGCCTCTTGTCAACTGTCACCTCCTGGGTAAATTATTTCAGAATTTTGGGTTCTGATCATGTTAGATGATTTGCTGATTTTTTGGGCTAAACTAAATGTTGGCATTGATAAATCTTAATTTATCAATGACGTGCATACGTCTCCTTAAAACTTGTGCATCGTCAGTTGTATTCGCGCTTGTTCAGTCGACGCTTCGTATAAACTCGCTTTTGCTTCATGTACATACCTACCTAAATCCACGTGTTGTGCAAATATGTAATAAATGGGTCATATGTACATTACTTTAGAAACCATATTGCCTAATCGGTTGCAGAGCGGGGTCTACGACGTTTTGGCGCCAGCAAATTATAAAGTATTCTAATTAAATCAATTTTGAAGCTATTTTAAAATAAATTATTTATTTAGAAAGCAGGTTCTAGAAGCTACAAAATGGCATATTTTTCTTTTCGATTCGATAAGTATTCATTTGTGTACGATCCACTGTATTTTTAGATGCATTGAATTATCTCACTAAATTCACAAATATTCTAAAAGTAATTTATACCAGTCATTCGTAGAGTAATTTGAATGGGCTTTCAGAATCTATATTATACTTTATTCATAAATGAAATGTAAATAATTAATCATATTACAAAGAGTGGCGCCAAAACTCCCATTTCCTGCAGAGCGATTTCATATAACCATGTACATAGCCACCTACTTTACTAAGTTGCAGCGAGCGAGATACATAAGCGCATGTTGACAAACAAAAAAAGGAGGGACTAGGGAAAAATTACTTATTATGCCTGTGAAAGTTGTAAGAATCTACTAAAAATTGGATTTCCGCTAAAAAGCGCAGAAATCGAAGTATATTCTAGCGGCCTCTAAATAACGTGCCTTTATCAAACTGGCTGAGAAAAATAATGAAGGAGCTTTGATGCGTGTTAATAATCAATTTAGTTTCTTCTTAATATCAAATTTCATTATGTAACTAATATTTAGTTAATAATCAAAAGCTTGATAAGTGAATTATGACAAGCACATAATATCTATTGCAGCCCAATAGCATGCTCGTGAAAATGCAAATGTTGTTTTCAAATTAGTAATTGCTTCTTCACAAAGAATAGGTACGCTATTCATGATTATTCATTATTCAATTTTTGCGTTGGAGGTGCAACTCCTTTCTGCAGACCCCAAAATCAACTTCAATTTTCATGCGCAAGGTTTAGTGAAATAGACTATAAACATCATGTCCAGACTGATAACCGAAGAAGTTGGCAGAAAAAACAAGACAGAAACAAGTTTTACACCCCGATTTTTGACTGTACACCTTTCGAACTATTTCAATATTTATGTGAATAAACACAATTTGCTGTGACGTATACCCCTTAGAAAGTAGGTACTTTATTTCTATTCTCTTCGACTTATCACTACTTCTAAACAAAGAAATTAAAGAACAAAAAAGAAGAATACGTATTTCTCTAGATCCACCACATTGTAAACTTTAAAAATCTGAACTTATCTCCCCATTGAGTGTAAAGAAATTCGATTAAAGTCAGTTTGTAGCCTTTGAATCGTAGTGCATTTAAGTGTGAAGAACTTCTGTTCCGCATCCGATTTGAGATAATGACCAATTAAAAAAGGCAAAAACGTGTTTTCTCACCCCATGTTACACCCCTGATTTCGAAATTTACACCTCTAATAGTAATTCAATATTGTATTTTTCAAATGCAATTTGCGGGGACTTGTAGCCCTTCTAACGTACTTTATTTTTATTTTATTCAACTTGTCCTAACTTATTACCGGAGAAGTTGACAGAGAGATCTGAGACAAAACCTGTTCTTTACACCATCAACTAGAGTGTAAACTTCAAAAACTTAAATCTAAGTCTGTGTTTACTGGTAAGTGAAAAGTAGCCCTTAAATCTTGGTAGAAAATAGAACATCTGTTCCGCATCTTGGGACTCATGTAGAGTCCTACTGGACAGCTTGAGTGCTTCCACTGGTCAGTCTTTGGTTGGTCGCTTGCGCGAGCCAAACCAGCGCTCAGCCGAAAAAATAAATTGCGCCACTTCATCTAGAAATGAAGTATCAAGCCTACGGGTTTTAGCGCAAAAAGAAGAGCTAAAAATAGCTCGGAGCTTGATAAGCGTGTAAGTGCCGCTTCACTTACAACTCATTAGCGAAGTATTTGACTGACAAAAAATGGTCAAAGACGTATTTGTTTACCCCGAAGTTCAAACTTTATTCTACCTAAGAATTTAAACTTTACACCCCTAGAAGTAGCTCTATATTGAGTTTAAAGAAACGCGTCCAATTGCGATGTGTTACTTATTGGACTTACTTGATTTTTGTAATACTTAGCAGGTCTCGACTTATAACTGGAGCGGTTGACAAACTGAAAGAAGGCAAAAACGTTTTTTTCCGTCAAACACCATAGTTTACACTTTGAACTGCTATAACTGAGTACGTATGGAGTTTATACGAATGCAGTTAACTTTCTCGTGTAGCGCGTGAAACGTACTACATTTCTATTAGAAAAATTATTTTCCGACTAATAATCAGAGCAGTTGGAAGACGAAAAGAAGACAAAAATTTGGCTTATCACAACGAGATTTTTACACTCTTTACACTGCCTCTCTGGAAAAATTCACCTTTCAGAAAATTAAAAAGTGGTTATGATGAGCTTAACTGCGTATAACTAGACTGAAAAGAAGGCAAAACTGAGTTAACCAAAGTATGTGAATGGTACCAAGTAAAAAACCTATGAATTATAAGGTTAGGCCAAAAGTTTACACTTTCGTTACTAACTAGGCACTGAGTGTAAAAAAAGCAAAAAAGGGTGCCTAGTCTTTTTCTATTATTTATCTTTAAAAAACCACAATTTCAGGAATGTCCCAGTGGTAGGCGGACCCTCAATGCTAGGAGTACCCAGTACGTGCTAACGCGCTACCTATGATTATAGTCTGTTTCACATAACTTCGTGCATAAATTTTAAGAATTTTTAGCGACGGTAAGCCGAGGGTTACGATAATTATATATCAGATCATTGCTATAATCGCAATCTGTCAGCTTATTGTCGGAGATAATTTTAAACTGTATGGCCGAACTTGAGTGAAACAGACTATAGGTACTGTTGCCAGTGGCGGATCCAGGATTTTCCTAAGGGGGGGCGGTACACCTAAGGGGTGGAACCCTGACTTGGGCGGAAAAATTATCCGTTTTAACCAGAAAATCACTAAAAATCGCCCAAAAATCCTTAATTTTGCGCACTATTTTGGGCCAATGAGGGGGGGCGGTCGCCGCCCCCACCATCCCCTAAGTCCGCCCCTGACTGTTGCTATATTGCAATGCGCTTGTGTCTAGCCTGTCAAACATGCATGTAGCTCATCTATATTCTTCACAAGAACAGTATAAAATGTGGTCTCTATGATTTTATTGCCAGCAGTGCGCCATCTTTCAAAATCACAACATTGTAAGAGTAAAATAAAATGTCACAAATGCAGAACCTCTCAAACATTTTTCATAGTATTTTGCCGATCTGAATTATTCATTCTTTTGATTTTTTTATTCCGATAACACCTGTCGGGCTCCACCAGTTACATACCTATGTATGTATACAGCTGGTCCGCTGAATTCAGGGTAGGACCAACATACTCCCTTTCCTGGATTGTACTTACATATCTCGCTTACAAAAATACTGAAGAATCTCGAGAATAAGATGAGCATAAAGGAAAATAGGTACCCTCTTCATCGTTCTTGGCGAGCTCTAATAAGGAAATTTTCGAAAAAAGAGCCAAAAAATTTTAGCTCTCGTCTTTCTGATCTGCTAATGCCCTGCAAAAACGATACAAAAAATTAATTCGAAACGTCGACATTTTCGCCATATGTCACTCAAAGTTTGAATGAATCTAATGCGAACTGTGAAGCACTGGAAGAATTTAGGTTTAAGTCAAAAGTGTGACTAAAGTCTATAGTTAAATCTAAGGTAATTGAATAAATAAATTAATAAATTAAATAATAAAATTAAATCTAAAATGATAATAAATCTAAAATCTAAAGTTCAAAGGCGACCTTTATATGCACTTCAAGAATTTGCAATTCCTTCATTTGGAAGACCCCTTACTTATAGTTGGTACGTTCAAAATTTTGAGGTGTCCTGTTCTCAGATCAGAGTTGCCCAGTCATATTGTGCATCTCCTCTTACCAAACACGTTGTCCTTCGTTTCATTACTCTTCAGAATGACTTAAAATAATTGGCTGACAAACCAACAAAATCACAGCGAGGTATAGGTAGCTGGCTATAACCACAAATTGGCGTGGGGGTTTACAACCCCAGAAGTTAAAAAAACCTCCCGCAGATTATTGTAGACCCCTTAGTAACATTTTTGGCGATTTTACCCAACCAGACCTCCAGTTTTCTTGCTGCCAATGTACACATATAACCAGATAGAGCATAAATCAATTTTCCAGTCATCGACCCTTCTTAAATTTTTAGAAACAGAGTTCTATGTCAGCATCATCATTCTCGAGTCAGCAATCTTAATTGACATATGCATTTTAATCGTTGCTTCGAGCCTCAAGCGTGAAGACTTGTTAATTTAAGTTCTATTCATGCTCAACTAGATTTTTTGCCTATAAACTAACATGCGTGTCGCGATTTAATGTCTTTATTTTAGAAATATTCAATCCTATAATTTATTTGTATCTTAAAATAGATGTTTCTGTTTGCAGTCCATCCCTGTCAAATTTTTATTATATGTTGGTAAATTTTAATAATAAATTTATTTACGAAACGATATTTTTAGAAAGGCAAAAGTATCATGCGTAACAACAAGTTTTATTTGCGCAATTTTTAAAAACAAATATTTCGAGTCACACACACAAAATTCAAGAATAATATATTTCTAAAATCTTGTTGTTTTTCACACAAGGTATCGATTTCTTTAGACAAATTTTGCAACGCAATGCTTTTAATGAAAATTTGAGACTTTCTCTTTATTCAGAATAGGCGAATTCTCAACTTTCTTAAGCATTTCCGCGACTTTTTATGTCAAAATGCGATCAGCAAGATGAGACATCGGGAAATGAAATGTATTCTTCATGCGATTGATTATCGATAGATACCTAACTGGAATTTCCGTCAGAGGTCTGAACTTAAAATAAAATAAAAATATTAAAAATTTTAATAAAATAGAATAATACAATAAAATCAGGGTAGAAGACCCTAATTTTATTATACGTCTCCAAAGAGATTGGGCAAAAATTCTAACGATTGATACCAGTGGTAAACCAGCAAACTAGAGTAAATACAATGCGTTGATTTATGCATGCCGTAAGCTGCCAGCCATGTCTTGATCAAGACCAAGATTTTTTGAGGCTATCGGTACTTATATTGATGTCAAAAAGCTGGAATTGAATCAAAATTTTACACGCGGCATTTTACGAATTCTCGTATCTTAGACATTTTAATCGTTTGGCCCTTTTAGAATTTAGCAATAAAAAATTTATCGATTTGACCGCTAAGATAGATTTACATCAGCTATAGCAGTAAAGTATTTCAGAAAAAATAAAGCAGCAAGTCCCTGTATTTAACGCGCACAAATAACGTACATAATGCAGCTAAAACGAATGAGTAATTAATTACAAGACGATACGCCCGCAATAGGTGCTATTTAAAAACGTGTGTACAAACGCAATATTTTACATAGGTAGGTATGTATAATACTACGCTAACAATATTTCAATCCCATAAAATAAGCATCCTTGAGTTTCTCGATGGGGTATGTTTCTAGGTGAATAGAACCGTCTTTTTGTTTATGGCATCCGATGAGTAACGATTGTCCATCGGTTTTGAAGCAACCGGGTTCAACTTGATAGCCTCCATTTCCAACTCTGTAAATTGGAAATTTCGGAAATTATTTACGATTATACGATGATTTGCTGAGCATAAATTCTTGGTAATAAGCAGCGAATCTTGCAGCTATATCATTGCAACTTACTGCATAAGTTATGAACTAAATTTTAGAATATAGTCCGAATGGAAATTTCACTCAGTCCGAACTGCTTTTAAGGAGTGGAAACGTGGAAACTTGTAATTAAAAATATTAGTGGAGTCACACGCACACCTGGGCGTGGGGAGTTTGGGGGGTATGCACCCCCGAGAAACCAAAATACCCCCAGAAACCAAAATATCCCCATAATTCAATTTTTGAATTTTTTGTTTTTTCGCAATTTTTCGATGCCAATGGAAAGTGCTCAATAAGAAACGTTGAAAAATTGTGCTTTTTCGCCATGCCACCATTTTGAAGGCCATTTTTGACCTTTGAAAAATCTTGCGCCCCCAGAATTTCGGTGCTGCCCACGATGGTCACACGTATACAATGTTGTCTTCCTTATCCTCGTTCTTTATCTTAATACTCCAGGCTAAATTTGGATGGTGGAGATTCAAAAATAATTAGGAAGAAATTCTCCGACTTAGGTTGTCAAAGAGCTCTGGTTGATTTATATGCTTTTAGATCAAAATTTGCAAATGCTTAAATCAGAAACGTATTTTTCCGCATTCGTACTTAGCATGTAAGAAATACCCAAAAAAGTTAATGTTTAGCAGCACAACCTCCTCGGGTTCTTTATCGTGAAATTGTAAGTGCAAAAATACCGAAAGTTATGTTTTGAGTGATAATGACTGGTTTTTCAATCAATTTTTTCTGCGCATTGTTTTAAGGCTACTTATCTGGAAAATTAACTCTTAAGCTAGTTTCACATTTTTTAGGGCATTTTACCCGGAACATATTCTATAATTACTCCAATATTGTCTAAACGCAAAACCGCGCATAAAGAAAATCTATCCTTAAGTATAGCCAGAAACTAACAGGAAAATTATCTCAACGTGTGCTAGAAAATATTGCTAACTGAATCGATGTCAAAAAATTCGAATCAGACTTATTAAAGTAAATATAAATATTTTGAGGGCATACTATAAATTAAAACGCATAAACACGTTTGGAAAAATGGATAAAAATAAAAAATTATAAAGGCTTAACCTATGACATTGAAAAAATTTAAAATGTTTTAGAAGGTATTAACAATTTTTACAAACCTGTAAAAACAATGAACGGCTTTTTTAATCACTGTACGGTCGTCCACATTCATGCACTCCATGACGTACTGACGGGGCGCCGTGCCGCGAACCCATCGACATCCTATGCGCCTTTCGAATATTGTGCCATTGTCTATGTCGATGCAGCCGATGAGTCGATGATCGGGATTTATGCCCAGTCTGATAGTGCATTCGAATACGGCTGCTTCTTTCGTGGTATATCTTAATTTTTTCATGACGGGATATTTCAACTGTTATGACCGTGCTCGGTTTAGAGATTATAAAATATTTCATTGAATTTTTTCGGAACAAAATATAGCATAACTTCCGGTTTATCTATCCAGAAAATAATGCTTTGCTAATATATGTATTTATGGGTATTTGATGAGTACATTCAATTTACGCAATCATGCGTTGCAATATTGCCCTATCTAATGTCGAAATCGGGGAGTATCAAGCTTTGGAGTGATATGTACATATACAAATTCTGGCAGAATTAAGAAATTGGAGACGACTTTTGTCTGAATACAAACGAAGTTCGATCTGGTCTGCAACCAGATAAAATTTGCATTCTTATTCTTCTTATTTTATTCGAAAATTGATAAACGTTTAGGTGAGGAAAGTCTGCTAGTTCAAGTCAACTAGCAGAAAAAAGCGTACACTCACTTTTTCTACAGCTTTTTAATAATGTGAAATCAAGCCACTACCTAGCGTACGAAATTGTGAGCAAAATTCAAATGATTCCACACGACTAATCAGCAGTTTTGAAAAAACCTAGCACTGAATCGATTTTTTATTTTTGTTCAAAGCCATTTTCGGCTTTTGCCAAAAAAATTTTTCAAGTCCGAATTACAGCAACAAGCAGCACAGATCTGAGATACACATATGACTATAATGTAGTGTTAAAAAGTACCTGTCGCCATCTTGCAGTCTCTTCTGTTCGTACATGCATCCAACGCACTTTTTCATCGGTATGTTGTCTTCAATGGTGCACGCATACCAATACTGATCCATTTCAAACGAGTCCCCAATGCGATAACGGCGTCCCTCATGGACGCAGCCAACCGGAGTCAAATGGCACGTGTTATTAGCATAGCAGCGACACTGATGTACAAATCCATCCTTTTCGACGCTATCGCCGGTCTAAAAATTTCAAAATTAAATTTACAGGCGTTACACCTTGGAATGATAATCATACATAGACAGCCAGCATCACGCATGGGCAGCAACCGAATTCCGGGTTTCCGACAGGCACGTAGCTGGCCCTCATATTCTGAGAGGGACCAACACCAATTTTGGGGGGTCTAAGCCAGAAACAGCACAAAATAACGTGTGAAAAAACCTATTTTTTCGTTTTTTTCTGAATTTTGGGGGGTCCGGAACCCCCATTCCCCCACAGCTACGTGCCTGGTTTCCGATGGGGCAAAATCACAAGAAATAGCCCTTAAAATCCAATTTTGGGGGTCTATCGATTTTTGGGGAGTCGGCCGAACTCTCGGGGGGGATCCCGACTCTCCCACCCCCACTCTTAAGTTTGGACAGCACCCAAATTCTTGAAAGAGGGGTCAAAAATTTTAAGTAATTATGGGGTTATGCGGGGGGGGGGGTTAAATCGGGAACTTCCAAACCTTCAAATCCTCCATACGCATGATCGTCAGAATTAGAGGTGTGAGAAGTCAGCTGTTCAACAGAATCAACGAAAAGAACTATGGTCTTTTTATCTAATCTTGCAGTAATTGTATGAACAATAATCTTTTGTGAGACAAGACAAACTCGATGAAATTATAGAAATTTTACGATAGGTAAAGATTCTCGAATGGGATCGTCCGCTGATTTATACAGTTACGGGGTTAAAAAGTAATGTAAAATAGAAATATATAACTGTATTAAGATTATTTCGATCCCCTGACTTTCGTTTATATCCATTTTCAGTCTTTACGTTGCCCTATTTCCCACCATAACATTTTTCCTCAGCTTAAATTCATTAATCCTGCGTGCATATCTGACCCTGATGTCGTTCCCTTAATCGGCTCGAAATTAACGAATATCGCATAAAAAGCTGGTGGAGCATGAATTTTCTTTCTATAATTTCAAAAATCGTAAATCACTGCGTAAGGTATTAATGGCTGCACGGCAAATTGATTAGTTAAACTAATAAGCAGGCAGAAAAGATACATTTTATTGAATTTGTTAGAAAAGCTTCTATGTGCATGATCCGGAAGGTTGACTTTTTAAGAAAATAAATAGCTTAGTTGACAACAGAAAATCGTCCAGAAATTATCACTGTTTTGATTTCAAGAAATTCGTTTTAGAAGCATGCGCATGCATTTACTCCAGAGATGCTCCAGTTAAGGACGCTGTTCTTTGCGAAATAAAATTGTTTGCTTCATGTTAACCTATGTTTTTTCAGCATTTCCGAGAAAGGGAAAATTTTCGATTTAGCTCAGAAAGGTCGACTTTACACTATCTGTTCTCTCAGAACGGGAGCTTTATGACGTACGTAGTTCTTTCGCTCATAGGAAAACAATCATGATGAAATTGATGGCCAGACAAGACAAGCACGTGGGGTTTGAGAAAGTCTATACATTCCCAAAAGATCAAAACATCAATTTTCCGGGAGAAAGAAGGGTAAAATTAAGGTTAAAACGCATTAAAATTTAAAATTTTTGCAAAATTGCTTGAAGTCGATCAGAACTGTCAATTATAAAAGTTTTAAAGCTATTTTAACGTTCATAGCAATTTTTAAATCCACTTAAGATCAAAAAACTGACCCCCAGACATGATTAACCCCAGACTGGTCATGGCCGGTTGGGGTCAGTTAGTGAACTTCCCTTAGCTCAAATGACCTAAAAGACTGGTGGCGTATAAACTGTGTTCATCCACATTTTTTCTGGGTCATTTTCAAATGCTTTTAGAGAAATTCTTCGATTTTCACTCATTTTTGACCCTCACGTACATTTTCCGTGATGACCATCTTGCCAAGAAACAAATAGTAGGTATCTTTCTATATGTAGTACTTACTCTGTGACGAATCGTGTCATTGACACAGCCAGACATTTCTGTGCGTAGTGAGTCACCTTCTCGAACACAGGTGAACCAAAATGAGTTGGTGGAGTCTTGCCATGTGTGACCTGGTTCATATTCACGGTTCTCGTGCACGCAAGCCTTATAAGCGAAACCCAGATAGCCGTTTGAGTCAAACACGCACGAAATAGCATATCCATCGCTGCGATACGATTCGTAAACGTTTAAGCGAACTTGCTGATTTGAAAAACAGCCCCTAAAAATGAGCAGAATAAAATAAACACATTAAGATCCTTTCACAATTCCAATACAGCATAGTAAGAGCCCGGCTCAAAGCTGACGAGCAGATCTAAGCGTGTTAATTTCCTCGTTTTCTGTTTCATGCAAATAACACATGGGCTTGGGTGGTTTATACCCCTAGACTCTGAAAGCCCCAAATCGATAACCCCTCGCCCCAGCATTGAATTTCCAGTGACATTTAAGGCGATTTCGCCCATCTGACCCCCAGAATTTGCCTGCTGCCCATGTATGATGCTAATCCGAAATCACGTGATTATTGGGAAAAATTGCGATGAATTTTTACATTTTGTACGAACCGTGCCTTTCTCCAGGAAGTTTACTACGAAACAAATTTTTCAGTTCAATTTTTTTAATCTACATACAATCGTCGGCGTTTTATGAGAAAATGGTTATCAGACCTTAAGGTCCTAACTCCTAAGCCCTTGTTCGGATTTACGATCGTTCAGAAAATAACTAAATCAGCGTAACAGTTTAGTCAATGCATCACTAAGGCAAACTCCAAAGAGAAATGAACACGTAAAACTTCGAACGAACAAAAGTATAACGGCTATTTTTGATTTAATTTGTTATTGCCCGACATGCGTGAAATAATATAGACTCGCTCATGAACCAAACTTCGCCGATAAAGTTATTATTTTGTCCGTTTAAGTTCGTTTTATTTCAACTGTGCACCCCAAATTTAATTGGGGAATTCCGTACGCACGAACGGTGACAAATTGTGGAATAAAATAAAATAACACAAAAAGTTGTAATCTGCGAATCTGAACAGAACAACGCAATAATTTTTATGAGAAAACGCCAAAAAAATATATTTTCTACTGTCTACTGAGATTGCAAAAATAATCATGCGTGTTAAAAACAAAGATATTCAATATTTTAACCTTTATGCTTAATAAAAGAGTCAGTCTATCGCGCACGTCATAATCCTAATATTAATAAACACCATAATGAAAACTTATTTCGCATTTTACTCAACGCGTAATCAATATAATGTTCTTGGTTATGTGAATACCTATATCCTCAATTTTGAGTATCAGCTTTAGCTGCTTGAAAAAAGATATAAATGCATGCATAAACGGATAATGTTATTAGACTACAGAAAAAGGAAATCACTCAGTCTACATCAAGCCGATAATTTATGCAGAAAAAGATGCAATTAAAAAACAAAAAAGAAAAGTAAGTACGCTCTATTATAAAAGAACTCTTCTGTTGACTATGAACGATCTGAATTAACAAGAATGCGACAAAAAAGTAGCTGTAAAAATTCCATATTGACTAAAGGAATTGTCATTGAATTTCGATTCAATAGGCATTCACGTTGACCTGTATTCTTAAATCAAATTCGTATCCGCATAATCTTGAAATTCAATAGAACCCCCACTTTACATAGCACAAAACAAATCAAGTACGAGTAAATAAAGTCGTCAAATCAAAATACTAAAGTCAGACAAACGTTGCTGAATTTGGACAAAATGAAAGATGACATGAAATACTCGATTATACTTGGATTTGCGTTTTTTTCCAAACTCATCTGGAATAGCACGCTAACACTATTAAAAAATAAAGATCAAAGGTTTTTCATATTGTTGTGTGTGCGACCAGACAAATTCTTATATTTTAAAAATATAATTAAAATATTTCCTCGAAATCCTCCAAGTAATCTTACTTAGGCACCAGTTGTCCAGCTTGGCAGATGTACCAATAACGACCCCTGTCCACCAGGTCGCCTTCTTTATAATCCCCGGGACATCGAACGTCGTTTTGGGTCCCCAGTTCGGCGGCCCATGTCCCACTGCAGAGCAAGCAATGAACCAGTAAGAGGGGGTAAATCGACGATAATGTCACCTCCATTCTCCTTAGCACAATTTAGTCAGAGCAGCTCCCTGCGGCGGGCTTGTCCCTGAAGAGTATGAGAAGAAGATTGGCGCACCTGGTTCAGCAGAAGTCAGAAAAAGGAACTCAAGTGATGCGTTCGAAAACAGTTCCACTTTTAAATACCCGAAAATTACGTTCGCGCGATACACAAAATAGATTATTGGCCCGGCAGACTAGTCTTAGCGGAGAACAACGCTTTTTGCGCTTAGGTCCAACGTTTAAGTTAATACGTGAACAAAAAGTATAGGTACGGTCATATAATAAAATGAGATGCCCAACGGAGGTTTCAGTCCGAGTACTCAATTCTACGCACTTTCGATGCGTTGAGATTTTTTGACTGGATTTTGTTTTCTCTAAGTATTATTGCATCGCGCGCCCCAAGGTCATCTTCCGCATAAAGTAACATGGCGATATCACCGGCTGAAAAGAAACACCCTTTTACGTAGTAGATAGCCATATCAGACCGAAAATTCAGGGATCACGATGGGACGACTAGTCCACCAGCTAAACTTAGATTTATTAATGAATTGCAGTAGAGAAGATAAGGTTGAATGAACGAGTGTTCTAAAAACAATCTTTATGCGCTACCGCAGGTCAGAGATGAAGCAGATAAAACGTAAAAATTTATTTGAATTATCAATCGACTACCTACAAGAGAACAATCACAACACAATACGATATTTATATGAATCACCGGATATGTCCTGTTTTTCTACAGCTTTTTAAATTAAACTTTGAATTGAAAGTATTATTCAGAAAAAAGATAAGAGAATAATTTAGCGTATTAATGCGTCTACATCTCTTTAGCTTCGCATTCGGTGAAAGAAACACATTAGACTCCATGCCCAATGGCTCGTTTGCCTGAATTCATTTTTCTGATTAATTAATGGTTTTTAACAATATGTCGCAAAACGGAAATCGTTTATTTGTGCTCTTAGAAAGGCAATATAAAGACATTATTCAATCTACGGTTCTCTTGAATACATGGGCAGCAGCCAAATTCTGTGGGTCTGGGTCAGCGTTGGCAAAGCTTAACGTTTTTGACATTTCGTTAATTTTTAAATCGCATTTTTGAGTATTACATTCTTCGTAAAATTTTATATTCTTCAGATGTTCTGGTAGAGCATTTTGTGCTGAAGCTAAACATACAGTTTAAAACGCACTGGCGTTAAAATTGAAATCGAAAATTGAAATTAACGTTTTCTCAAAATAATTTTTTGGCAGGAAAAGTCGAAAGATTCTTTGACTGTGGAAAGCATTCAACCAAAGTTTCAAGGAGGAGGCTTTATTATCCAGCAACTAACGATTTTGCTAACGATGCCAACGCTAAAGTGGGTAGCGTAAAACCGGCAATAAAAAAATGCCAAAAATTCAATTCTGGGGTTTATCGAGTTCTCGGAGGTCTAGATCCTTCATTCCCCAAGCCCACGTGTAGTCTCTTGTCAAAGCCTAGGTCCGTTTATATAATTTTTGGCTTAAGTCGAGCTTAGCATGTGCATGATTAATATCGGCAGCATTCAATTACGTCGTCAAAATTTCAAAAATTGAATTCTGGGAGGAGTATTTCGGTTTCTGGGGTGCGCATATCCTCAAGCCTCAAGCCGGACACAGATCGGACTACTTTGAAACTAGACCGGTATTATCCTTTAATTTTCGCAAATCCAAAAGCCTTGTTTTTATTCATTGATTCTGGATTTTTGATCAATTTTCTAGACGGAATAGCGAAAATAAACTTTATGCAGTCAGTTTGCGAGCGCAATTTTTACTTTTATCGCCATAATTTGATTTTATATTTTAGGTACTAACGTCCATCGGAAAGCAAAATGATTTACTACATAAATGATATGATTCCAATTTTAGCTCTTTTTACGCGTAGGTTCGCCAGAAACCACTTGCGTTAATGGGAGGCTAGACCACTCCTTTGCTGTGCCCACTTAAATTTCGGAAGTCCATTCCATTTTAGGTTTTTCAATCATATCATAATTTTTTGCGTAAGTCACACCTAAAAAGACGAAGTTTAGTGTCGAATAAAGACGCTGCGCGATTTCGATTGATTGACGACAAACTTTAGGCGTAGTTTCGACGAAAACAGATTTGTTTCGTCGCCCTCTGGTCAACGAATGGCGAAAATTGCGTTTGGTAAAGTTGTGGTTATCCAATGGATTTGAAGCGTGTCGTTGTTTATTTTTAGAAAGTGAGTTTTTGCACGTGCGCGTGCAAATCAAATAAGATAGTTTTGAGAAAGAACGAAGTTATTGATACGTAAACCGAAAACTTGACTAACTAGATCTGATTCTACTGAGCTGACATTCAGATAAAAAACACGTGAATGACATGATTGCCGATTCTTCTCTCGAAATTCATCTTCATTCGAGTATTGTGTCAAATTTATCGTTTTGTTGTTTTGAAAATAATAATACAATCCTAGATTTGCTTCCGAATCAGTCATACACCAAATGCTTATGTTTTTTAGGATGAGAATAACAATTCAATCTATGCTCATCGTACGTTGCCAAAACTAATTCCTTGACGTTGATTTGTTGACAAATAATTTATTCATATAAATCAAATGTTGCTAAAACTATTTGCTCGTCGCTTTAGAACAAACATTTTCTCATTTTTTATGAAACTAAAGCCAGATAAACGCGACTAAGATGTATATTTAAATATGGTGCGTGCTATAAGCAGTCTTAGCCACAAATGCACGTGATAGGGTTTTAGGAGTCTTGCTCACTCAATGGAAGAATGGAAAATTTCCTTTGGGAAAATAGACAGCGTGAAGACCAGAAATTGATGAAAGTCTAAATTTTTCTGCAGAAATATTTGAAAATGATAAGAAATTCCAACTTTTGACTTCAATGTAAATTTATTTTTCCGCATGAAATATTATTTTCTTCTTCTGACACTGCTGGTCATAGACAGCTAATATGTGACTAAGCGCGTGTTCGGAAGAAGTCAAAAGTGCGCTCATCCTATGAATTTTGTTTTGTCTTCATAAAGGATAGATATGTTTAGGTTTTTTCCTGATTTGATAAGTACATATTCAATTCAGAACTACAAAAAATCAAGTTTTTTGTTCCATTTCCAATTAAAAGGCGAGTGCAGTGAAAAAATTAAAAGTTGGCACATGTACGAGTGTGTACTAAGATAAAACATTACTTACTATGCGTTTGTGCTGAAGATACGATGCAGTTCGCTCTGCTTTGAATTCACGTTTGTTAAGCTACAAGATTTATATTTAGTATTTATAGCCGATTTTCACTAATTATTAAATTTTGCCAAGGTTATGAATGTTTTAGCAGCAATCATCTCTACTACAGCCAATCTACGTATGCTAACTAACAAATAAATTAGCTTAAAGAGCGGTTTACAGTAACGCAAAGGTTAGGAATCAATAATTGCAGGAGTTTTCTTTAGTCTAATAAAAGCTAGGTTCTATGCGTGATTCACTTTCTTTGCGCGCTGAAACATTGCTTCCAAGGTTTCATAGAAAATCCTTCTCACTATATCTTTGACTTCTTGACAATCTTGTCAATTTATATGTTCAAAACTTGAACTTAATTGTAAATTAATCCAAAAATCGACTGGAATCAACCTTATATCCACCTTTTTTGTGCCGATATGGCTAGTATGTAGTTCCAGTGAGTCGAGTGCAAAATTAGAAAACGATAGCTAAATCCCCTAAAAACTTATTGCTTGCTTGATCATTTATCAGAGGTCATGTTTGCCATTAATTTGATATTCATGGAACTACATACTGTGAGCATAAGACACCATTTTCGTGCGTAAGTAAGTAGAAAAATGGTTTAGTAGAAACGATCTGCAGCAAAAAAAATTTGCATGGAACAGGATATCGCTCAATCTGAAAAATGCAACGAGCAAGAGTATGATTAGTTGAGTCACCAAGGATGCTGTATGTTATCAGAAATTTGACTTTACAAGAAAATAATAATGCTGCACGAAATAGCCGATCATATATGGACGTGAGGAGGAAGTGTAGGGGTTTGGAACCCCAGAATCTCAAACCTTCTTCCAAAGTCAGCAGACACACAAAATTGAATTTGTGGCGATCCTTTTGCGATTTTGTTCATCAGACCCCCAGTTTGGTTGCTGCCAATGTATGACCGTAATACGTAATAGATTAGAAACGACTGACTCCCATACGTGGGCAGCAAGAAAATTCTGGGGGGGGGGTGCAAGATTTTTTTGAAGGTCGAAAAATGGCCTCAAAAATGGTGGTATGGCGATAAAAACACCATTTTTCGACGTTTCTCATCAAGCACTATCCATTGGCATCAAAAAATTGCGAAAAAAGACGAAAAAAAATTTCAAAAATTGAATTCTGGGGGGTATTTTGATTTCTGGGGGGTATTTTGGTTTCGGGGGAGGGGGTGCATACCCCCAAACCCCCACGCCCAGGTGTGCTGACTCCGATCATGTACCTATCTATTATGATAATTATATATATTTCTAAATGATTGCTAGTGCATTCTCGCATTCTCATATTTTTTAGTTAAATAACGACGGGATCTTTTCTCAAGCAACTCTGAAGTGACTTTTCATTCAGTGATAGGTATGTACCTACAATGACGACACACCACACGATAAATTGATTAATTCGATCCGAGTATGTGTCTAGAAATAGAGTCAGAAATGTACACACATAATAATTATAAATAAGTAACTGGTGGAGCCATTTGATTAGCACAAATGCCTTTAAAACTCTATTGTTTTGATGTAAGATGTCCTTTGTCTGCAGTGAAAATTTTTCTGCAACAGAAGAATAATCACATGGTGCCCACTGAACTTACCATTGAAATCCAAAGAAAAACGTGTGACGAATTCGTCACGATTTGCTCGTAGACTGATCATTTTAGATAGGTATGTATACATCGTCCTGCTGACTGCCCAACCGCCCTTAGTTCTGTCTGACCAAAAATGCACATCGAGAAGGAGGCTTCAGTGGTCTACTAGACCTGAGGCAAAATGAATTGATAAAAATTTGTGAGATTTGAAAATTTTCCTCAAAAATGCTTGAAATTTATCAGAAACTGTGGATTAACATCGTTTTTACGCTATTTCGTCAACAACAATTGCCAATTTTGCAAAAAATCATTAGAATTGCGCTCTTTCTTGCGTTTTTACCTACTTTTTGTCGCAGAAGCGCCAAAGGTTTTTGCTCATTTTTTGAATATATTTTGTTTAATTTACTTTTTTCAGATTGTTCTCGGAATTTTTTACGTTTTTATTTCTTAAAAGCTAAGGAGTGTTGTGAGAATCGTAAAAATAGTGTTTTCTCAAAATTTTTATTTGAGACTGATCCCACATAATTCCTAGGTTGTTCATGTACAGTCCCAACCAAATGCATTCGAAGCTTTAGGGTACCTCTAAGAAGTCAAAAAAGGCAACGCTTTTGGTAAGGAAGGCATAATTATAATAGATAAAAAATGGCAACTTTTATAAAAAATGGCAACTTTTCTAGAAACTAAAACAGACCGGTAATCCTAGCACGTCTCAGCGATAGATCCCAGGCAGGCCTGACCCCGAGTTTGTAATATGCGTTCTATTTCCTGCAATACATGCATGAGGTAAAAGGTTTGTGGTATAGAACACATGTGGGCGTGCCGCGTGGAGGTTTAGACCCCGAGAATCCAAAATACCCTAGCAAGACCCCAGAATTGGATTTTTGGCATGTTTTTTTGAGAGTTTTTTGCCAGTTTTGCCCCACCCTGCAGACCCCCAGTAATCATTTGTTACCTATGTATGGTCTAGACCATAGATGCGCAGCATGGCCGGTCTGGCCTCAGAAACTGGTATAAATGCTAAAATTGCATAGAAGCATGTCAATCCAGTTTTTGTTCAATTTTAAGCACTTCTGAAGAAAATTTTTGTTTTGTATCCATGTTTTTTCTTTATTTTGTCTCATTTTCTCTGAAAAATTTCCTGTTTTTCTTTTAGGGGAGGTCTAGCGACCCTCAAATACCCCTAGTGCACATCCGGTCTAGAACCAAAAATAGAAAAATGGGACGTATTCGGCGAAAACTAATGCAAAATAAAAGCCAAAAATTGAATAAAATCAATTTTTTCTGCATTATGCTTTAAAATGAATAGAAACTGAACTGGACTGAAATGATTGACAAAAGTTTTACACGTTATGAGCATTTATATGTTTTTGTGACGATTTTGGCTCCAATACGCTCTCTGATTGACTCCCCGGACTGACATAGCTTTGCATCTATGGTTCCAAGTGCCCAGCCATCTATGTATATACTAGCAAGAAAAAATGCTCCGATGAAGCAAAAAAGGTGAAAATACTTAATTTCTTCATTGTTAAGGGTGTAAAATGAGGGGACTAGGGAAAATTTCCCTATATGCGCAGAAGCATTGGAATATGCTAAACAGTTAGACTTCCTCAAAAAAATCAAAGTATGTATATTCTGCGGCCTATGCGCTTTTCTGCAGATTTTCTGTAGCAATTTCGACTATGGGTGAGGATTTTGGTTACTGTATTTTATAAAAATTTAGAGAAAATTTTTGTGGTTTTTCATGCAAACGCTCAATATTTAGTTGGCCATGGAGGTGTAAAGTGTACATTATTATCGTTAACGCCAGAGCGCTGTGGAAGGTCAAGATTTCATGAAATAGACATTCATTATTTAATAGTCATGAAAGTTTCTTCAATGCTCTTTTGCGAAACAGTTAGAAACATTATGTGACTACACCCTGATTTTTTACAGGGCGCAGAATATACAGGGTGTCCCACCTAACTATCCAACATGTTTTTTTGTTAATTGCTTGGGCATAGTGTAAACAGCAGGATTCGTGTAAACCTTGGATTTTGACAGTTTTCTTTTAAAAACTTATGTATTTTGCGATCAATGCATTGCTCACGATTCATGCCACTCAAGCGATAAAAGATAATTAATTCTCAGTATCTGGATGGTTTTGCATCATTAAAAAGGTGATGTCTCAACAGCCCCATTAGTCCCAACAGCCCCACCCGTCCCAACAGCCCCACTAGTCCCAACAGCCCTACCGTCCCAACAGCCCAACCAATAATCCCAACAGCCCCACCAATCCCAACAGCCCCACCAGTCCCAACAGCCTCACCAATCCCAACAGCCCCACCAGTCCCAACAGCCCCACCGTACCAACATGCTCACCATCCCAACAGCCATATCGTCCCAACAGCCCCACCAGTAATCCCAGCACCCCACTATTACTGCAATCGCTTTTATACGAGAAATGCGTTTGGCGGATACCCTTTTGCATGTGAGGATGAATCCTGTTTTTTGCTGTTTTATAACGTTTTCTAAGATCCTGCTGCGTCTGCAGTTTTCTCTAAGCTCGTTAAAATGATTTCTAAATCGATTTTCTTTCTCTTTTACATGGCGAGTAAATAAAATAAAAAACGATGTACTTATACATTCCGCCATGTGTTATTCAACATTTTCACGATCTATATTTTTTTGACTATTTTTCGACTTCGTATATTTCATCAAGACCATACACAAGCGTGCAGGTTCACATTTTCAGAATAACTCTATCTAAGGAACTGGTAGACTCGCCAGAATTGAAGCTTCAGCATTTTTGCGCAATCCGGGATTTTGCCTCATTCAAGTCATCTCGCAAGATTAGATTCCTGCTCATCATGGTCTAGTCTAGACTGCCAGAAAAAAGGAAAAATGTTTTAGTGAAAAAAGGAAAGATAAGTGTTAAAATTAAATTTTAATCAAAACTTTCACGCTAATCTGCTTCAAAATAGCCATAAAATGTGGATTAGCGTAGTTTTACGCTATTTTAACATTCATACCAGTTTTTGGGTCATTTTTGGCTCAAAACTCCTTCTGCAGACCGGTCGTGCTATACATCTATGATTATAACAGTGGGGTTGTTGGAACCAACATTAGCAGCGAACAAATTCTGTGGGTCTGGTGGGGGTAAAGTGACCGAAAAAGTGCTAAAATTAGAATTCTGGGGGTATCCAATAATTTGGGGGATTTCCAGAATTTCGGGTTGGAGGTTTAAACTCTAAACATCCCCTCCCCCACGCTTATGTGTGGTTGGGCCAGTGCGGCTGTTGGAACGGTAGGACTGCTGGAACGGTGGAACTGCTGGGATTGGTGGGGCTCTTGGGACTGATGGGGCTGTTGGGATTATTGGTGGGGCTGTTGGGATTATTGGTGGGGCTGTTAAGACGGTGGGGTTGTTGGGACGGTGGGCTTGTTGGGACGGTGGGGCTGTTGGGATTGGTGGGGCTGTTGGGATTGGTGGGGCTGTTGGAATTATTGGTGGGGCTGTTGGGACGGTGGGGCTGTTGGGACTGGTGGGGCTGTTGGGATGGGTGGGGCTGTTAGGATGGGCGGGGCTCTAAAATTTTGGTGGGGCTGTTGGGATGGTGAGGCTGTTGGGACGGTGGAGCTGTTGGGACTGGTGGGGCTGTTGGGACTGGTGGGGCTGTTGGATAGGTTAGCGCAAGCTCATGAGAAATTGCTGTCAAAAGCTAGAACGACAATTTTTGCATAGCGGAGAAAACTCAGTTCTGTAAAAATGCTATATTTTGAATAGTTTGTAACTAAACCATGCCAAACTTTATCAGTCGATGGCGTATTAGACATTCTATATTCAATCGAAAAATTTTTTTCAAATATTAAGTATTGATTGACTTGACGCGAGATATAGTCAGGGTAATCAGGTGTAACAACCTGCAAAAGTAAGGTTTACACAAACTTCTGTCGCTTACACCAGGATCGAGCAAAAGCAACCAAATCATGTCATCCAGTTTTTTATTGGACCTCCCAGTTATGTATGGAAAATCATCAACAAATATTCAGAATTGACGGAATTACAAAAAAACAATTGGGACAGTTAGGTGGGACGCCCTGTAGTTCGATTTTTGCGTTGTTGAGAGGAAGTCTAACTGTTTAGCACATTCCTATGGCTTCTGCGCATATAGGGAAATTTTCCATATTCCCCTCCTTTTACATCCTTAACAATGAAGAAATTCAAGTATATTCACCTTTTTTGTTCCATCGGAGCATTTTTCCTCGCTATTATTCTACTTTTAATTAGTATGATTTTGTTCTTAAATATTGCGTCCTCATTGCAAAAAAAGACAGTCTAACCTATTAAAAAAGATGTGAGAACCTACGCAAAAGTGCCCGCTGAATCGGTTTTATTAATTAGTGTAGATATAGTCTTAACGTATTTCACTCCAGAAATGCTTGAGGAAAATTAAATCCAGAACTTGTACAAGCAAAGATTAAGTGCAGCAGTTTTTAGTTTTTTTTCAACAGTTTATAGATTCAATTAGAAATGTTGACATCCAAAGAAAGATAACAAAGGTTGACAGAAACTTTATCCCATCATTCCCACCGCAAATTCCCAACATTTCCACCGCGAGTCCCAACATTCCCACCGTCCCAACATTCCCACCGTGGGTCCCAAC
Organism: Mermis nigrescens; assembly: GCA_036768485.1. Classification (NCBI taxonomy): domain Eukaryota; kingdom Metazoa; phylum Nematoda; class Enoplea; order Mermithida; family Mermithidae; genus Mermis; species Mermis nigrescens. Next base: position 49,318 of record JAVLUZ010000786.1, read on the forward strand.
CTTCCCAAATTACTGTAGACCCCAAAATTCAATTTTTAGATAACATTTTTGGCAATTTTCGGCGATTTTTGGCAATTTCAGCCCCCCCCTAGAATCTTTTGCTGCCCATGTATAATCTCAAAACTCCGAGCGTCCCAACATTTTCACCGTCTCAGCATTCCCACGGTGAGTCCCAACCATACGTACATGAACATAGGGAGAAGGAGGATAGGGTTTGGGGTCTGTACCCCAGAGTGCAAATAAAAAATTTTTTCATGGTAAAAAGGCAAAATAAAGGATAAAAACGAGTGAAAATCCAAAATTTTCTCCAAAAATGCTTCAAATTGATCAATTGACCTTCAAATTGATATTTGCGTGTTTCCGCGTTTATACTGTTAAAATTTTGGAAATATGCTAATCAAGTCGTTTTGCGTTTCCCACGCCTTGTTTTTTATTTTGATAACAAAACTATGTATGTACTATGTAGCAATGTATTTCTTTGAGTCTACATGATGTTAACCTTCAAATAAATTCACACCAAGCACATGTCTCAAGTGCAAGACAAGCGTTTTTGCAACTAAATTTCTGCGCGCGTACATACAAACAAGCAAAGAAAAATGCTCCGATGGAACAAAAAAGATGAATATACTTGGAATTGTGGATTGTTATGGAGGTAAAAGGAGGGGACTAGGAAAAAGCTACCTAAAGTCGCAAAATTTGATAAAAATCACCAGTGCCGGATCCAGGATTTTCCTAAGGGGGGGCGGTACCCCTAAGAGGGGGGCAGTACCCCTGAGGGGGGGGCGGAACCCTGACTTGGGCGGAAGAATTAGCCGTTTCAACACGAAAATCGCTAAAAATCGTTCAAAAATCCTTAATTTTCCGCACTATTTTATGCCAATGGGGAGGGGGTGGCCGCCCCCCGCTCCCTTCTAAATCCGCCCCTGAAAATCACACTTTCTCTAGGCAACGCAAAAAATCTAAGTATATTCTGCGACCTCTAAAAAGCGTCTTTTTTAAATAATTTTCAAAGTTCCAGATAAGAGTGTATAAACGAAATCTATAATGTTTACTTTTTTAAAATTGCTGGCAAGTAGCAAAGCTGACTAGCTTCGTATCCTGATTGATAGAAAACTAAGTGGTATTGTATTTAAAGTTGTTTTATTTTGTCATGAGCATTATAGCAAGCAAAGCAGGGTCCGATTGATTAGTGCACACAACCGTTACGGGCATTGCTAGTGTACCTACATTTAGTCTGTTTCAAGTCAACTCACGCGTTTCCTACTGTTTTAAACCAACAAATTCTTCAATTGTTTTGGATGCATCGATGTTTGCTATTTAATTCAATTGGCTAAGAAAGACTGTTACTCAATATCATTTCCCATAGCTACTGCATAGCTAACGTGCTCCTTTTTCAATCATTTTTATGGTTAAATATTTATTTTAATGTGTTGGCCGCAGAATATACGTCGATTTTTTGCGTTGCTTAGAGAAAGTGTGATTTTTATCAGATTTTGCGACTTTAGGTAGCTTTTTCCTAGTCCCCTCCTTTTACATCCTTAATAATCCACAATTCCAAGTATATGCATCTTTTTTGTTCCATCGGAGCATTTTTCTTTGCTAGTACCCTACTTTTTATTAGCATGATTTAAGTACATCAGTCAGTAAACACATACAGTGACATGCCACAATAATGACAGCAGTCCAAAAACACGGAAAACAATATTGTTCTTAACATCAGCATTATCCTTTTTAAACAAGACAACCTTACATTATTTAAACAGATCAAAGTTTTTCAGCATAAACTGTACGCAAATATCAAGTGTAAGGAACTCTAACGTTCAGATTTGGAAGTAAAATAAATTTGTAGTATAAACTACATATTAACAACAAGTGAACAGTGCAAACTTTACACATCTACTAGGTGTAGAGAAAACTAACAGTCAGATTCCCAATTCTGATTTTACGTAGAACATTTTGGAAAAAAATTAAGCTTCCGTAAGGCTCTAGAACTAAAGTTAATACGTAGTGTAGACATTACACAACCACAGAGTGTAAAGACAATTTCAGTCGGATTCGTAATTCTGATATTACTCTGATATTGCGATCAACATTTATTAAAAAATTAAGTCTCCACAATGGCCCGAGGACAGATAAATATAAGACACGTATTACCACTGTCCTAAAGATTGTAAACTTTAAAAATCTGAACCTGACGCCCCATTGAGTGTAAATAAATTCAGTTCAAGCCAGTTTGTAGCCCTTTGATTGTAGTACGTTTGTATGTGCCAAACTTATATTCCGCAAAATATTTGATATGATTTACCAATCGAAATACGAAAAAAACCTGTTTTTTCGCCCATTTCACACCTCAGATTTCGAACTTTTACCCCTATAAACAACTGAATATTACGTTTTTTTGAACGCGGCTTGCTTCGACGTGTAGCTCTTCAAAGTTATTTTATTTCTATTTTATTTAATTCATCCCAACTCATAACCGAAAAAGTTAGCTGAGAAATCTTGGACAAAATCTGTTTTTTTACTCATTCACCAGAGTGTAAAGTTTAAACCCCTGGTACTAACTGCGTATTGATTGTAGAAAAGTTTTCTGGTAAGCAGAAGATAGCTCCTGATCCGTAGTACATTTCTGTCAGAAAAACTTTCTTTAAACTCATAACCGGAGTTGTCGGCAGACATAAACAAGTCGAAAACTCGACCGAAATGTGCCTTGTCATCCCAAGATTTTCGCACTCTTTACACTCCCATTCGAGAACTGAGGCGAAATTCAAAAAACAAAAAATAGTGTGATCTGCAGAACCTATGTAGATGAATAAGTCAAATGAAGTGCATTGTTTTGCCAAAAGAATTAAAAAAATGAAAAAAGTTAGTATTCAGAAGACTTGAACCCATTATTCTTTTTTAAATCCACATGCGAGAACGGATACGTCAGCCATTGCACCAACTCAACTCGCAGCCAAGATTTCAGCTTGATTATACTATATTGAAAAATATTCATCATTCTACTGAAGTTTAAGAATAGTGCATTTATGATAATAAAAATAATTATTTATTAAAGACGAGTCAAAAACCTCTGAAATAAGAAAAATCTGAGTCTACTAAGTGGAGAATATGGCAGGAAAAAAATATTTTTCTGTCCCAGACTCTTTACAATAAACCGCCTCTGAATTTGAAAATATTACTTTAAAAAATAAAAAAGGCTCCCCTAGATTGTATAACCGTCTATCTTTTGAAACCAATCAGACTGCATAGAATGTAAAACTGAGTTAGATATACTTGTGCACATGAAAACAGTAAAAAACCGTCTGATTTACACTCCTGTGCAACAACTAATGAGTGTAAAGAAATTTTAGGACCAGATTCGTAAACTACTAATCAGGGAAAACATTTTTTTAAATTGGCCCTCCGCCGATCATTTGAATTTTTGGTGTAAACTTTACACACTCACGACTAGCTCGGTATTGAGTCTAAACAAAAAAAGGGTATCTAACTTTTTATTATCTACCTTGTAAAAAACCGCACCTCCCAGATGTGTGCCGTTGTTGCTGTGAGGGGGGACACAAATTTCGCACTCGCTGTGATAAACATATAAGAAAAAAGGATGGCCAAGTAGTAATTATAGGTAGCGCTATCGCGCTACCTATGATGTATGCACTTTTACAGCAAATTTCTGCATGGGATTCTATAGTGAATTTCAAGAAACCTTGTAAATGAAAATCAATTTTCAACGCTCAAACGAGCAGCTACAAAAGCGGTTTGGAGGCCGTCTACTGTAATACAATTTTGTAAAGTAAAACTTCATATACTTATCAATTGCTATGCACAATATTGAGATTCGTGCTTAAGTTTAAGCCGCATTTGCATTAGACTTACATTGACTCGAAAATTGTCGTCCATGTACAAGGTTTCGTGAAATAGGCTCTAGTGGCACACTTTTCCCTGTTGATGGGATTGCTGCGACGGTGGGAATGTTAGGACGGCGGGAGTCTTAAGATGGTGGGAACGTTGGGACGGTGGGAATATCGGGACGGTGGGAGTGCTGGGATGTTGGGAGTGTTGGGATGGTGGGAATGTTGAGACGAAATCTATTCCTTGCGCAAACATATTGCAGCCATCAGGCCATCAAGAAAGTAAATAAATATGGGGAAAGAAAAATTCGAAAACGGAAATGATTATGTACTTCGTTCCCGTAAGGCCTTTTCCTCCTTGGATCGGTTCCTAAGACCTGGAACAAGGGTTATCCAAGTAGGAGCCGCCAAGATCAATACCCCACCGACCCCGTTTCCGGGAAAATTCATCCAACTATAAAAGCGTGGTTTTAGGGCTCGTATTCATAAACGGTGCATCCCACGATGAACATTTTATGTTGTTTCCTTCGGATATTTCTCCCGCGGGGGATTAGAACTCTTGAAAGGGGTTCCTTAGGGCCCGCTAGACTAATCACACCCAAACCCGTTTCCGGAAAATTTCTCCCATTCAAGGTAGGATTAAGGGCCCGGGAACGGGATATGCTGCGATGACACCCGTTTCTGTCGGAGGTTTCCCCTCTGGTGTGGTTCAAAGTCCTGCAAAAATTATAATTAATTCATTGCCTTTTTCTTTCTTTATGCCTATCTCTATAACGCAAAAAGAGTAGGCAAAGATTGACGTGTGCTTAGTGCAACCTGTCACAATCTAATCTGTAGTCGGAGGAACGGGGAATATCGGAGAATCGGCTTACAATACAATCACGTTTGGCGAGACATACATATGTGCCATTTCAGAAGGGCTCATAATCTGAGGGCGCTCAATTTTTATGCATCCTGGTTTTATGTCTTGAAAAACGGCATTCACGCAACTTCGTCTATTTTATTTCGCAACAATAGTTTTATACGACAACTGAGAAAACATAATGCGGCAATAGCAAACACAATTTCAATTGTCATGTTCATTTTATGGTTGCGAGAGGAAGCTCTAATCATCTGCGAAATCATCGAAAAAATTTTTCAGTAACGACATTTCAGGAAACGACATTGCCTTCTGTTAATCGTGCTGAGCAAAAGCAACGTTGACACTTTAGAGGCGTTCCAAAAATCGCTAAAACAGCTTAGAGCGGAAAAAAGCAGACTTCGACTTTGGCAGTCTCATTTTCTGAAAAATCCGCATTTCTCAAAATTTTTCGTTTATTTATAAAAATCAAATATATGGGAATGTAGAAAAGGAACGTAGAATTGAAACTGATCAATTAGCGTTAGAAACAGTATCGAAGTCCCATGTCATGCACATTGTTTATCATTGAGCTTGGATAAACCTTCAGCGACAAACCGTCGCCGTCCACGTGACACCCAACAATGGTCGAATTGGCGTCTGTCCTAAAACAACCGGGCATCACTTCGAAGCCACCGAATTCGACGTGCCGGTAGAAACAGCGGACTGCTCTGATCACCGCTTTTCCCTGTGCATTTCTTTCACATTTAAGGGTGTACTGCTGCGGAGACGTGCCTGTCGCCCATTCGCAACCCAAACGTCGTTCAACGACTGCATTTTCCTGGTTTTCTAGGCAACCTAAACATTGAAAAAGATTATTTTATTTTATTTCAATTATTTTACTTTATCATTTTATCATTTCATCATTTTATCTCCTATTGTATACTTCTTCCATTTTAATTTGATTCCGAAATTCATTGTTGACTCAAAAGAGCAAGTGTAGCATCATATTTTTCTATTACTGACTATGAATCGAATTTTAAATTCATCTTGTTATCCTGCTTGAGAAAACGTGATATCATGTTTTCAGAAAACGGCAGAATATGAGGGGTCCAAGTAATCATGAAAAATTAGGGAGCGAATGCGCGAATAATTTGGGTGATTTTGTTGTAAAAAAACATTAAAAACCAGAAAGATCAACGCTCGCAAGCAGCTAGTGGACCTGAGGGTTCCAGAGGCACCTCCTTTCAGCGGTAAACAAAGAAAAATTTATGGGGCAACACGCATGCAATATTAGGGCCGAAAGAAGATAATTATATCAATTCCCACTTAAATGCGTGAGGTAACTTTTGTGCCCCTCAAAGGTGTTGTTTGAAAGCAATCACAGATTAACAGAGCTAAGTATTTTATCCTTTTTAGATCGTCCGTTGACATCCCAATAGCGTTGTTATCGTTAGTGAAAAAAGATATCGTTTTTATTTTCGCTAACGATATTTTTTCAGAAAAAAATAACGTTTCGTTAACCAAAACGACGACCCCGAAAAATATCGTTAACGATATTAATATCGTTTTTAATTATATTTAGAATTTTTCCTGTTTTCGTGTTTTTATTATTGTTCTTCAGTCTGTTTTGAAATTCTTGAGACTTTTTACAGCAAGGCGATTCAAAAGCATCAACAATTCAACCAATCATTGTAAAGCGAAAGGAGAGACGGCTTCTTACCAACCCATCACGTTGTGGACAAATGACTGATATTTTTAACAACGCATTTCCCGCAATGCCTAGTGTTAAGACCATGCGTGGGCAGCAGCCAAATTCTGGGGGGATTAAAACCGGCAAAATTTCCGATACACCAAAATATTCAATTCTAGGGGTTATTGATCTTTGCGGTAGGTTTTTCAGATTCTGGGGAAGTAAGCCATAACGTTTTCTTGGGTAAGGTTGGAGGAGTTTGACCAGGCATGCACAGCACGGGAATTCTGGGGGATTTTGTGCCTTTTTTGGGCCCTAAAATGGTGGGTACGCGTCAAAAACATCGTGTTCGGCGTTTCAGACGATGTTCTATCTTCATAGAGCATCAAAACAAAAAATTTCGAAAAAGTCGAACAACTTGGACAAAACATATTTAAAACATGAGTATACAGCGCGAAGCGCCGATAATTTGATATTTTTGAGCAAATAATGACTAAAAACGCTTAAAACAGCACCTTTTCTTAGAACTTTCAAGAAACCATTGGAAAGTTTAACAAAAACTCGCGAAATCTACAAGTGAATAAATTTTTCCTGGGTGAAAATTTTCTGGAAGATGAAAATCCCTCCCCTAAAACTCCCTCCCAAGATCCTGTGTGGCTGCGCGACCCCTAAATTGTCATTTTTTCGATAAAATTGTAAAGAGTGACTTTTTCATGCATTTCTAGCATCATTTTTGACTCAAAAGCCACTTATTCTCGGCGCTTCGCATCATATACACCTTTTTTGACTATATTTTGTTGTATTTACTCGATTTTTTCATACTTTTTGTAACATTTTTTATTTTTTGTGTTCTAGAAAGAAATAGCACTGTCTGAAACGTCAGATATCAGTGTTTTAGATGTATTAGCCTAAACAGGCATTTTTTGGATTTTCTGACCTGACCCCCAGAATTCCCATTCTGTACATGTATGGTTTAACCCTTAACTTCGTACATCTATGTACGTGTGGTTAAGACACCTCGATGGATCGGCTCTGTTTGTCTGTTGTACCATTCCACACTACTGCCAGCAGTCTCCTCAGCAAACTAGTACAGTAAGTATGTAGTTAAATAGGATCAAATGCGTATACAGAGAAACTAATGTTATTTTCACGATATTATTTACCAAAATTCATATCGTTTTCGTTAACAACGACTCTCGAAAAAGAATATCGTTTCGTTAACGTCGGCCCAAAAACACGTCGTTAACCATGTTTTTCGTTTTAATATCGTTTTCTACAACAACCCTGATTCCGAATCCGGCTGCTGTGCACCTATGCTTGCGATCAGTATAGCTCCAGTCATTTTCGATAGTTTAAAAGATCGATATAAATGCTAAAATAGGATAGAAACACCATAATTAACAATTTTTAGTCAATTTCACAAATTTATGCCGTAATAATTTAATTTTTGTCTACTTTAACCTAAATTTTGCCCTATTTTTATCGAAGATTTTTCCTTTCTACTTCAAGGGAGTGAAAATACCCCCGTATCACCACGCCCATATCTGCTTGTCACTATCGTTGCCAGTCAAGTAATTAACAAACGCACGTGAGCTTGGGGATTTTGGGGTTTAGAACCGTATAATCTAAAAATACAATAACAGAATACGGTAGACCCCAGAAATAAATTTTTCGGCATTTTCTTGCGATTCTGCCCCGTCAGGCTCGGCAGAACTTGGTTGCTGCCCATGGATGATCAAAAGTCTGGTCTTTACTCAAAAAAATTGTTATCGTTTAACCGTCCAATGAACCAGAAAGTCACTAAGCGCATGTCTAACCGCCATTTTCAGAAGACAAAAACGAACGTTGTATATCTACAGCAGAAAAACTTTCCAAAATGAATTGGTGTTGCGGATTATAAAATTTAATTGAAGTAAATATAAATTTGTAAAATTTAAAAAGTCTATCTAATAAAGTATTATTTACCTAATCTGTCTATTCGCCGGAAATTTCTAATTCAATATGCTCATTACTGAGATCTTAAATATATCCGTCCCTATGATAAATGAGAACATGTTCTAATTCAATCGAAGTGAATGCTTGCATTTTTTTAAATTAATGCCCTTACCTCAGCTTAGTGTCTTTGATCGTATTCTGACAACTGATCCATCATTGTACGTGTTATTGAATGTTTAAAGCTCTTTACCCCTAGAATGGCAATTCGCCTGACAAGCAAAATTATGCTAAACTCTATTGCAGAAATTTTTCGTGTCACAAAAACGTTCAGAAACATGCTGTTTTAGTCATTTATAGTGTTATTTTATCTAGCATAAACATCATTTTACGCACTTCGTGTCCAATAGCATTTTAGACCGTACATCGATAGATTCTAAGGACCTCTAGAACATTCTTATCGCCTGGCTACAAATTCTATAAAAGCAACTCTAAAAAAGTTTTTAGTGCTGTCTTTAACATTGCGACGTGTTTCAAGGCTTAAAAGTCCCTAAAGAAAATGATTCTCAAAGGCTGACCCTGGGATTAGTGTTGTACTTACATGTCTGATCAACGCCACTCGTGATGCGTTGCTACTCACACGTATTTTTTAAGTGGGAATTTGACCCACAGAATGGTCGCTGGCTCTCTATTTAAAAAACCTACTTCTATCCGATTCAGCTATCTTTCAGCTTAAAAAGCACCATTTTTCGATGTTTAGCGCCTAATAGTCATTTTCGACCGCATGTCGTTCCATATTATCGCTCTTTTTCAATTTGTGTTTGTTGAAGAAAAAGCATCGTCAGAATCGTCAAAAAATGTTTCTAACGCGTTCAATACTGTTTTTGAGACCAATAACTCTTTTTTTGTATTGCTCAGGGTAAAAATATGTAGTCTATTTTTTATTTAAGACAAAAAGAATACGTTCTGTTGTTCTTACCGACTAGACTATGTGACGGCAAGCTGCCCATTTTGATTGAACATTCTATGACTGATACGTCTTTAGTATATCTATCGCCATCCTTCAATCGCTTGCCGTTGTATACGCAACCGATGCATTTTTTCATCAATTTCCCTTCTTCCTTCGTGCACGTATACCAAAAATTATCAACGTCAAAAGATTCGCCCACGTGATACCTAAAGGCGCTATTCTTCAGTCAAAGCGGTATTCAATCTAAGGTTCACAGTCAAATTAAGAGGCCTTGAAGTCCTTAGCAATAAACTGGAAAAATAATATTTTGAACATAGTGCGCATCTCTGGAATGCCGTTTTGAATTGCTAGGAAATCTGTAAAACGAGAGAATCTCAGAATTTTTGGTTGAGGAAATATGCTTCCGATTTTCGGTCAACAGCTTTTGATGATTAAAAATAGCGAAGACGATTTCATAATAAGAACATCGCGAATATCTATAAAGGCGTCTGGTTGAACGCATAAAAACAACATTCCACAAATAATTATTCTATTGACATTCTGAAATGCTTCTTCGCAAACGTGCACGTTTGGTTTGATTAATAAACAGATCGGGTTTCTCTGTGAATAATGAACAAATAATAAGTAAATTTAAAAAATACATTACCTATTTTTTCTATTGTTTTATTTTCCTAGTCATTTCCAAATTCTTCTGATAAATAACAGTTTTTAAACATTTTTTCTAATTTCCTTTTGTTTGGTTAAGTGTCTCTTTATTTACGTCTATGTAAACAACTAAATACTAAATAGGCTTCAAATTACTTTTGGTTTTGATCTACGCAGCCGATTGGGCACATGGAGCATGTTGTGTCAACTTGACGCCTACATTTATACCAGAAGCCATCTCTTACCACTTCATCACCAATCTAAAGTAGCACATTTGGGACTCAGTTTCACAAACATAGCGCATGTATTTTACATACACTACACACTAATTACAATGGCTGATTCTTCGCAATTTTAAATAAAAAAGCATAGCATCTGAAAGCCTCAAGATCGAATAAAAAAATTTTATATTTTATATTCTGCCGAGAAAAAGTTTTTTCGCGTTCTACTTGTTCCCGAGAGATCTTACACGATTTGCACTAAACTACCCTAAGATAAGATGTATCTTTATGACAACAAATACCGGTTAGAATTACATGACTCTGTCAAAATACATACGTGTCGACCAAAAATGCACAGCAAGGCCGGTCTTGGTACTGTCTAGGGTGGCCGTCCGTCCTATGTGGCCGTCCGTCCAGCCTGGACGTCCGTCCAGAGTGGCCGTTTTCCTGTTTGGTATATTTTTGTAGGGTGGCCGCCCGTCCAGGGTGGCCGCTACACTTGGCTAGATGGCCTAACCGCTCAACACCAACACGTTCTTTCAAACGTCCCGATTCACCGACTGTCCCTATTCTCCTTCTGAGAATGAAACAGATCATTTCTTGCCCAAAATCCCGTTGATCCGACCGTCTTGATTGTACGACTTATTGCATGATAAACGCATTTGTAAAAGATAGCTCAAGGATGGTATATTGATTTGTTTTAGTAAGTAGCATAAAGGAATAGGATATGCATTATTACGCTACTATTCTGGCTAACCCAGAAAAGATGTTGCTTAGTTATTTAGCTAAGTTGTGAGCGACATTTTCTAACTACTACTAAAACTAATCTGACGCAGTAAAAGAGTTATTGTGTATAGTTGTAGAAAATTTTGCCTTATCTATTATCATCCAGGGTTTCAGGCAACCACCTCACAACAAAACTAGAATTTTTGTTAAACTAAAAATATGCTTTTTGCTGATCTTGCGCACACATTTCGCTGCATGACAAAATAAAAAAGGCGCATTCAAGTGAGGTGGTACTTTTCTTATTGTGCGAGATACATATTAATTAGGTACATTTTGTACGACAGAGAATGCCACTATATGGTAATCGTTTGAGTAATATTCAAATAAATATTGTCGCAATAACGTACGGCCAGTCTGGACAGTATACTTGAGCCATATTTAGTTTGGACGGCCATCCTGGATGGGCGGCCAGCCTGGATGGAAGGCCAGGCTGGATGGTCGGCCAACCTGGAAAGTTCATGCCCTAATTTTGCGCTGATGCAGCATGGTACGGCCACCCTGGATGGACGGCCAGGCCTGGATGGAAGGCCAGGCAGGTCAGACGGCAAGCTGGACGGGCGGCCACCCTAGACGCAATCCCGGTCTTGGGGGTCAAAAAGTATGGGAGATAGCCAGAGAGCTTTTTAAGCCAAAATAGCTGCGAAAAGTCCTATAAATGATTTAAACGCTGATCCGAAGTTTCTGATCACGTTCGAGCACTTTTGCAGCAAGTTACTGATTCTCATCAATTTTCCATCTTCGTTTTGACTTGTTTAACATTTTCCATTTTGGGAATAAACTCAAAGCCGCTATGTACATGTCTAGTATCGATCATTTTCAGGTGACTGATATTCTCATAATTTTGAATAATTTGCTTGCAATTATTGCTATATTTTATGAATAATACACGTAAATGTATTTTAGAAAGTACCACATTCTAAATTACAATCAGTCTAGTCTAGCACCATACCTGGGCATGTGGGGTTGGGGCTATGCAACCCCCGAGAAATCAAAATAACCCCACAGAATTCAATTTTTGAAACTTGTTTCGTTGTTTTTCCGCCATTTTTTGATGCCAATGGATAGTGCTCAATGAGAAACGTTGATAAATTGTTGGTTTTCGCCATACCACCCTTTTTAAGGCCATTTTTTGACCTTTGAAAAAATCTTGCAACCCCCCCCTAGGACTATGGTGCCGCCCACCTATGTCTAGCACTAGATAATAATAAACTTTCATCTAGTCTATTTGACTCACGAGAAGGTATACCTAAACATCTAAAAATAGTTTGAAAAATTAATTAGAATCACGATACTTTATTGCGATTGCTTTAATCCAAGTGAAACCTACGAAAGAACGATAAAAACCTAGTGCTACGGCTGGTGAGTATTTCAGCATTTAAATAACGATGATGTTAATCGTGTGTTTCATAAACTACAAAATTACCCAAAAATAAATCATAGCTACAATTAGAGCAGATTATTCTAATTGGGGCCTAACACATTCAAAGTCCATTCAAATACTGAAAACCATAATAGTAGGTACTTAAAAGACGAATAAACATTAAATACATATAGACTGATCTATCGAAATTGTCCAGATTAAAAAATGCACATTCACCTCTTGAATTATAACCTTTGCTCGAGTTTTCGTATGCAAAAAAATGAATGATATTGCGATAAAAGTGTATTACGAGGTTTTTGTTGCCCTTTCCGATCTTTTAATCAAAGAAAATAATTGAATATTAAACGTACCTATACTTCCGTACTTTACTATAATGCTGTGATGTGGTCAGTCGCTGCAAAGAATCTACGTGATTATAGATAAATGCTCTATTTTTGATCATAAAAATGAAAATACTGCAGCTGAATTTTCCTTTGCATGTTTGAGGAAGAAACTATAAAAACTATTCTACGCAAATACTTCAGACTAAAAATGCTGTCGTTTAACCTACATTTACTAGTTTTCTGAGTTGAGTCGCATAAGAACATTGATAAATTGAACGGCTCGCCAAATTCGGTACAAACCGAGCCAAAACATATAGGGATAGGGGCTAACAAAATTGTAGGAGTATGAGTACTTTTAACAAAGGCCCCATAAAGGAATAAATCTAAATTCTCAAAGCATATCTGATAGGCCGCTAGGACAGATGACTTAATAAGCCCGAAATACAACATTTGTTTTAATATAATTGGAATTAAGTTAAATTTTTCGAACTTATTTTTCAATGAGTAGATCTGGCTGAGTAAAGCTCAAAAACATCATAATTTTCGCCTTACTACAAGGAGTTAGTGAGATATCCAACTTCAAAATTTCAGGCCCCCCGAATTCATACCTAACGATTAGTAAAATCGAATCAATTTTTATGTCACTCACGTTGTAGCGGTATCCCTCGAATATGCAGCCGGAAATCTCCACCGTTAGCGCTTTATCCGTAAGCTTGCAAGTGTACCAGTATTGAGCATCCTACAAACAAAGAATACTCATCTTTTTAATTTCTTTTTCTTCACATCTAAGCAAGCTGATTAAAGGCGTGAGAATTGAAAAAAAATTTCAAGTGAAACCATAAAATAACATACATTCAGTGCGTTTTTATTTTTATACTGTGCAAATGTTGGAAACGAATAGAAAATTTTGTTAACAATGTCAAATTTTTTTGTTCCAATCTAAATGGCATATTGAAAAACGTAACAAATTCGATTTATCTTGAGCAGCCGAAATAGTTTCTAGGACTAGCAATAAAAAAATGCATACGTATATGTATAATCGTGTCGTGTACATATGATAGTGATAAAATTATTCCAGTTTTATTAGCAGCCGTAGCTCAACGAAATTGTTTCCGTGATATTCAAAGTAGTAAGAAGCATCAAAAGTCTCACTAGATTAAAGCTATTTCAGCTGGTTGCGAATTTAGGATTTTCGTAAAGGGCGGACCTCAACTCTCCCATTCCAGAAAACCCGCAATTCAGCACAAAATATCGTTTTTGCCGTTTTTGGGTGCACAATTTCATTGAGAATCATTTCTGGTGCAGCGATCTCCAAGTGGAATTAGAAAATTACGTCTGCGAGGAAGTGCATTGAATACGTATAATCTGGCGCAAAGTCCCAGAAAGATTAATACATAACCATAGATGCACAGCATGGCCAATCGGGGAGGGGAGGGCGGGGGTCAGACGGTCTAGGGGAGGTTCAAACTTGAGCTTTATTAGGCCAAAATGACCTTGAAAACTGGTATAAATGCTAAAATAGCGTTAAAACTACGTTATCCACAGTATCTGGTCAATTTCAAGCACTTCAGTAGACAATTTTTAATTTGCATCCATTTTTAGCCTTCATTTTGCCTCATTTTCCCCGATAAAATTTTCACTCTTTCATTCTAGGGGTCTATACCACCCCTCAAAACCTACCCATGTGCATGTCTGGACATGACCACATGTGAAAAAAATAAAATCAATTTTTATTCCGCCAACTATACCCAAAAATCAACCGAATAATACTCAGCGATGAAGAAAAACTATTTGAGATTTATACAAACTAGCTAGTTTCAAAGATCGTCTGAATCGCTTATTTATAAGCTAAAGTTAAAGCGAAAATTATGCATATCGATACGAACCTGCCAACTTTGTCCAGGATACAATTCCGTGTTGCCATGAACGCATGCTTTGTAGACGAAGTGCAAATCATCTGTCGACTTTCCATATTGACACCCAATGGCATAGCCATCTGCCCAGTAAGTGTCGTAAATTTGCATACGAGTGTTGTTGGGTGAAAAGCAGCCACTTGGGATCAGATGTCCATTTCTACACGTGTACCAGTAGCGACCTCGATCGACAAATTCGCCATCACGGTAACCACCGAAGCAGTCGGCTCCCTTAACAGTTCCAAGCATAAGTGGGCAGCTCCAAAATTCTAAGGGAGGGGGTCAAAGATTTTTTAAAGGTAAAAAAATTGTCTTTAAAATGGTTGTATGGCGAAAAAAGATCAGTTTTCAATGTATCTTATCGAGCACTATCTATGGGCATCAAAAACATTGCGAAAAAAAAATATTCAAAAATTAAATTCTGATGGGAAGGTATTTCGGTTTCATGAGGGGGTATTTAACCTTCTGGAGGGGGTTGCATACCCCCAACGCCTACGTGTGATTCTTAATCAGATATTCTATTCTAAGTGTACATTTTAAAAAGATTATTCCACATTTTCTCTTTATTCATGTCCTGCTCTGTCTTTCAGATTCTTCGTAACCGTCTGTATTTTATTAAATTCGTATAAGAGTCTCTCATACACATCGCTTCCTTTTAGTCACCGAAAACCATGAAAAATATATTAAAAAAGTAAACAATTGAAAAAAATTAAAAATGCATGTACCAAAGGGCGCAACGATAGTCATACTGTGATAATTACAAATTTGATAATATAGTGTTTTTAGTCAAAATGTAATAGTTACAAATTTGGTTGCATGGTTTTTGGGAAAAAACATTTGAAGATCCGATTACCATTCTTCTTGCGTACTACAGTATCTAAGTGATTATTACTGCCTTGTCAAATGTCTTTTTTGCATAAAGCAAAAGTACTTACCTAGCCTATAAAAATTAGTGTCAAACAGAAAAAATTGTTTGCCTCAGAAACTTAGATTCAAAGAATAGTCAAAATTAAGGAATTTTTCCATAAAATCCGTTCGAACTCGCACACGAATCTTTTATAAATCTTAAAAGCTCACCTCGCAAAACGATCGGACGGCAAAATAAAGCAAGACTATTAAA
The DNA here is from genome assembly GCA_036768485.1 of Mermis nigrescens. Classification (NCBI taxonomy): domain Eukaryota; kingdom Metazoa; phylum Nematoda; class Enoplea; order Mermithida; family Mermithidae; genus Mermis; species Mermis nigrescens. The sequence continues at coordinate 64,985 of JAVLUZ010000786.1, forward strand.
AGCACATAAAGGGCCATATCGTTTTCTTCGCAATTGACGAGCCGACTGCCGTGCCTTGGTGACTAATCTCTGAACCAACTCTTTAGCATTCACCTTGTCATTATATATGCGTGCCTTTAAGATCATCATCTACAAAATCATGAGTTTTATTTCCTTAAATAAACATTAGGTCCGTCTGACATTTAGATCAACACGCTTCAGGGCGTAAGCGAAGAATCAGCAAGTCAGAAAGATTGATATTACGGCGATATAATCATAATTTCGGAATTTATTTTTATTAAAAACCGTGGTTATTGCAGGTAAGTAAAACTGAAATTTATTTAAGGAGACTTGACGTGCATGTTATGTTCATTTTAAAATAGTTACTCCTCAAAATACTCAGACAGGACTATAAATATGTGAGCTAACTAGTCTGATTGGACTGAACTAACATTTTTACTTTATTCAACCGCTTTGAATAGATCCTGTGTATCCTAAGTTACAGATCTTTTCTGCTTTCATAATTTATGGACTATTTTTATAGCAGCAACACGTATAAGTTCTGGGAATGATAAAGAATAAGAAAAATATAGAAAAAATACAGAAAAACATTTAAAGCGGACTCAAAGAACAATTCATCTTAATTTGTGCCTATCCCGAAATGTTTCTATTTGCTTTGCTGGTACGTACACAATCCAATACCACTTTTATGTAAATCAAACTAGATCTTAATGAGTCAGCATAGCATGGCCTAAGGGAATGACATAATACTCTTAAGAAGTTTGATGGTTGCTGCTATAAATTATGACGCATTAACGTTGAATGAGGGGAAAGAATGGGAAAACCATCAAAAACCATTAGATTTATTATCAATAACGATGACAACTATAAGGCCTAAGAGTGGGCTACACTCGCCCTTTCTTAGGTCAGATTGGAGCACCCTGGCATCTGCTTGCATGACTAACTCATAAATAGAAATTATGCGTAATGGGTGTTGGGAGGTCTTATCCTAATTTCGGGGCGTCTTGATGGTGTAAAGGTGTAAAACTAGAAAAAATCACGAAAAACAAGGCAAAAATTCAATCCCTGGGCCCGGTTCCACCAAAATGTACTAGTGACAGTCTTGTCATGGCACGTCATGAAAACTAGGGTCCCATCACTTACTTGTCAAAACTAGTAATTTTTGATAAGTTATTGTCAAAATTAAAGACTTGTCCGGCAAAAGTAATCCTTTGTAGTATTATGAGTGAAGCGCTCATGACATGATGCATAGGTTATATTTCGTTAGGTGGCATAACTCGTCTAATTAACTTTCTTCATCTTCCTAGACAAAATCGGACAGCTTCTCTGGAGTATGTCAGGTTTAATTTCGTTAATATTCGTTGCCTCAAACCATATACTTTTATTTTACGTATTTCATCATGACGTTCAAGAAATTTTACTGCCGATTACGACTGACAGCAATAAATTTAAAACTTCGATCCTTTACTTACATAGAATAAAATTCGCGAGTTGATATAGCAAAATTGAGAGAAATTCATGAATCAGCGCTGATGATAGGATTTTACACTTTTTCTCGTGTGAGATGATTTTCGCATCATCAATGCTGAAAATCTAAATTTTTCCGAAAAAAACTGCAAAATAACACTAGTAAAAGCAACATTTTTTGCACCTCCGCATCAGTTAAGTAGTTTCAAAAGAAAATAAACATTAAGCACCGACTTTAGTGTCCGCTTTGACCTTGCGTTATCAGATAATGTTATGAGCTATTGACGTTCGCGCATTTGTTTGTTTATAGCTATTTTAGTAATAAAAAGGCAACGTTCCAATAACATCGCGCACAAGAAAATAAAAAGCTAGATTTTTGAATTTGGGTTTGTGCCTGAGTTATTAGTGCTTGGATCAGCAGAAAACGAACAGGAAAAAAATTATTAAGGGAAAGTATGACACCGCAAATCTTGTTTCACAAGTTTTTGCTTGCCGCTGAAGCATTTTCATTTGAAGAAGCAGTTGTTTGTCAATTTATACTCCAGCCGAGAGCTTTTTATCTAGCGCACTTACTGTAATATGTCCTAGCACTTATTGAATGCCTTAATTAAATTTATATGGGCGGATTAGTGCATTAAAAATGGATTCCAGTCACTCACCCTCACTGAGCTGATCTGCCGAATTACAGTAATTCGTCTTGTTTCGCTTACTGTATCCCTTAAAAAATTGACCAAAAAGCTCTCGAATCAATGAAACAGACTATAGTCTATTGTGTTTTAGGTGTCAACTTAGGATAAGCCGAATGCGTGATTTTTATCTTGAAGTTGATTGATCTGCTGGAAGATGAGAATAAATTATGCCGCTAAAATGTTATTGACAAACCCTTCTTTGCTACGTAGCTACAGTGAGATCTAGCGACCTACAGTAAATAAGAAAGACGGGATTAATGTAGCCTCTGAGAACATTCACTGAAAAAGCTCTCGGATAAATGAAACTGACTATACATCTAATATACTTGAGTACGCCCAAAATATGTCCCTACAGCTATAATGGCACACATCTGGGAGGTGCAGTTTTTTTACAGATAGATAATAACAAAATTAGCTGCGGGTATTTTGTTTTTTTTTTAAATTAATACCCGGTGTGTAAAGAGCGTGTAAAGTTTTACTGTAATGGTATTACGTACAGTTTTTTAAATTTTGGTCAGACGCTCGTTTTAACTAACTCAGTTTTGCATTCTGTTCAGTCTGGTTTTTGAAAGTTGTAGACAATTGAGTAAGCTCAAAACTACTTCTTTATTTTTTTTGAGTTGACTTATTCCTTGTAAAGAGTGTAAAGAATCTGAGGGTGAAAAACACATTTGGCATTTTTTGTCTGCCAATAAGTCCGTCCAGTCATCAGTCCCAAAAAATTTTTTCTGATAGAAATGTACTCAGACCAAGGGCTACTTCCGGTTTACCAGCAAACTTTTTTACACTCAATAAAGAGTTAGATCCACAGCTTTAAAGTTTACAATCTAGTGGATGGTGTAAAGGAAACAGGTTTTGCCTCAGATTTCTCCCCCAACCTCTCCGTTTATTAGTCGGGACAAATAAAATTAAATAAAAACAAAGTACGTTTCAAGAGCTACACGTCGCAGCAAACCGCGTTCAAAAACTCAATATTGATTTACTTCTGGAGGTGTAAAGTTCGAAATTAGGGGTGTAACATTGAGCAAAAAAACACGTTTTCTTCCATTTCTGATTGGTCAATATCACAAATAGGATGCGGAACACAAATTTGTCACCCACAAACGTACTGCGACTTAAGGGCTACAAACTGGCCCAAAGTGAATTTCGTTACACTCAATGGAAAGTTGAGTTCAGATTTTTAAAGTTCACAATGTGGTGGCTGATCAAAATATACGTTTTTGTCCCTATTTTGATCGTTAGTTTCTCCGTTTAGAAGTCGGGATAAGCCGAATAGAATGAAAACAAGTTACTTCCTAAGGGGCAAAATAAGTTACTTACATAAAATTGAGCAATTTCGGGAGGTGTAAAGCCAAAAATCTGGGAGTGTGAAAACATGTTTCTGTATTGTGTTTTCTGCGAAGTTCTCCGGTATTGAGTCTGGACATGAACTCAAGTCTTTAAATGTACCAGGGGTCAAACGTCATACGCCAGCTGGGTGTAAATTTGTTTACACTCAATAGTGGTGTAAATTGGTTTACATCAAACATTTATTTGTCTTCAGACCATTGTGGAGAGTCAATTTTTTCATAAATATTGATCGTAATATCAGAGTAATATTAGAATTACGAATCCGTCTTGAATCTTCTTGATACTCGGTGGCTGTATGAAGCTTAATCTGGAAATTAAGTTTCATTCTAGAGCGTTGCAGAAGCTTAATGTTTTCCAAAATAGTCAGAATTCAGAATCGGCATCACTCTGTTAGTTTTCTCTAAGCCCAGTAGTTTTTTTAAGTTTACACTACAAATTTATTTCACTTCCAGAGCGTAACAAAACGTCAATTTTTCCAAAATATGTTCCGTAAGGTCAGGATTACGAATCTGACTGTATGTTTTCCTTACCCAGTAGTTCTATAATCACTGAAAATTAACACAGAGCGTTGTAGAAGTTTAATTTAAAAAAAGTTCTATGTAACGTCAGAATTACTAAATTGAGTGTAAGTGTTCTTTACACCAGGTAGTTGCGTAAATTTTATGCTGAAAACATTGGATCTATTTTAAATAAGATAGGGTTGTCTTGTTTAGAAGAGATAATGCTGATGCTAAAAAGAATCTTGTTTTCCACGTTCTTGGACTGCTGTCATTATTGTAGCATGTTTCCGTATGTGTTAACTGACTGATTTACTCATATCATGCTAATTAAAAGTATGGCACTAGCAAGGAAAAATTCGCCGATGGAAAAAAAGGACGAGTATACATGGAATTACGCATCATAAATGACATAAAAGGTGGGGACTAGGGAAATGTTACCTATGTATGCCTGTGAAAGTTGTAAGAATCTACTAAAAATTTAATTTCAGCTAAAAAACGCAAAAAAATCGAAGATTATTCTGCGGCTTCTGAAAAAGAGTGCCGTCACAAAACATTGTTCACTAGCTCAGAAAAAGAGATTATGAGGAGGCTATGATGTGTTTTAATAACCGATTTACTTTCTTATCAATATCAAATTTCTCTTTTAAGATATAACCATCGTCAATGGCTTCATAAATTAATTATGACAAGCAAACCATCTTGTTAATGCTGCCCCGTAGCAATGCATGTCATGATAGTGTAAAGGCCCTGCTATACTTCACGCCGCGCGGCGCCGCGTTGACAAAATGTGCTGCTATACTTCCAAACGCGGCGCCGCGTGGCTGATAAATTTAAGTTTGAACACTGTTCGAACTTTTGCCACGCGGTGGGACGCGGCGGCCTATATTTATCATGTATTTATGAGGGAAAGCTTGATTTTAGCATTTTTTATGATGTACTGATGTTTATGCATACGTGAAAACGTTAAAATTGAATATATAATCGATTTTTAAGATGTCTGTGTGCGAAAATGTGTGTCTCTATGCCGTTCAAAACTTGTTTTCATGATGCTGAAAGCGAAAATGAGTACAGTTTTAATGTGCACAATCGTTGACCTATACCCTTTTCACTTGTTTTCTTGACACAGAATACAGTATACAGTCTACACATGTTTTACTTTTTTGCTGTTTTGCTGCAGTAACAACATCAATAAATTTTTTTCTGCCGGCGCGGCGCCGCGCGGCGAAGTATAGCAGGGCCTTAAGAATGCAACCATGTCGTTTTTTGATTAGTGATCGCTTCTTTTCTAGGAAGAAGTTATTCATGTTATTTATTTTTACATCTGAGGGCAACTTCCTACTGCAAGCCGCAGAATATACTTCGATTTTTTTCTGCGTTTTTTAACGGAAATCTAATGTATAGTAGAATCTTACAACTTTCACGGGCATACTTAGGTAACTTTCCCTAGTCCCCACTTTTCATGTTTTTAATGATACGTAGTTGCAATTATATTCGATCTTTTTGTTCCAACAGAGCATATTTCTTTGCTAATAAATTATACAAGTAATTGTCAGACTTGTCAAGGTTTGTTTGAACCGGGCCCTTGGGTCTATCGATATGGGGTTCTACCGGATTAGGTTTTACCCTCGAACCATCCCCCAGCGTGTACCCTAAGCCTCCAGGATATAAAATGGGGAAATTTTCGGAGAAAATGAGGCAAAAGAAAAATCAAAAATTTAATAAAAATAAATTCTTATTGCAAAAATGCTTAAAATTGACCACGACATTGTGGCTTAGATTGGTAACTCTTATTAGTTTGAATAAAAACACTCACTGAAAACGGACGCGTTCCTCGTTTTGTCTGATTTTTTTGACATCTTATTCTAACGCAGAACTTAATTTTATAGTATTTCTTCCGCTGTTTTATACCTTCCTAATTCCCAACATGTCAAAGGGAGAAAAGGATCGAAAAATGCCGGAATATCATTTATTTATGTAGACCAGTGCATAACTTTTATACATGTTCCTAAATGTAGTAGACATGAGATTTATAGACCACACAACATTAATATATAAGTAAACGCTGGCATCAGTAGAAAACGATAACATTTAAGTCGCGCGTTAATAAAACATAAACGAAGACAATGAAGAAAAAATTGCTGCCCGATTCTATTAGACCTATTTGCTTAGGTAGGAATGACACCTAAAAATCGTTTTTTAACGCTCAAGTGATATGATTGGTGGCTATTGCCTTGGTCTCGCCGGTCACGTCATCGACTTCTCGCATCTCTATGAAAAAGTTCGGTCGAATTTCCACATCGAACGTTTGCACTGAAATAATTTAGGCTTAACAAGGTAATTAGAGAAATATTATGAACTAAGTTCGAAAAAGCGAAGCACTACTTTAACATTTCTTTTACCAGCTACATAGTTCAAAATACAGATGGAGCATGATCAGTGCTTTGCTACTGTTCTAACTGGTGAGCCGACATTAGAGCGCACGACATTAGAGCGCCGACGTTAGTGCGCAGCGACACTAGAGCGCGCGACATTAGAGCGCAGCCATAATAGATATTTTTCACGCAACTTTACAAAACTTTTATGCTAACGGGGCAAAGTTAACTACCTACGCATGAATATCTCGGTATCAGGTAGTGATAAATGCACGCGGTTTCTTTTGTTTCGTAAAACAGTGAAGAGACTTTTGAATTCTTTCTTTACTTTCTGCTTGAGTTGTACACGTTGAATTAGTGGATGTACGAAAGTATAAATTCTGACTTTTTTACTTACCTTTGGAAAAAGGACAGTAACGTTTGAAGCAGTAGGTTTTGTGTAACGCCATTATGCCCTTTTCACTTATTTTCTTGACACAGATTACGGTATTCATTTTCACAATTTTTTGTAAATTGTACGCATTTACTGTAAGTTGTGCAAATCAATCGTGAAATTTATTGCTGCAGTAAATAAAACTGCAGTAAATAAGCAAAAGATCAGAATTTGTGTAAACTTATCCTGCATTTCTGTGTCAAGAAATACGTGAAAAGGGTATAGTTCTATTAGAAAGTGCGTGAAAAGCTACAAAATAATGTCCTAAAATGACACCCTTACTACCGTAGTTTTAGAGTTGTATTTGTCAGAACACAGATCAGTCTACTCCGTTGCACAAAAGATGTTTGAATTAACGTCAAAATTTTTCAAATAAGTAACACCTACAACTTTGAAACTAGCATAGCAAGGTTTCGTTTGGAGACACTGCTTTGAAGAGCATTTATCTCACTTACCAGCCTTTTCTTAAGCAAACAAGAAATATAACTGATTTTCGTAACGTATTCTAGGTAAATTTTTGTACACCAATTTTTAGAAACAAAAAGTTACAAATTTTTTTCGTGGGAAAGGAAAAGTCCATGTCTGCCTCTATGACGCACCATTGTAAGTGCACTTCAATATCAGCGCTCTAATGTCACGCGCTCTAATGTCACTGCGCTCTAATATCGTTGAGCTCTAATGTCGCGCGCTCTAATGTCACTGCGCTCTAATGTCGGCGCTCTAATGTCGGCGCTCTAATGTCGGCGCTCTAATGTCGGCGCTCTAATGTCGGCGCTCTTATATCGTGCGCTCTAATGTCTGCGTGCCGTTCTATCTTAACTAGGCGCAAGGAGCCAGACTTTGAGAAATTTGTTTTTTATTTTTGAAAATTGTCTTAAGATGTACCTAATTTATTCTGAATTTTGTTATTTCAATCAATAAGCTCATCATTTTACGAGTATGTTCGATGCGGATCTGTACGTTGACTTAAGATTTATGTACCTACACATTTTTCGATGCAAAAGTCTTCTAGTTATTTAAATGACACAAACATTTTAGTGACATACACCATGCGCCAAGTTAAGATAGACGCCAAGATAAGACAGGTACAGGCGCCAGCACGAGACAATGCGCCAAGTTAAGGTAGGCGCCAAGTTAAGACGATGCGCTAAGTTAAGACATGCGTCAAGTTGCGTCACAATCCTTTACTATCAGCTAAAAATATCTATCTTCCGAAAAAATATAAAAGGCCTTGCTATTCCCATCATTTTTTGCATTTTTCTGGCTTGAAATTAGCAATGTTTCAGCAATTTGCGCCAGACAGGCAGATTGTTCCATTGCTTATATTTCGACGTATCAGGTGCATCATCGGAGAAATAAAAGTGCCATTTCGATGTACTTAGTGCTTTTAAACCAAAAAAACCTACTTCAAGATTAAATGGCTAATGTTAGACTTTCCATAATGGACATGCACTTTAATGTAGACTCTATTGAAAGGATAAAAAACGCAATCGAACATATTTTCTCACTAACGTCATATGAGCGAGAACAGGATCTCACCATATTTTGAGTACCTACCTAGTCAACTAACTAAAAAGTATTTGTTGGCATTATAGCTACCTTAGGTTTGTCTTTAACAATACAGTTAATCCGATTTATTGCGCCCTGGACTGAATGCGAAAAACTGTATTCGTTTTGCTTATCGGAAGTTAAGTAAAGCCCACAGATGCAAACTGGCACTTAATTTCTTCATAAATGTGTATCTTCACGTAACAACGTACTCGTATGTCGAAGGAAAGTCTACACATTGAATTTTTAATTGAATAAACTCTATTTTCTTAAAATCATGGAAAAAATGAAAAATTTTAAAAATGTTATTCTGGGGTGGGTCTATTAGATTATGGCGGTCCAGACCTCCTACGCCCATGTGTGTTTGTTACCAAACATAACTGCCCAGCATGGCTGATTGTGGGTGTCAAGTATAGGCAGGCCCGAATCCAGGGGGAGATTAAGGGGTACGTGTTCTGCTTTTTAGCCCAAAATCACAAAAAATTTTCGAAGCTTCGAGCCGAATTTCACAATAATAATTAGGGTTTAGTCCCAAGCGCGCGGTTTAAACACTCCATTTTTAGTCTTTATACAACCTAAAGCGTATTTAGCACATATGTCTTCTGTTCTATGCAGGTTTTATGCAGAAAATGAGATTTGTTCAAGAAGCAAGAATGACAGCGATTTTTTCGGCGACGATTATGAATTAGCTGATAAACTTTGACCATTTTTAGGATGAATTCAGAACCGTCATTCGGCTGATTTTGTAAAAATTATAACGTTACGATTCAAAATTGAAGTGCTCTTTTTACGAAATTTTCAGGGCTCTGCCCCGAACCCCTTGGGGGCGCTTGATCGCGCCACCCCAGACCCCCAGCCCTAAAAGGGATGGTTTCCATTGGATTTTCACCGTAGCTAAGGTATTCGGATAGTAAAATTTGCAAAGTAAAATTCATCCCTTGGTCCTCCCTTAAAACCTTAAATTAAAAAAATTTTAATCGTGCCCCCCACCCCCGAAACAAAATCCTGGATATGGGCCTGAGAATAGGAGTCATTTTTTAGTCGAAATGGCATCAACCAGTATAAATGCTAAAATAGCGTAAAAATAATATTAATCCACAGTTTCTGGTCAATTTCAAGCACTTTTGCGGAAAGTTTTCTATTTTGATCTATTTTGGGCCTTCATTTTGCCTCTTTTCTCTGGATATTTTTCCATCCTCAGGTTCTAGACCCTTCGCGTGCATGTCTACTAGTGCAGATTACACAAGACTTGTACTGTTTCTTGCCTCTCATTCTCTGAGGATTGAAATTAATTAGTGTGCTAAACATACGTACACATAGAAGAGTGAGGGGGGTTTACTCCTTAAGGTCAGGCAGAAAGGTAGTATTCCTCGGTTTCGAGCTTACGAAACATATTGTGCACCACTTTTGAGGAGAAAAGCAATAAATGTCAAAAATTTTCCGGTTCAATAGTCAAAATGGTCTACAAATTAAAATTTCTCGCTACATTGATCAATTTCTATATTTTTAGTCTTAAAAGTGAAATAATACGGCCAAAAACGCTTTGAAAAACGCGATTTTACCATAAAAAGCGTTTTGTAAGTGCTATTCCGACTGTTTTCCTCATTTGACCAGCGATAGAACGTTGAAACTAATTTACTGGTCTAGATTTCTGGGATTTTACTATCCCTGCAGATCCTGACCTTGTACGTCCAAGGTGCTTAAGTCAATGCTTGTCATGCATGAAAATGCTTTCCGCATTTTCTAAAAATTAGATATCGAATCATGCTCTCGTCTGCGCATGAAAAAATAATTTGAATATTTTTGCCATCTCACCAGAGGCATTAGTCGAAATGTTAGACGTATCTATGCTTTCTGGATCATCTTCAGCACAAGCGACGGGTCCCTTGCCCGACTGAACGATCGCTAGTGGTGCAGGTTGTGGCGACTTTATGTCACGATTGATTTTGTCATCGAGAATACGGCAGCTATAGCCAGCGCCGGTCACACAGTTTTGAGGTTGAGGACGACACAACAAAGTCGTGTTCAAAAGCGGTGTCTAAATGCGAAACAAAGATTTAGGCCCGGTTTCAATATGTTCAGGCTTAAGCAAGGCTTGAAACTGATTTCAGTGTTTAATGATACGCACTGTTGAAGTCTGGGTTAAGAAGCTACGCTTAAACCTGAGCTACGGTTTGAACGTAGGATAACAAAATTGGAAGCTGCCTATTTATATCAGGTGCGGGTCTAAGCTAAGCTCAAAGGGAAATATTGAAGTCAGAGACTAGACACGCTAATATCGCGTCCATACGTGGGCAGCAGTTAATGTCTGGGGGTCTGGATGGTGTAAAATCCGCAAAAATCCCAAAAAAACATGCCAAAAATTTAATTCTGGAGCAGAAGCATAGCCAGGATTCCGGTTCGGGGGGCATAAACAAAAATTTTTTAAGACTCTTTTTGCATTGAATGCCAGTAACGTTAGTGTATAGTAAAACTAAGTTTTTCGACCTTTTGTAGTGTAGCCTAGCTAATTTATGGCTTTCTGACGTTCAAAAATACAAAAAGTGTAAAGCGGCGCGAAGTGCCGAAAATTTCTGGAATTTCTACCGTTTTCATGTAGAATTTACGGCCTTTCTATTGACAAACAATTCGGAAATCATAAGTGGCGCAAAGCGCCAAGAAATTTAGCCGTTTTTTACCGACCTTAACATTTTGTAGCTCTGTGAATACTAATAGTCCGATAGAGCAGAAAATTATCAAATTTGTACAAAACAATTTTGACAGTTCAAGCTTCTAACAAGAAAACTGCAAATTACTAACCTTGTCTGAAGATATTTTGAGTGATTCAGGCTTTTAAACGCATTGCTGGAGCTTTACAAAAAGAAAGAACAATAACTGGTGGCGCTACGCGCCGGAAAACATTGAGGTTTGTCCACTTTAAACTCAATTTATACCGCTTAAATCATACAAAACAGACAAATTAATGCCGGCGCGAAACGCCGGAAATTTTTAGAACTTCCTAACCATTTTACCTGGCTTGTTCTCCCTTAAATCTCGTTGCACATGTACAACGAGATTTTACGATTGCGAGGGTCTGAGGTGGCGCGCTCAAGCGTTCCCAGCGGGTTCCGGGGCAGAGTCCCGGGAAATTTTGTAACAAAAAGCATTTTAACGACGTTAAAATTTTCGCAAAATCGGCCATATCTCGGTTCTGAATCAAGCCCAAAAACACTTAAAATTGATGAACTCTTACATTGCACAAAACTTCTGAGCTGAAATGCGTTTTTCGACCTCTGCTAATTACACAGCGCAGCAACGCGTCACTTCCAATATGATGTAGAAAAATTTATCAATGAAAATTTTGTTCTTATCGTTTTCGGGCCCATTTGTGGCCTTCTTATTAAGAAGATGCAGTTCAGAAAACAGGAAATGCGCATAAACATAAGAAAATTTGGCCATTCCTTTTATTTAAAATAGGATTATGTGTCCTTGTAAAGAAAGACAAATAGAGCAAAGAATGGTACAAAAAAACCGACAATAGACAAACTGGTACACAATCATTTTCGCACTTTTACTATTATGCTCAACAAGCATGCGCAGTTTTATCCAACGAACAAATATTGCATGAAATTACTAAAGTGATGTGAAGTGCTGGATTATTTTAGCTGATTCAAGCTTTTGAATTCATTGAATCTATATCTACTATATATTTTTGAAAGTTTGTTTGTTTGTATGTCCGTATGTTTGTGCCGGGTTGGCTCCGGCCCAATGAAATTTGGTGGGCTGATATTTTGGGCCGAGGTCGGTCCAATGGGGGAGGAGCCGTAGCGATCTTGAAATTTTGACAAACGCACCCATTGGCCCTGGGCAGGGAGGGAGCAGGGTTTGGCCCCTGTGCTATAAGCCTCCACGATTTCGGGAGATGGCCGATTTTTTGCTATTTTTTTTCAAAAATTAGTTTATACTGTTTGTATAGGGATACCCCGGCCAAGAGGAGCATGCCTGGCGACACTATGTGACATTGTTATATGTTAAAGCATTGGTCGGCACTGTGAAACATCAAAATACGGGTTTAACCAAATGATGCTATTACATAGGCAATTTTATAAGATAGGCATGGAATGAGATACTATGTGCAACAAGATAAGCAATGCTATAAGATAGGACGTGATATAAGATACTCTGTGCTACAGGATAGGCAATACTATAAGATAGGACGTGATATAACACACCCCGTGCTACAAGATAGGCAATGCTATAAGATAGAACGTTATAAAAGATACCCCGTGCTACAAGATAGGCAATGCTATAAGATAGGAAGTGATATAAGATACCCCGAGCTGCAAGATAGGCAATGTTATAAGATAGTATGGGATATAAGATACCCTGTGCTACGAGATAGGCAATGCTATAAGATAGGTTTGGTATAGATACCCTGTCTGTGCCATAACATGCAGTGATATAAGATAGGAGATACCATCAGCTATAACATATCACGTGATATATGACACCCTTTGCTACAACAAACAAAAAATTTTTAAAACATCAAAAATATGGTTTGACCGAAAAAATTTTTCAAAACATCCTAAAACATCAAAAATATGGTTTGACGGAAAAAATTTTCCAAAACATCCCAAAACATCAAAAATATGGGTTTGATTAAAAAAATTTTCCAAAACATCCTAAAACATCAAAAATATGGTTTGACGAAAAAAATTTTCCAAAACATCTCAACAATATGGGTTTTATTAAAAAAATTTCCAGAACACCCCAGAACATCAAAAATATGATTATGGCTAAACAATTTTCAAAACCATTCTGTAACGTCAAAAATATGGATTTGATCAAAAAAATGGTTGACAAAAGACATTTTAAAAAATCCAAAAAATAAAATATGGTTTGTACCAACAATTTTTTTAGAAATATCCCAAAAACATCAAAAGTCTTGAAAAATAAAAAATACAAGAGACATATTGATTCCATATAGCTATCAGGCCTAAGTTCAGCCCGGGCAACGCCGGGCAGCTCAACTAGTAACTAAATAATAATGACTCGGCGCGAAGCGCCGGAAGATTTTGATGTTTTTGCCTTTTTGAACTCAGTTTTCTGGACACACATTATTGCATTATTGCAACAGAAAAATCAGCAATATTTCTGAAAAATTTTGGGGGAGGGGCATGTACCCCAATACCCCCCTGGCTACGCCTATGTTCTGGAGTCTATTAATTTGGGGGGCCTACCAGATTCTCGGGGGTATGCCTATTTGTGCTCGTGTTCCTCGATTTGAGGGAAAAATGGATAAGGCTAGCAGAAAACCAGCTTATATGCAAAGTTAACATAGGTTTTGATCAAAGATAAATTACACGTACCCATAAATGTAGAGCATGACCGGTGGATCTAAGGGGAAGGGTCAAAAATTGAGCTTCATTTGGGCCAAAATGACCACAAGAACTGATAATAATGCTAATAGCGTTAGAACTATGGTATTCCATAGTTTCTGGCCAATTTCAAGCACGTTTGAAGAAAATGATTCATTTTTACTCATTTTTGGCCTTTATCAAAATCTTAGGTCCGTACTTTCATTAAAAAGCTTAAAACTAAACTTAGATGGACAATTAAAAAATGACTTTTTTGCGCAACTAAAAAAAGCAAATAACATGCAACTCAGTGATATTATGTGTATTTATATTTACGTTAAAAGCAGAAAAATTTGGATAGACTACAAAGTGCATAGAAAAATCGCTACAATAATGCCTTGTGCTCTACGAAATATCATAATCATCGTGCAAGCTTAAACCACATTTGTACAAATGCTATTTGAAATGAAATAAACGGAAAAGCTCCGAGAATGCCGCCCAGAAATATGCTGATTATAACCTCATAGCACGTGGTATGCAAACAAAAAATATCTTAGAGTTTTAAATTGAAACAAAATGCTGAAATACATTTTTAGAAATGAAATGCCCGGAATACATTAAACTATTTTTTTGACATTGAATTCGAGGGAAAAATGAAAATTCTACTCAAAATTGTTAATCCGACTACATCCAAATAATTCTTTGTTTTTTGGATGAAAAACTAAAGCGGAAAATTACATTTGACTAAAATTACATACCTGATTACATCTGCTCAACGCTGCTGTTTGCAGGCGACTGCACTTCTTTTCACGCTCGTCATTTTTCATCACATCGACTCGTAGGCTACTGCGTTTTTTGTCAAGGTCACGCATTCGGCGTTCAACATCAACCTGCATGCTGTCGTTCGCGGACAGTCGTTGAAGCAACTAGAAATATAAATAAGGAAATTAATAAAAACTTCTTCGGAAAAACTATCCACGAAAGGACAAGAAGTTTAAGATTTCTAATAAGCTTATTATGCATTGTAAGAGCCAAAAATGCTATGATATCATTTCTGTTAGCTAGAGAAAAATCGCCAAAAATAGTACCAAAAAATTAATTCTGGGGTCTATCGATTTAAAGGTCCTCCAGATTCTCTGGAAGGTACATATAGACTCACGACCACGTGTGGTTAGCTCTCAGCGTGGAGGCACATTGTGGCCGATGTGAGGGTCAGCCCAGTTCTAGTGGCATATGGTTATAAAAAATAGGATTTTTAGCCCTAATTTTGCATTATTATTTTCAAAACATTGAATACTTTGTCTAGATGCCTGGAAACCAAATCCTATGTATAAATCTATGTGGTTATTCGGCTGAAAAACCTGAAAGATAAACCGCCCCGCGCTTATGTTTATTACCTTCTATATGGCACATTCATAATGAATGTTAAAAAATTGAAACGCCTTATCTAATTCATTGAATATCCAAGAATAAAATATGAAATAAAGTGCTATTGCAATGCACTGAAAATTATTTATAAATTCATACATCAGATCAATTTTCAATACAATAACTTGAAAGTTTCTCGACAGCTGATTTTTCATGCAACACTTCCAGGCAATGCAACATTAAAATCATATACATGTATAAAAGCAGACATCTCAATAAAAAGATAAGTCAATGTGACAAGATAAAGTAATTTTAAAGGCGCAAAAACGCTTGTTAAACCTGAATTGGGATGAAAAATTTCACATACTATTTATGGACGAGGAGACAAACTGTCAGAAAAAGGCTTCCAATAAAAAAATAGCGCAGTAACGATATTCATTTAGAATTAGGCAATTCGAGTCGAATCGATTTTGTTGATTATAATTTTATGCTTTATTGAAGAGATAAAAGCTTAATACTTTTATCATAAATCTATACTTAAAGTTAAATCTGTAGAGCACATACTACGTCAGCAAGCTGATGACACTTCTGATCCATGTCTGAGATCGCAGGAGCTAGAGCCTCGGCATTACCCCTTGATGTCGTCAATGCAGCGCTCAGTTGACAACGACGGGCATTGAGGCGTTGCAGGTCTCCGCGCTCGGGAGCTCTGCGGCTGCCTGGTCGCAACGATTTCCAGTAAATTCTTGCTTGGCGAAGCTACAAATTGCCAATGATGTTATATGCTTAGCATGCCTGATCATTATTCCACTAAGGCCTTAAATCTAGTGGATATTTTCTTTTGCACGAGGATTTCCACTCGCACTAGATACTCTAGATACGTTTTTCAAATTCGCAAAGTTACGATATACCCGCTTTAAATTTCCTGCGGCAGAATCGTATTTTTTTGTGTTAAATTCGAATGTTGTTCAACCGAAATTTCAGCTTATACTTATGCTTATCATTTCAATCAAGATACTGTAAAAATATTCAGTCATTACGACATCATGTATTTATTAAGCTTAGTTATTTTCAATATTGATTAACTTTCATTAAAACTAATATCTCAATGATCAATCCGATTCCGGAGTATTAATAAAATAGTGTTCAGACATGCACAGCGTGGCAATTTCGGTAGGGGTAAAATTTTGAAGTGGCTTTTTTGGGCTCGAAAATGGTGGATACGCGTCAAAAACATCGTTTTAGGCCTTTCTGACGATGTTCCATTATTCAAAAGCATAAAGACGAAAAATTTTGAAAAAATGAAAAACATGAATAAATTGAAGAAAATGTAGTCCAAAAATGAGAATATAGCGCGAAGCGCCTAAAATTAGACACTTTTGAGCAGACAGATAGCTACACACGCTTGAGACAGCACCTTTTCTACAATTTCCTGAAAACTTTTGGAAAATCACGAATTCCGGGGTTGGGAGTGGATCTAATTTCTGGGGAGGGGGTAAAAACTTTTCTGGGGGCTTGAAAACCCTTTCCCCCAAACCCCAAGATCAAGTATGATAGTGTATAGTTTTGAGAGCAATAAAAGCACTAATCAAAGCATTCCTGCAGTAGAAATAATTTTGAAACTCAAGCCAGTTTTTCTGATATATTCCTGTTTTTAATCATTGAAGCCTACTCTGAATAAAAGCTTTTATTTATCATACCAAACCTAAATATAAACTTTTAAGATGAAGCAAACGTGCTCCCAAGATCCTATAGTGTCAACTGCATTCGTAAAATTACCCAGGAACCTGACGTTAGAGTAGTTCATGCTTAAGCGGAAGAATCATGCATTTCGATCGACAGACACTCTGTTTAGTGATGCAAAAAGTTTCCCTTTTAGAGGCTATATGTCCTTACAGCTGAAAAAGAAGAGCGTTAAAGCTAGAACCATAGCAAATCAGGTACTTACAACACTGATTGCTTAGCTTAATCCATAACATGCTTCGAAGGACGAAATGACATTAAATTGCGTACCTGCAAACACCATTACATCAGGAAATTCAAATTCTCAAACGAATGGCCATAACTTTGATTAGATTTTTGCAATTGAATAATGCTTAATGTATCAAACTCCAGAAAGCCATGCAATATCGGATCGATGCATATCAAAATTTTACTTTTTTCAGCAGTTCGATCCTTTGTCGTTGAATGCTGCTCGATTTTTCTTTTGCCAAAGTTAGCGAAGAGAGTAAGTCGCGCGAATCGGCATCCTTTTTGACTTTCCGATCGCGAAGCATTTCATCCAGGCGATCAAGTTCATCATTTTTCCGCTGGCGTATTGGCTGAAAGCGATTGGTTGCTGCCGAATTCTGCTTCATCAGATCTTCTTCCTTGCGCAACTCGCTAAGCAGCGAATCGCGCTTCGATGCAGCCTCTTTATTTAACTGCAAGTGGCCCATATGCTCTTTCGTCATTTGAAGTTTACGGTTTTCCGCAAGAATTTTGGTCTCTTCTTCCTGAAATTAAAATCCCAAAAGAACTTCGAAGACTTAAGCTTAAACAATTCGACTCGTTGCACTCTAAATTCAGAGCTTGTCAATTCAAAGCTTGTGGTACATAAAACTCGCTGTGCTAAGCGCTTGGTCGGTAGCCAGGAAGCTCAGGTTAGAGTTCCTGCTAAAATGTTTTTCGCTATTATAACCTCAGTCTAATTTTTTCGCTATTCCCACGTTATTCTAACTGTTTTCTTATCTTTAAAACTAGTGAGTATCATTCGTCGTCTTGCTTACGATATACATATTCACTATTGGTTGACACTCGAGAGCGCTCAACTAGCAATCAGAAGTTCCCAGGTTCGAATTCAAGTGACTGAAAAAAATTACCTAAAAAAACGCGATATTCTAGAAGGAAAATGGGAGTATGACTGACTAGTACCAGATTTTATACTAACGTGGGCAGGTACGTATCCAGGATCCGGCCAAGGGGGGGACCCAACGTAAATTGGTCTGCATTTCGAGAAATTCGTCGGGACGGGATAGCTCTTAAAAACAGCATTTTTTGACATGCTCTATCCATTAAGATAATAAAATTCAGAATTTTTCGAAAAAAATTTTTTTCAACTCAAAGCGCTATGAAAAGTGTTGTTTTTTTGGCCGCGCTTAAGCCAAAACTATAATAAATACTTTACATCTGGCGCGAAGCACCGAAAATCTGAAGATTTGATGACAAATACACGCGATTTTTCCAATTTTCCGTGCATTTTCTTACTTTTCAAAAATTTTTTTGGCCAGTGATGGGGACGCCCCCTCTCCCGCCTTCCTTAAATACAGCCCTGATTGGGCTATATCCGTAGAAAATTAATTGGACCACGTTTTTCACTGTAATATATACAAACAGTGTTCTCAGGGTTGAAATAAAATTTCTTTAGTTCTTTGACACAAGAGTGAGCCACAAAATTAAATTTCTTTTGTTGTAATAATCATTCTTGAAGCGGAAGCTTTGATGGCATAACATAAAGACCGCGAGAAAGTGAAAAGCCTATTCATTTTCAATACCTTTAATGCTCATCAGCTTTTAAATATCATCGCTTGCCTAGTAAGACAGATCAGATTTGATAAATAAGTCTTTATCAGATCAAAATTATTATTCGTTAGATCTACTTGCCTACCCAGTCTAAAAAGACTCAGCTTTTTGAACATAATACACATTTAAATAAGTACACATTAGACATGCATGTAGAGGTTTGGGGTCTAGACCCCAGAATGGAAGAATGGAAAATTTTTTCATGAAAATGAGGCAAGATAAAAGCCAAAAATGGATGAAAATTGTAAATTTTCTTCGAAGTGCTTTAAATTGACCAGAAACTGTGTAATAACGTGGCTTTTAACGCTATTTTAGCGCTTATGCCAGTTTGTGGGGTCATTTTGGCTCAAAGCACAATTTTTGACCCTGTCCCCTAAGACAGGCTGAGTCCCCCCAGACTGGACTTGATAGACACCCATGATACACAAGTTTAAGCAGACCTGATTTTGCAGACTTTTCCATTCATCCTCGGCCTTTTTGATACTGTCGGTCAACTTCTGCAATTCTTCTTTTTTTTCATCTAGTTTCTTGCTCTTATCTAAAGCTTGAGCAGATGCTTCCGGCTTCGCTAATTTTTTTGCATTTATCCGACTTAAGCCTGATTCCAGTTCGGTTTGTGTCCAAGTATGGAACTGACTCATGGTCATCACCAAGCAGTCGACTCTGTGCGGAAGTTTTGCATCAGAACTTCGTTGTCGAATGATTTGATCTAATTCTGAGGCCGTTTTCAATGGAATCACTTCGAGGCATCGACGGGCCTCCAATCTGCTTTGCAAAACGGAATGCATTCGCTGTTTTTCTTGTTCTAGTCGTTGATGAATTCCATTCAATTTCTCATATTCGCCTCGGTCTTTCTGTGAGTTTTCGATTAACTCTGCTGCTTTATCCAAGCCATCGTGGAAACAAGTAAGCTTAACGTACTCATCTCGCTTGATTCCGGTCCTAAACGCAAGCGACTCTTCAGAAAGCAGGCATATTTTGGCTTTTAAGTACAATTTTCAGTATTTCTTATTCTGGAATAGTGTTACGATTTTACTCGAATAATTTTCGACTTCATTGTAGAACTAAGATATTCATCCGGATTTACAATCTTATTTGGTCATTTGGCATTAGTATAGCTGGTTAACAACATTTTGGTCAATCAAGAATCCTCGACCGATTCACGCGCCGCCTTCATTATTTCAAACCGAATTAAATCATGCACTGATAATGTTTTTTCGCTTTTTCCGCATACTCAACGTCTATTTCAATGCCGGTTAGTATATAAAAATCTTTTAATTATATTTTGACTTATCTATATTAAAGATGGTCAAAAATGCGAGTAGGCATTTTCTTCAATAACTTGCAGTTCGAAATCGAGTTTAATCGCCTCATCGTCGAAAGTCGCAAGAGGATTAAAAAGGTCGCAATTTTATTCCAGGCTGTAAAAAATGCATGTGAGGACAACAATTAGCTGTATGATGACCGTTTCCCTCGATTTCACCTCCCCTCTGGTCAGTGATCCTGGTCATACATGTACAGCATGAGAATTTTCAAAAAAAAAATTTTTCAAAAAGTGCTTTTTTGGCTAAACAACGTCGGGTACACGTCGAAAACCACTGTTTTATACCTTCCGGATAATGCTCGTTCTTCCTAGAACATGAAAACATGAAAAATTTGAAAAAATTCTAAAAAAAATCGAGAAAATTGAACAAAGTATAGTCAGAAAATGTGTAAATGGTGCGAAGCGCCGAAAATTCAAGACTTTTGAGCCAGAAATGAGTTAAAAACGATTAAAAAGCACACTTTCACAATTTTTCCGAAAAATTCGACAATGCTAGAGGGGTTGCAGCCATTTTGCGAGGCTGCGAGGATGAGGATCAAAACGCCCAACCCCCTACCCCCAAGAACACGTATGGTCCTGGCAATCTCTACCTTCCCCATATTCAGGGTATGCCAAAAAAGGCTACATCTTAGTATTGTATTATAAATTCGGCTAATCTAACAAAAAATTTTGAGACCGAATAAATTCAACAGATAAAGAGTGCAAAATTTTTTGGCCGTTCATAAGTCGTTCGTGCGCTATGGCGATTTGTTTACATCATACTTTGATTTTGTTTAAATCACGTATTGGTAGGTACCCTTTTTGGCAGTATCTCCAGTCGAAAAAATTATGCGCACATTGGTTGAACCCTGTAGTGGGTACTCCTTCTTACAATATAAATGCAAAAACTGGAAAATATCGGCAAAAGGGTAAGCGTATAGATGACATAACCGAACAATCTTTTGGGATTTAAACAATATCGAGGTAGGATGTAAACAAATTGCTGTAGCCACTCAAGCCGCTGATAAATGGTCAAAATTTTTCGCACGATCTAAAGAAGGGCATTTTTATCTATTTAATGACATTGGACTTAAAAGTTTATATCCAGAATTAAGGAAGTTATGGCCGACATTTGGGTGTAGCCTTTTTCAAATGTGTTCTTGCTCGGGGTGGAGGGGGATTTTGGGAGGGTTTGACCCCCCCCCCGAATGACAACTGACCCCCAAAAATAACTGTGATCCTCATGAGTTTTCGATTTTTTGTAAAAGTTGTAAAAAGTGTGCCTTTTTAGCATTTTTAGCTCATTTTTGGCTGAACAATCTCAAATTTTCGGCGCATCGCGCGATTACACATTTTTTGACTATATTTTATTTACTCGATTTTTTTCAAATTTTCCCAAATTTTTTTAACGTTTTTATACTTTAGAAAGAACGAGCATTGTCTAAAAGGTCAAAAAACGGTGTTTTTGACGTGTGCCCATTGTTTTTTAGCCCAAAAAGGGCACTTTTTTAAAATTTTTAAGGTGCGAACCTCGCAAAATTCCCATGCTGTTCACGTAATGGCCTTTTTTGTCCTATCTTATATAAGAAGTGCCGCGGCCTTATGTGTACACATTTGATTTGATTTTAAAGATTTTCGGTGAAGAGGATGGACATTATTGTATGCGTCGCTTTTACGAAACTAATTACTGACCTGACTGCATTAAACAACGATTTTAGCCATATTTTCTCTAGTTTCTTCAATTCATCCACCATATCTGTGCGCTTCTTTAACGCCTTTGCTAAACTGACCCCTCTTAGGACCGCTTCCTCAGTCGCTGCCAAATCCCGTTTGAGTGCTGCATCTAAGTCTTCGCGTTGACGTTCCAGCTTACTCGTGTGAACATTCTCCTTCTCGAGGAAAGCACTCAGACTTCTTTTGAGTGACTGGGAGCTGCTTAAGTCGACGTCAGCGCCGCGCGATGAACGTGCTTTGAAATCGCAAACGGCATTTCGCAGGGCATTAACTTCACAGAAAAGCTCTTGGATCGAATCTGCTTTACCCTAGAGAAATATGAAACATAAAAATAAAAAGCAACAAACATGCTTTTTCTTACAATCATGGTTCTTTGTTCTGTCTACTTTTGTTTTTACTAACATCGTGTTTTTCCCAAAATAGAATTTCAGAAATGAAAAAACACCCCTAACACCGTTTCCGAGCCCCTTAAAAATCCATTCAGTGGGAGAAATTTTGCCGGAAACGGGGTCGGAAGGTTCACCCTGATGGGTCCTACTTGAGGGAAGCCGGTTCCGCCACTTTGGAACACCCCGCGGCGGAGAAACCCCCGACGAAACCGGAGTCAACATCACATAAATATAACGGGGTACTCCATTTCCGTACCACAAAGCCCCCTTTCAATGGGAGAAATTTCGCCAGAAACGGGGTTGGGGTGTTCATAGACCCTATTTGAAAAACTCCGATTCCGCCACTTTGAATTACCCCCAGCGCGGAGAAACCCTCGACGGAGCATCTCATATAAATAAAGAGGTACCCCGTTTCCGAGCCCTGAATCCCACTTCATTTAGAGAAATTTTGCCGAAAATAGGGTTGGGGTGTTCACCCTAATAGGCCCTACTTGGGAACCCAGGTATGGCAACTTTCTACCACCTCCCGGGCGAAGAAATCCCCGACGAAACCGGGGTCAGCATCACATATTAATAAGGGGGTATCCCGTTTCCGAGCTCTAAAGCCCCCCTTAAGTGAGAGAAATTTTGCCGGAAACGGAATTGGAGGTGTTCACCATGGGCCCTACTTGAGAAACCCCGGTCCCGTTACTTTGGACCACCCACAGGGCGAAGAAACCCCGACGAACCGGGGTCAGCATCACATATAAATAACGTGGTACCCCGTTTCCGAGCTCTAACGCCCCCTTCAGTGGGAGAAATTTTGTCGGAAACGGAATAGGAGGTGTTAATCCTGATGACCCTACTTGAGATACCCCGGTATCGCCACTTCGGACCACCCTCAGAGCGAATAAACCTCGACGGAACCGGGGTTAGCATCACGTAAAAATAACGGGATACCTTATTTTGAGTCCCAAAACCCTCCTTCAGTAGACGATATTTTGCCGGAAACGGAATTCGGAGTGTTCACTCTGATGAGCCTTACTTGGAGAACCCCAGTTATGCCACTTTGGACCACCCGCGGGGCGGAGAAACCCCCGACGGAACTGGGGTGCACAATCATTTACGTTTCTGTTTCCGGATTCTACCCATCGTTTCCATTTCCGTTTCCGGATTTTACTTTGTCTCAAGGAAAATTTACAGGAAAATTTCGAAATTTCTGAAAATTTGTCAGAAAGATCTGCATAAATTGTCAAATTTTCATTAGACAATACTTTAAAATTCGTCACGAAGCGCCGAAAGATTTTTTTGAATTTATACCTGAGGATACTCAAAAAAAGATAACTCGAATTAACTGCAGATCTCGCACATATTTTAAAATCAATGTAAAATACAATGATACTTAAGGATAAACCCGCAGTTAATAATTTTTAAAATTTTCGTTAATGAATGGGAATAAGTCAATGCAAGTTCTATTAAATTCTAAATGCTTTTAGTTATTAAAAAATTCAATTTTTAAATTTAATAATTTTTTCTTTTTTTGAAATCCCTGCGTACAACACTTACATCGCTGGCGCGAACTTACGTTTTTAGTCTGTCATGAAAAGCTTAAAATATCAATCCGGCGCGGAACACTAAAAAATTAAAGCTAAACAACTTTAAAAAACAAATGCCTATCCATTCTTTATCTCGTTATGCATATGCTACGCTGTCAGAGTGCATCCGCCTCTTTACCCGCGCTTCTGAAATACTTAAACTAATAATATGTCCGGGTGGAAACAGAAACCTACAAACTTCAAGGATGAACATGGAAGGGATTTTTTTAAATTGTACAACATAGGTAACAATATTTAAAGTCTTTTGAATTTCAGAGTTATAAGGCAGGGCTTGTGCTATTAACTTTCTCTTTTATACTCGTTTCTTCTTTTATTATTGCTATGCGCGGGTGCAGATTTTAGAAGATTTCAAAAGATTTTGAATTGCGATTCCAAGATTTAGCTTGTTTTAAGATTCTAGGCATCTTAGGTTCAGCATAATCACGCTTAGCCCGAAGTTGAGCTTCAGTTCAAATCAATATCTGGTTTTGCAAATTAAGAAATTTGCATGGAGCGAAAAACGTCCATCAGTACAAAAGCGGCCTAAGCTTCGTGCATAGGTACTTGCTATCACAATCTCTTCTCTCACCACTTTGAGTAGAGGCCTTCATTATGGAAAATTACATGATACAACTTATAGCTGTTTTTAAGCATTTAGTTTTAGATAATTTCCCATGGTTGAAGTAAAAATAGTTTCTAATCGCTTGCTTTTATGGCCATTTTCATCGCAACGTTTCTTCTGCCCAATGTTGAAACTAAACGCTTTAAGCGTCGAACATCAGTTTCATTCTGTTTTTCTCGAGCGAGCATATTATGCAGGATCGGATTCACTTGTTCACGTTGAGCATTAACGCATTTCATCAACGTAGCGCCGACTACCGATTTGTTCATCGCGGCACCTTTTCTGATTGGAGTCATATCGTAATCAGTCAGATTCAAGGGAACAGAGCAATAAGAAGACTCGACTGGTCGCACCGCTGATTGAATAATAATGAGTGTAAACAAGATATTAAAATTAAAACTTTTTTTAGAAAACTCGTAATTTTTTCAAGCTAGACGTTTACAAAGCGGATTAAAGGAATGGAAATTGATATGCATGTGAAGTTTTACTGCGCGAAATTGCGTTACAGTAGACTGCCTAGAAATCGTTTTTTGTAAGTGCTCGCTGGATTGTAGAAAACCGATTTCCATGCACGAGTTTTGTGAAATAAACTATTATAAATATCAATTCAAATGCAAAAACGCACCTGATGCAACAAATTCATTTTTATCTGATTAATACTATAATTTATGCATTTAATAAAAATGCCCACATATTATGTAAGTATGTACCTAACATAAAAAGCGTTAGACCAGGATCATATCGCAACTTGTAATAAATTTAATCCTAACAGCGCGAACAAGTTTTTCATTTAAAATTACGAGAGAAAAATTTTTGGAAAAATTTTGCTGTTTTTGTCTGTTTAAACTCAATTTTAGTGACCCACCAGTGCGCATAACAGTGTACCTGCTGCTCAAGAAAGTTTCAAAAAGTTTTTTGGGAGAAGCAGTCCCCCCGTCCCCTGGATCCGCGCATGGCATTCCGAGTAATACATTTATTTTACTCGGTCATCAACTTGATTATTTCATTAACTTCAGTCTGTATTTCCCGATATGGATTTACAGCAATGCAAAATTAAAAGCAGACGATCTTGTGTCTCAGGTGCATCCACTGCGATATAATGTTTTTGCGCTTCGTGTTTTCCCCGGAACAAACTTGACCATAAAAATAAAAGAAAATTTCCGGAAAAAAAATTCGAGACGTCCTTGGTAGCAACACCTATTAAATAAATGTTATGATTTGGCGTCGTGAAAGAAAAAAAATTTTGCGGCTAAAAATTTATACATTCAGGTACTATATGACCCATCGCACGCTGAGACAAGAATTGTGTTTGAACAATTGCTCAACCAAATCAATTTAATTAAACATTCGATACTGACCTATAATTTATTTCACTATTAATTGAATAGGCGTACTTTTCATTCTTAGATAATATTTTAACCCTGGCACACGTGATGATGATGACTATAGCCTATAGTCTATAGGTGTAATAATTGTAATAGATCCGATATAATAAATTGGCAGTAAAGCATTATAACATGCGTATGTTCTAGATATTATATTGACACACTGAACTTCATTTTAATTTAAACTTGCTCTAGAGGCACCTCGCCCTAGGGCAACAAAACATAGAAAACTAATTTTCGGTATTAGAACAAAAAATTTGACAATCGCACGTCTACATAGATGTTCTTAGCGCAAGTCGCTCGGATTTATATACATATCATGTCGGTATATACATAACTTATAGATTCAGCATTTCATGATTTGTTTCAAAATGACCTTTTGGAAGCTGTGCTTGCATCTAGGTTTTCGCTCCAAACTTAAAAGACCAATAGCTTTAAGGAAAAAGGTTGAAGCCGCCGATTATTCTGCTGCAAAAAGTAGTTTCAGACGAAGGACAATGGAAAATGATGAGGTATACTCAAATATATTTATATCGGCTATTTCATAAAAAATTAATGCGTGAATTGAAGAATTTGTATCAAGAGAAATCTATATATTGTACGATAATTATAGATCAGCTCAATGCATTTATCGAATTTTTATAATGCACGCAAGTTTTAAACGAAATTTAGGGAAGTTCTCTTGGCCTCTAAAATTGATTGCCTAATGATTCTTACATTAAAAGAATCAAACCTGTATTCAAGAAAATGTCTATGTACCTACCTACGTAGGTATCTACTTAAAGGGCCGTATTTAGGGGTCTAAGTTTCGCGTGCCGAATATGAAGTATTTTACATATAGATTTGCTTAAAGCGTGACCAAAAAATGATACTTTTCAAAGCTAATTTAGAGAAAGAAAAATTTTCTGAACTAATAGTTCGAATTATATGGGTTGAACGGATGTAGCATGTTGAAAAACGTCGGAAAATGCAGTTTTTACGAGCTATCCCGACGAAATGTCCGAGATAACCAATTTACTTTGGAACCTTATCCTCTTGAACGGATTCTGAAACCGGGCCTGATGCTTTTTAAACAGTTTCAAGTAATTAATTATGAAGAATAGCATATTTTTGGTCTTCGTCATCAGGATTAATTACAACTAAATCTGAATAGGTAATATAATATTCTTTCACAATAAGGTGTCAAAAAAGGGAGTAAAAAATAAATATGCCGATGTAGTGTTTAGTTCTTTTCACCTTGTCTTATTGTATGGTTGCTCTCGTCTAATACCCAAAGTCAGAAGAAGCATACGAATATTCTGCATTAATAAAAAAGAAGTTCAGCAAAATTGAATAGGAACATCAGTAGATACGAGTATGACGCATTATAGTCTGTTTCACACAAGTTTGTACAATTTTAAAAACTATGTCCGACAATAAGCCGATGGATTGCGATTATAGCATCGATTTGATATGTAGTTATCGTAATCCGTCGGCTCACTTTCGGAAAAATTCTTAAAATTTATGCCCAAACTTATGTGAAACAGACTATAGGATTCGAAATAGTCTGGCTCAGATGCAAAAATGTCTGGAAAAATGAGGCCAAACTGAGGTCAAAATCGAACAAAAATGAAAATTGT
This sequence comes from Mermis nigrescens, assembly GCA_036768485.1. NCBI lineage: Eukaryota > Metazoa > Nematoda > Enoplea > Mermithida > Mermithidae > Mermis > Mermis nigrescens. The sequence continues at coordinate 92,235 of JAVLUZ010000786.1, forward strand.
TTCGCTAAAATGCTTGAGATAGAATAGATCTGCTCGATTTTGGTAGGTTTTTGCGATATTATAAAGTTAAATCGAGTTTTAGGGCCGTATCTCTTACTGTGTCTGCGGACGTTAGCACTGGAGCATCTTAATAGAGAGTATGTGTTTTCGAAACTATAAGAAACGAAATGAATAATTGCATTATGTTAACATGTCACTTTTACTCCTTAAAATAGAATATTACCAAGCATAGATGCACAGCCTAGTCAATCTGAGGGGTTTGCCGTCTGGAGGTCAGCTTGTGCGCTTTTTGGACCAAAATGACCCCAAAAACTGGCATAAAGAATAAAATAGCATTAAAATTAAGTTATTCTACGGTTTATGGTCAATTTCAAGCACTTTTTAAAGAAATTTCAATTTTCATACATAGTTGGCCTCTGTTGCGCCTCATATTTACCAGGAAATTTCTCATTTTTCCATTCTGGGGTTTTAGATCTCCACCACCACGTGCATATCTGGTACCAAATAGTGGGTTGTAAATGATAAGAAAAAATAAAAGTTTTCTGCCCTCTCAAGCACGAATTTGAGTAATGGGTCTGCCTATTCTGAGATGAAATGACTTTGACATTTTTGCAAAAACTTACATTTTTAATCATGTATTTCGCTACAGTAGTACCAGCATACGTGGGCAGCACCAAAATTCTGTGGGGGGTTCAAGATTTTTCAAAGGTAAAAAAATGGCCTTAAAAATTGTGGTAAGGCGAAAAAACATCATTTTCAACGTTTCTCATCGAGCACTATCTATTGGCATCAAAAATTGCGAAAAAAAACAAAAAATTTAAAAATTGAATTCTGGGGGTTATTTTGGTTTCTGGGGGGTTATAATGGTTTCTCGGAGGGGTGCATACCCCCGAACCCCCCACGCCCAGGTGTGAGTATCAGTATAGATACCTCTATTTACCAATACTCCAGCGGCAATTACGGTGAACTAACAAGTAGAAATTTCGATAATCTGTTTCATAATATATTTTTGAAATTTTAAATAATTTCCGGCTTCCGTAAACTAATTGCTTCTGCAATTATGCCGACCGGAAATTCTTTTCTTTTTCTGATTACTGTCCTTTAATTGGGTCCGCTATAAGCATACTTTCGGTGAAATTTTTTTACAAGAAAACTAACAAATTCACCTAGCAGGCACACTTTTGGCATAAGTAATGCTGGAGAAATTTGCAGTATGGAAAAAAATTACGGTGCACTAACAAGTAGAAATGTCGATAATCTGTTTCATAGTATATTTTTGAAATTTTAAATAATTTCCGGCTTCCGTAAACTAATTGCTTCTGCAATTATGCCGACCGAAAATTCTTTTCTTTTTCTGATTACTGTCCATTAATTAGGTCCGCTATCAGCATACTTTCGGTGAAATTTCATTTACAAGAAAACTCACAAATTCGGTTATAAGGCAATAATAGTATGAAACAATATTCTTTCGAATTAAACGCACATTATCATTAAAGTTTGTTTTCTTTCAGACGACAAGACCCAGCGAGTTCGGTTATAAGACAATAATTAGGAAATCCCATGAAGCTCCTTACGGTCAAGTCACGAAACGGAAATTTCCTTATCACAAAAGGCAGCAAGCTACCGATTTGCACAATGTTCACAGTTTAGCCTCAGATTTCCATTCGGATTCCACTATTAAAATTTGCAACCCGAGCCAAAGTCCCGCATTGGATCCCAAGATACCCAGTAATAGATCCAAAGCGGCCAGATGTTCAATTTGCTCTTCTAAAATTCGCAACATTACAGAGAGTACGAATCCAGTAAAGAGTAGAAAGAGTAGGAATAAGCTATCAAGCAGAAGCTTGTCAAAATCAGCTAAAAATTCTTCGGCCAGTGGTTTAACTCAGAAAGATGAGAATAAATCGGAGAATAATGAAAACGCTAAAGATGAAACGATAAAAGGCCACAATGTGGCAGCAGAGGTTCCTAAGACAGAAACGGATAAAAATGAAGCAGTTGACTCGGTCGTTTCATTGCCCCAAGCCAATCTGCCATGCTTTTTGATCGATCATTTGGCAGATCGCCCTATTCCCGAAAATTTTATGATAAAAGCTCAAACTTTCAATGCATTATCATCGATCCTCTTCGTAGCGCTCCAAGTTTATCCAGTTATTATGGTTCCGAACAATTCGTCTGCTATGCTAAGATCAAAGTCTGCAAATATTGACTTGCCAAACTTACAGGCTGCACGAGACCAGCAATTCCTTTATAAATTTTTTGTCTCCCCCACAACGTAAATAGAACTTGATAGAAACGTGGAAAGCGCAGCATTGGAATTGAGAAATTTTTACTTTTTAAATTTTTGAGTTGTCCTGGACGATGCCTTATTTATTGTTTAGGTCCTACGATTGCGAGCAAATACGAAATGAATTGGGGTTAATTATATGCTTATTAGATCATTAAAGCTGAATTCAGCTGCTACACTTAGAATATTAAACTACTATATTCACATCTTGATTCTAGCATTTTTTAATGTTCTCCAATTGTTGAATACATTTCTGAAATATCCGGATTATTTCTGCCTCAAAAATTTCTTGCTACTAAGAGTCATGCAAAATAATTCTATTTTTATCTACATTTTAATGCATTTATTATAATCTTCTGAAATAGAACACACTTTTATATTTTTTGTAAATTTTTTGTTTATAATTCTAAGGTTTTATTTATTATTTATTAATTTTTTACATTTTTCATATATGTAGGTGCTTATTTTTTGTGTTTTTCGATTAATAGTACATTTTCCCAACTGTCCTTTGAATACGCTGTGTAGTTGAGTTTGTTTGCGGGAAATTACAAAAAGGAAACTATAACGCGATCAGTTTATTTTTTGCACGAAAATTTTATACAGATGTTTTGTGAGTTCCTTATTATCTTACGACTTGAATTTAAGAAAAATTCGCAATTTCTGTGAAATATTCAATAGAGGTTTTTGCCAACTTCTAAAGATTTTCGGGGTTTCATTTTAGGTTCCGTAACGTGCGTCGCTCGCAACAGAAACAAATTTTCACGCCAATGTAAATAACTTTACCATCAATATTTAGCACAAAAATAAATTATCATCACCAATCAAAATCACTAGAGCTTTTCGCTGGCGAGACATTCCTTTCAATGCGATTCCTGTAAATATAAAATTTTTTTGAATTCATTTTATGTCTATGTTTTCTTGACAATGATCAACATTCCTTAATAACATGAGCGTTTCTATGCTATAACGTATTACGTTCTTCTAAAAGTGTGGTTAAATATAATTGTTGAATAGAAGACCCTTATAAAGAAAATTTTTGCATTTTTTCATTCCTCAACTTAAGCTGACAGAGTGATGGAAAAATTTTCAAAATAAAGAATTTGTCGACTTGTGACATTACAAATGGAAAGACTATACTAGAACAGTAATTTTATTTATCAAAAAGTCCTACGTCGATTTTAATAAATACAGAGTAATAATTAATTGAAGCTGCTAAGAATGTAATACAGTCGTAAAATATAAGCAGGTGTAATATTCAAACGTAGAAATAAACTATAGATAGGCACCTATATGTATGTATACTAAAATTTCCTTTATATAAGTACAAACACTTGATTACGTAATAGGAAGTTGTTCCTTGGATTACTACTCATTATCTATAATCGTCAATGGATATGCGACACGTGCAATTATACTACTAGTGCACAAACTAAGCCATTAATTAGAAATCAAATAAAATCATGATTTATTTTAACTAATAAGCTTTGCATTGAAGCATTGAGTGATATTTTTTTGCATTATTTAAAAATGCTGAATAAGGTAGACATAGAATTTTCAATTTTGCTATACAGCGAAATTTGAGTCACGAAAATGAATTTTCATTAACGATTCATGCTATTCAAGATAAAAAATTTAAGCGAAAAAACGCATGCTTTTAACGATAACGCTTTTAAGAACGGTATGACTTGACCGAAAAGCCTCATTCAATTTTACGATTTCAGAAAAATTACGTAAACGCCATGTAATCATACATAGGCAGCAAGAAAATTCTGGGGGGATGCAAGATTTTTCAAAGGTCAAAAAATGGCCTTAAAAATGGCGGTATGGCGAAAAAACACCATTTTTCGACGTTTCTCATCGAGCACTATCAATTGGCATCAAAAAATTGCGAAAAAAACAGAAAAAAGTTTTTAAAAATTGAATTCTGGGGGGTATTTTGATTTCTGGTGGGGGGTATTTTGGTTTCTCGGGGGGAGGTGCATACCCCCAAAACCCCACGCCCAGGTGTGCATGTAATTCTACATTATTACGATGTAAGTAATATTTTGAATTACGATGAGTGTAATTAGGAGCCTCTTCTTGCATTAAGCAGCCCTTTAATTGAAGCACTTATAAGGCGCTTACTCAATGATGTTACATGGATGCATACTTTGCATAATTTACCTCTCAGTCTGCATTTCAGCCTCTTCATCGTTTTGGCTTATAATTCTTGAAGACTTTCGAATGTCCTGAAAATAAGTCTCTTCTGATTATTCTATTTGCCAATCACATTCCAGTTTCACTTTTAAGAGACCCCGTAGAAATGAGTTTGCCGGGGGCGTACGTACTGTTCGCATTTCCGTCTCTGAGGACGCTAAGTCAGAAAAATAAGAAAACTCTTAGAATTCAGTCCTGAAAAATTTGTTTGCTTTCTAGCGAGTTTTTGATATTAAATTAAAAGATAGAGCTTAACTAATTGACGAAACAAGATTCGACCCACAATTTTTTGGTCTTTGTCAAGTTTTTAAAATCATAGGAATCCTGTGTGCCTCTGGTCACGCTACGAGTAATACGTATGTCGTATTGCATCTCATCGTAATCTAGTATGCATGCGTTGTCATTAGAATATCAGAAAAAATCATGTATTACTCAATGGCTGTGCATAAGAAAAATGGAAAAAATAGCGGCAAGAATACGATGTTCAGAAGAATACATAGACACATAAGTAGATTAAATTAATCCACCCTATTCTCGCCTCTTCAAAGACATTAAGAATAAGGCAAAGAGTGTAACAATCAGCCCTGTAATAGAAAATCCAAATACTCGTAGCACGCAAAACTTGCTGAATTTTAGGTTTGCATACAATTTTTGAAAGCAGCAAGGCAATTATTTTTAGAAAATTTTAAATTACACAAAATAATAAAAATTGTGTTATTCAAAGAATTTAACAAAATTTTCGAAGCATTATATTATGGAACAACATAGATAATACGCATATTTCATTGAACATATTAAAAAAATGATATTATAGGCGATATCAACAACCAATCATTTAGCCTTTAAATGCAAAGAAAATTGCTTACTGGCTCGTTATTGTGTAATCTTCCTTCTTTTAGTCTGCTCTCTTGTACCAGCTTCATGTATTGTTCAACCAAGGGATCGGGTTTTATATTCGAAACATCGACAACCTCTTTGTGTAATGCACTTTTGATTGACAGTTGATCCAATTTGATTTGTTCGCTCTCTGTTTAGCTAATGTTTAGAAAAATTTAGATACGTTGAGGATTTGACTGAGATAATGATAGCGACAAAATACGTACACATTGTCTCTAAATGAGAAAAAGCCCAGTACAAGCGAAATAAGAGAAGAAATTTTTACATATTGCGAGGTGTTCAAGCTACAGAAATGATTCACTAGCAGTTTGCTATAAAGCTTTATATAAATTGTTTCATATATGTGAGCCTAAGCTATTCCTTTAGAATTTTATATACTGTAACTATAGTATTTTTGTAATTATGTGCTAAAGTCATGAATTTCTTCAAATTTTTGTAATAGCAAGCACAAGCTTATTCATAGCAGAAAACAACCTTCTTGCTATTTAATTCTTGTTTCTATTTGACGCACACTAAAACACAAAATCTTTGTATATACAACTGTCAGTATACATATATCACCCACATACATGAACTAATCTTTTTTTGGAATAAAGACAAGAAACAAATTCTTCTCATATTGGAAAAAGGCGGAAAAGGCATTTTCTAGGAACGATATGCACAAATTTTAGATAATATAAGTAGGTACCGTAGAAGAGTGTACTATCAGCGAGCGCAACTAGGGCAATACCCGAATTCTGAAGGGTCTGACGGGTCGAAATAATGAAGACATGTCGAAATTTCAACAGTGAGGGGGTTTGTGGTGGGCATTTTGGATTCAAAGGTTTAATCCCATCGGAATTCAATCGTAACAGGCTGCATAAGACGTAATTGATAGCTAAAAATAGCCCACGAGTATATGTACGAGTTGTTGTTTTTTCAAAATTCGCGTCAATTAATTTTATCAGAAAAAATCGCTTGCTTAACAAGACCATTATCAGCCTATTAATCTAAGTTGACGGACTAAACAACCCGTGAAAATGGGTCTAATATAATAATAGAGAACATGATATAAGAATGCTAAATATGGTACATTAAAATAGGTAGGCATCACTTTCTGCTGATATATTTTGTGGACAATTCTCTTATCATGGCAATTTAGTAGCTTAACTTTTTGTCCTAAACGTTTTTCAAAAGTGCGTCGACAACAAATGGGCATGGGTGGGTCTGAACCCCCTAAATCTTAAAGTTTTCCCAAAAGTCGATACACCCCATCAGAATTAAATTTTTTGATGCTATTTTTGGCAATTCGGCCCCCCATCGAACTCCCCATCCCAGAATTTAGTAGCTGCCCATGCATGATGTCGATTAACAATTGACGAAATTACTTTATTTTCTTCATCCTCAAGAGTGACAATCTTGTTTGTCATCTCTGTCATGTTATTTGCACGCTTATGATCTTCAATGGCTTTATCCTTGAACGTTTTTCGCTCATCTGCTAGATAAGGTCCTATATTCTTTACTTGCGACTTTGAAGTAAAATTGTAAGCGGAAGGAATTTCTGCAGTATTATTCGGCATATTATCGTCAACGGCAGATCGATTTGCATTAGCTGCTTGTTGTCTTCTTTCAATTAATTGGTAATCTTGGACAAACGCTAATGGAGATTCGGATCTTAATTTTCGTGGATTTTGAGAGAAAAATGCTTCAAAGTTATTCAATTGACTGCTTCCTTGACATTTGATCATTTCTTGTTTCATGTAATCGTTATACATGTCGTTGAATTCCTAAAGTTAAAGTACGATGATACACATCAAGATTGCTAAGCGTTCACTACAAATATACCTAACTGAAATAAAGAAGTGATACAATATTTTCATGAAAAATTACTATTCATAAACACAACATTTTCGCTTAATCCTAAATCAACATGTTGAAATTTATTCGAAAAGAAAAGCCACTGTCATAAAAATTATTTGAGAAAGAAACCTCCAATCGATCATTACCAGCCAAAATCCAGTCTTTAGCATACACAGACAGCTCCGAATTGAAGGGTTTAGGGTCCAAAAATTATAGAGATAAAAAAGTGAAAAACCTGATAGTAGAGGCAGAAAAAGCTCCCATTAATCGACCTTTCACAAAATCGCGAAAAATAGAAGAATGTAAGTTTTATTCTGGGGGTTGGCAGTGGATCTTTTGGGGAATACGTTCAAACGCCCTCATTCATATGTGCACATGCAAGGTACATACATATGCAAGCCCATATCCAAGATCCGACCAAGAGTGGTAGGGGAGGTGGACCCAACATAAATTGGTCTTCATCTCGGAAAATTCGTCGGGATAGCTCGCAAAAGCCGAATTTTTCGATGTTTATCGACATGCTCTATCCATTAAGATCATAAAATTCAATTTTTTCGAATAACGTTTTTTCAACTCAGAAGGCTATAAAACTACGTTGTTTTTAGTCGAATTTGAGCCAAAATTTTGCAAAATGTGGTGCGAAGCGCCGAAAATTTGATGATTTTACGACAAAGTCATGCGATTTTTACATCTTTCTTTGAATTGACTTGCCTTTCAAAAAAATTTCGGCCAAGAGAGTGAGGGCGGCGTAGGGTCAGGATTACGAATCTGACTGTATCTTTTCTTCACACCCAGTAGCTGTGTAAAGTTTACACTGAAAATTAACTTTAGTTTTAGAGCGTCGCAAAAGCCTAATTTTTCTAAAAATGTTCCATGTAACGTCAGGATTACGAATCTGAGTGTAAGTGTTCTTTACAACCAGTAGTTGCGTAAAGTTTACGCTGAAAACATTCGATCTATTCAAATTAGGTCAGGTGCTCTTGTTAAAAAAAATAATGCTGATGTTCAGAACAATATGGTTTTCCGCGTTTTTGGACTGCCGTCATTATTGTGGAATATTATCGTATGTGTTTCTTAATTATTTAATCAAATCAAGCTAATTAAAAGTAAGGCACCAGCTAAGAAAAATGCTCCAATGGAACAAAAAGGACAAACATACTTGGAATCCCGCATCATTATGGACTAAAAAAGAGGTGGGACTAGGGAAAAGTTACCTATGTGTGCCTGAGAAAGTTGTAAAAATGTACTAAAAATAAGACTTCCGCTAAAAACGCAAAAAATCGAAGTATATTCTGCGACTTCTGAAAAAAGCCTACCTTCACAAAACATTGATCACTGGCTCATAAAAAGAGATTATGGGCAAGCTTTGATGTGTTTTAATAAGAAATTTATTATATTATCTATGTACATCGAATTTCTCTTTCAATATATAACTAATATTTCGTTAATTGTCAATGGCTTCAAACTGAATTATGATAAGCAAACGATCTTGTTAATTGCTGCCCCACAGCAGTGCGTGGCATGTCGTTTTTTGATTAGTGATTGCTTTTTTTCTAGGAAAAGCTGTTCATGTTACTTGTTTTACGTCGGAGAGACAACTCCCTTCTGCAGGCCGCAAATTATACTTCGATTTTTTGCGTTTTTTAGCGGAAGCCTTATTTTTAGTAGATCTTTACAACTTTCGCAGGCATACATAGGTCAGTTTTCCCTAGTCCCCTCCTTTTATGTCCTAAAATGTTCAATTCCAAGTATATTCGTCCTTTTTGTTCCATCGGAGCATTTTTCTTTGCTAGTATACTTATATTCGATACGAGAAATATCAAGTATTTTTCTAACCCCTCTTGCATTACAGCATGAGATTTATAGATGACATGGACATGAGATTGAAAAGTTGTTTAAATCCTAACAAAGAGTAGCTTGTGAATTTTTCTTTTCCCATAATCATAGCGATAAAAAGGATTTGATAAAATTTATAGAATATGTGAATAATATTACAAGTGTCTATAGAATAAAATTAAAAAACACGACACGGTTACAAAAAATTTGCGTTTTTTTCAAGGTAGTTACTGGATACATAAATACGGTGTTGATTTTTAAAATTAACCACGACGAGCTGACAAATGACAATTGAATCTATAGGTTCTGAACGCCGAAAATTTATGAGAGTTGCGAAGCTCTGCAGATTTAGTCGATTTATATAAGATATTCAATTAATGTATGCCTTTAGGAATTTAAGTAGATCGAGGAAAATTTATAAAAAAGCTATTCTCAACAAAATATTTATCATAATGAGACCATTAATACGTATTTTTTCACAATCAACGATATATCATTTGTATTTTTAGCGAATGTTTTTCTACTAATAAAAAAATCGAGAGAGAATTGCCATTATTCTCCTCACGACTTGCTCAAACCTGCGTTTCGTGATCTATTTGCATGAGCCTTCTCTCTGCATCAGCAACGAAATCTGGAAGAGTTAGATCACGTATCAATTGTTCTTCACTGGACGAACTAATTGTTGCGTCGAGCTGTCGATACGGTTGCCTTTAAACAAAGAGAAAAGCACAGATAGCTTTTTGGAAAAGAATTCAAGCAAGCTAATTTTTACTTAATCACATTTTTTAGTCGATTTCCTCTTAACAAACCAATTTCTGTCGAATAGTCGCTCTTTCCACTTTCTATATGAAGTCGATGTTTCAAATTTTCACACGCCGACTTCTTTGAATTTAGCAAAAGCGCGATAAAGTACACTGGAAGATATCTACTTAAAATGAAACGGTCATATTATTTTTTAAGTGACATATATCAAAAAACAATCTACTTGTAATAGTAAGTAGAGAATAGTCTCAAATTTTAAAACTAGCTTTTACAGACAAAACGCTGTAAATTTATGAGGAAATATGCACTGTGCGTTTTTCGGTCCAGAAAAAAGCTATAAGATGTTAAAACAAATTTTGAAAAATGAAATTTCCCAGCTTTTTTACTAGTCTTAGTGTTTCGCTTTAAAAAGCGAACATAATTTGACCTTTATTGATTTCTGACCTTCCCGTTGAGAAAAATTCTCATTTAATTTTTCAGATACTTCTCGTAATTAAAAATTGTTGAATCTGACCTTTAAGTGGAAAGAGCTAGAACACTGGGATAAAGGTAGAGTTTACGCTAAATTTATGATAGCTAATTTTTAACATAAAAGTTTAAAAGTAATTTCTGAATAATTAATTGCACGTTTTAACAACTTTTCATTCCAGCAATATGATTTTGGCGCTATGAAAATTTCGGAAACTTAAGAATCTATGTATTTTATTTTAACTGACGCCATAGACAAAGCTTAACTATGCAATCATTTATAGCCGGAGTTGAAAATATTCTTTGCTTTATCTTTAAATAAAAGAAGAATAGCCATATTAAGAAATGATTTACCAGCAAAGTCATTTTTTCGTGCAATTTATCACTTTTTTCGTGGTTGTTTGACATATCGTTGATTCGCTCAGCCGGAATACCATCGTTTTTGCTTGATTTAATCTTATAAAGTTGGTTTTGAACTTGTCGAATTTCGCTTTGTATTTCTATAAAATGCAGAATAGTGGCGCACAAGAAAATTTAACACTCGATGAAAAGCACACTTTACTTTTCTTGCATTCTTCCATCTCTTCAATCTTTTTCATTATCACTTCGTTGTCGACGTTCACAGTCTTTTGCGCTGAGGACAGTAATTTTGACGGGGCTTTTGATTCCACATATTTTGAAATGAATTTTGCCAAATCCTGATATTATTGTTGAATCGCCAAAAATTAATTAATGCAAGAAAAATAGAAACAATAATTTATATATTTATAAAATTTATATATTTACTTGAATTTTTCTTCCACTTGAGTAAAATTACAATTATATAAATCAAATAATCTACTTGTAATGATGCATTTTACAGCACCCGAGATAGCACTTACCTTCAAATCAATAGCTTTGCACGGCTCTGTATGTTCATTGTTCGCTGTCTGACATTTTTCTAGCTTAATTCGACTAAGCTCATCTGACAAGGAGTCGAATTATGAAAACACAAAATTGAAATATCATGCTTTTTTATACCTAATAGTTCACTTTCTCTCTGCCTAAACTTGGCAAGCATCTCTTCGTACTTCTTGCTTTCTTCAAGTTTTACTCCGTCTGCTATCTTCTTTTCGAGCATTTCCACCTCCATTTCTTTTGCATAAACCAACATCTTTGCGTGATCCAAAGCCTCTTTTTCTTTGTTTATAATAATTGATTCGTCATTGTATTGTCTACAATAATGAATAATCAATGAAGGAAACACAACTAAAGCTTTCAACGCATCTTATATGATTTTTGAATATTTGTTTTTTTCAAAAAGGACTAGGCATTTGTTTGTTACTGATTTCATCCATATTTTACAGTAGACTGCACTGATACCGGTACCAGTACCTTGATTCCGGCGACCTTTACGTAATACATAAATAAAGAGGATAGATAAGTACTGACTCTGATAGATAATTTTTTTGTTTACACTCAATACCGAACTAGTCGTGAGTGTGTAAAGTTTACACCGAAAATTCAAATGATCAGCGGAGGGCCAATTTAAAAAAAATGTTTTCCCTGATTAGTAGGTTACGAATCTGGTCTTAAAATTTCTTGACACTTATTAGTTGTTGCACAGGAGTGTAAATTAGACGGTTTTTTACTGTTTTCATGTGCACAAGCATATCTAACTCAGTTTTACATTCTATGCAGTCAGATTGATTTCAAAAGATAGACGGTTATGAAATCTAGGGGAAACTTTTTTATTTTTTATGAAGTAATATTTTCAAATTTAGAGGCGGTTTATTGTAAAGAGTCTGGGACAAAAATTTTTTCCGCCCAGAGCGTCGTGGATGATGAATTTTAAAAAATGTTCTCCGTAAGGTCAGACTAACGAATCTGACCTTAAAACTTTTCTACAGTCAGTGTTTGTTGAGGTATGAAGAGGTGAACTTTCAATTATACACCTATTTTCTAATGCCGATAGATAACTCCGTATTGCATATTATTTAATCAGATTTTTCTTATCTCAGAGGTTTCTTACTCGCCTTTAATAAAATAATTATTTTCATTATCATAAATGCACTAGTCTTAAACTTCAGTAGAATGATGAATATTTTTCAATATAGTATGAGTTGGTGCAATGGCTGCCGTATCCATTCTCGCATGTGGATTTGAAGAAAGAATAATGGGTTCAAGTCTTCTGAATACAAACTTTTTTCATTTTTTTAATTCGTTTGACAAAACCATGCACTTCATTTGACTTATTCATCTATTTAGGTTCTGCAGATGACACTTTTTTGTTTTTTGAATAGAGCCTTAGTTCTCGAATAGGAGTGTAAAGAGTGCGAAAATCTGGGGGTGAAAAGACACATTTTGGTCGAGTGTTCGACTTGTTTATGTCTGCAAACAACTCCGGTTATGAGTTTTAAGAAATTGTTTCTGAAAGAAATGTACTCCGGATCAAGGGCTATCTTGTGCTTACCAGAAAACTTTTCTGCAATCAATACACATTTAGTACCAGGGGTTTAAACTTTACACTCTAGTGGATGAGTAAAAAAACAGATTTTGTCCAAGATTTCTCTGCCAACTTTTTCAGTTATGAGTTGGGATGAATTGAATAAAATAGAAATAAAGTAACCTCTAAGGGCTACACGTCGAAGCAAGCCGCGTTCAAAAAACGTAATACTGAGTTGTTTATAAGGTGTAAAGTTCGAAATCTGTGGTGTAAAATGGCCAAAGAAACATATTGTTTTCGTATTTTGATTGGTAAATCATATCAAATATTTTGCGGAACATAAGTTTGGCACATAAAAACGTACTACAATCAAAGGGCTACAAACTGGCCCGAATCGAATTTATTTACACTCAATGGGGCGTTAGGCTCAGATTTTTAAAGTTTACGATGTGGTGGACAGTGTAAAATACGTGTTTGTCCATTTTTTGTTCCCCACTTTCTCTGTTCACAAGTCGGGCGAGGTCGAATAGGATAAAAATAGAGTACTTTCTAAGGGGCACGTGTCACAGCGAATTGCGTTTGTTTACATCAATATTTAGCTTTTTCGGGAGGTGTAAAGTCAAACAAATGGGGGAGATAAACGTGTTTCTGTCTTGTTTTTTTCTGCCAAGTTCTGGGTTATGAGTCTGGACATAATCTCAGGTCTTAAAATGAACCAGAAACCAAATATGACACGTCAGTTTGTTTGCACTCAACAATGGTGGAAAGTGGTTCACATCTGATATTTATTTGTCCTCGGGCCATTGTGGGACTTAATTTTGTAATAAATGTTGATCGTAATATCAGAGTAATATCAGAATTACGAATTCGACTGAAGTTTTCTTTACACTCTGTGGCTGTGTAAAGTTTACACTGCATATTAACTTCAGCTCTAGAGCCTTACGGAAGCTTAATTTTTTTCAAAATGTTCTACGTAAAATCAGAATTGGGAATCTGACTGTCAGTTTCCTCTACACCTAGTAGTTGTGTAAAGTTTGCTGCTCTATTCATTTGTTGTTAATATGTAGTTTATACTACAAATTTATTTTACTTCCAAATCTTAGCGTTAATGTTCCTTACACTTGATATTTGCGTACAGTTTATGCTGAAAAACTTTGATCTGTTTAAATAATGTAAGGTTGTCTTGTTTAAAAAGGATAATGCTGATGTAAAGAATATTGTTTTCCGCTTTCTTGGACTGCTGTCATTCTTGCAGCATGTTACAGTATGTGTTTACTGACTGATGTACTCAAATCATGCTAATTAAAAGTAGGGTACTAGCAAAGAGAAATGCTCCGATGGAACAAAAAAGATGAATAAACTTGTAATTGTGGATTCTTAAGGATGTAAAAGGAGGGGACTAGGGAAAAGCTACCTAAAGTCGCAAAATCTGATGAAAATCACACTTTCTCTAAGCAACGCAAAAATCGAAGTATATTCTGCGTTCAACAGATTAAAATAAATAATTAACCATAAAAATGATTGAAAAAGCAGCACGTTAGCTATGCAGTAGCTATGGGAAATGATATTGAGTAAACTAACAGTCTTTCTAAGCCAATTGAATGAAATAGCAAACATCGATGCATCCAAGACAATTGGAGAAATTGTTGGTTTGAAACAGTAGGAAACGCGTAAGTTGACTTGAAACAGACTAAATGTGGGTTCACTAGCATGCCCGTAACGATTGGGTGCAATAATCAATCGGCCCCTGCTTTGCTTGCTATAATGCTCATAACAAAATAAAACAACTTTAAATACAATGCCACTTAGTTTTCTATCAATCAGGATACGAAGCTAGTCAGCGTTGCTACTTGCCAGCAATTTAAAAAAGTAAACATTATAGATTTCGTTTATACACTCTTATCCGGAACTTTGAAAATTACTTAAAAACGACACTTTTTTGGAGGCGGCAGAATATACTTCGATTTTTGCGTTGCTTAGAGAAAGTGTGATTTTTATCAGATTTTGCGACTTTAGGTAGCTTTTTCCTAGTCCCCTCTCTTTCTACATACTTAACAATCCACAATTCCATGATTATATTCATCGTTTTTGTTCCATCGGAGCATTTTTCTTCGCTAGTGTTTATCTATCTAATGCAGCCGGTCCTAAAGTTTAACGTTCACATCAGCCAAAGTTATAACCTATTAAATCAGAATATAGCCTTTTTTATGAGCCACCTTGTATACATATATTGATTAGGAGTGATCGCTTCCGATTCCGTTTGTGTTCAGAACATTGCATAAGAAATATAACAGTGTGCATGGCAACAGTGTCGGATCCAGGATTTTTGTAAGGGGACGGTAATCAATTTACCGCCCAAACATTCGAAAAAGGATCCAAAAATCAGCTATTTACGCATGAAATAGTATTTTTTCAATGTTTTCCCTTGTCATTTTATTCTGAATTTTTTGACGTAGAAAATAACATTCAAAATTTCAAAATTTTCGGAATTTTTCGTACATAATTGCTTATGTTGCCTAAATTTGAGTGAAATTTCTGCGCTAAGCGCCGGAAAATTTTTTGGAATTCAGGCAATAGGGTTGCAGAAATGTTTGGTTGTTCTTTTCTTGTATTCAATGAACTTGAGCAATATATAATACAAATCTACTGAAGAATTTGATGCAAAGTACCTGGAATTTAGGAATTTTTGTTGTAGAAAACTGAATAAACTGTGCTGGAATGTCGGAATTTCTATTCCCGAAATCCTTGCAAGAGCCACGTAGTCTTAACTGCTTACAAAAAGTTATTTCCAACGCAAAAGTACGGCTTCCACGACATGCAATTAATAATTATCCGGCGCCGAAAAAATAGAGGAATTATGACAAACCTTAAAAAACTGTTAAAAAATATTTGTTCGTCCTTTATCTCGTCAACTAACTTATGTTGGGCCAATAGGGGAGCGCCTTCCATTCACACGTGGGCGTGGGGGTTTCGATCCCCAGAGAATCCGACAGACCCTTTCCTAATAATCTATAGACCCCCAGAAATGAGTTTTTGGCATTTTTTTGCCAACACATCACCCAGACCCCCCAGAATTTGGTCGCTGCCTCCGTCACTGCATGGTAAGCATAAACTACACAGATCACAATCATTGGTCGGTTTGGTATGGATCAGCCCAGTCTTGAATCTCAGAGAGCATTATTGAACTACAATGAAAATAGGTCTAAATGCTAAAATAGTGCAACATACTACCCTGATTCACACTTTCAGTCAATGTGCTAAAAGTTTGGATTTTTTCATTTTTTATAGCATCGTCCTATTTTCAGAAGAAGTTTCTCTTTCCTAAGGCCTGAATTACTGAAGCTATACTATAGTACACGTGTCTGGCCAGCCTACTTTTTAATTGAGCTTCTATTGATTCAAGGATTTGGCGTCGCGCTTCGATTTGACATAATTTATTACGAATGTCTTGATGGCCACTTTCCAACGTTGCACGGAGTTCCTCAAACGAAAATAATTTCACTTTCATCAGTATGTAATCGCAGGAAAAGGTTTTGCATACTTTTTCTTTAAAGTCGTATTCTTCCTTTATTGCACGCTGTCGACTATCCAATTCATCAAGCTTTCGGCCATAGAATTTTCTAAGCTAAAATAAATTAAAGTCTCTAACAATATCCTGAACGACGAAAGCGCCCTAACACTCTAATGTTAAGACGAGGCATCACATTTAATTAAGAACTGAAAGCTAAAATAACCTATAATGTTTTCAAACTACAGCTTCGTCAATAAGAGTCCAAACTCAATGAAAATTTAATCGTAGGTGGGATATTTAATAGCAAAGTAAGTTCCAAAGTTTTATCGAAAACAGACTAGTGGGTCTAATACTTCATTACTTTGCGGGATTCCCACACAAAATCAATCAAGCACTCAAATCATTCGTTATACAGTACATTATTTTTGTTCTCATTTTAGTAGTAACTTCCCTAGAAATTAGTCAAATGCGAATTTTATGTCAGGGATACTAGATAGTAAGGCATATGGTTTACAGTGTACACTTTAGAATTCACAGAGCCTTTACCATAAAAAATTGCACGGAGTCAAATCACATAAGCGACACACTCATTTGAATTGACTGCTGGTAATCGCTTACCTGATTTGACTCCACTCAATTTTTTATTGTAGGCCTTTTCAAGTTTAAAATTCACACCAAAGCCCTGCAGCATCCTGACCTTTGAAATAGCATTTAATTGGCTGTCAAGGAAGTCACTGTTGAGATGAAAATGAAAACAATTCTATATACAAGGAAACTGAGTTGGTTGGATGGCGATCCCGTAGAAGTACTTTAGTGTTGAACGATTGCTTTGTTTTCAATAAAACTTTGAATTCTGTTTTGCTATTGATTACCGTATTCGCTCGTGTATAAGCACAACTCGTGTATAAGCACAAGTGAGGTTTTTGGGGGTGTCAAAATGAATAAAAGTTTGCCTCATGCATAAGCACAACGATTAGCAAGTTACGTCTGTTACTAAGTTATAATAGTTTTAGCTTTTATTAAGCCTATACTGTAGGTTTCTGCGTGGTGCACAATATTTTGTTTTTATCACCCTGCTGAATAGATTCGTTCGTATCGTGCTGTGTGATCCATCGCCCTGCTCATAATCTTCTACATTTATTTTTGGTCACCTTCACCTTATGCTACCATGACATATAATAGAATATACTTTTCTTTACATTGATAAGTACCAAATGTTAGTGTGCATTTTTACATTGATAAGTACCAAATGTTATGTGTGCATTTTGATATATGTGAAACTATAAACGAAATGGGTTTGGAGGACGAAGAAGATGAAATTATGCAGGATTTGGATTTGTTTTATGCTGATGATGTGCCGGATGATATGGAACCTACCCTTGTTGAAATATTTTGATCTTTTTAATTACTATGTCGTTAATTTTCGTTTGTGAGGCTTTATTAAATGTGTGCAATATTACAAACTTTTTATCAGCATGCTGTCTTATCCCTAGGTAACGTTATTTAAATGATACCTGAGCATTTTAGTATGATAAAACTAATGTTTCTGTGTATAAGCACAAGTGCACTTTTTGGACCTGAAAATTTGAAAAAAGGTTGTGCTTATACACGAGTGAATACGGTAGTGCACCTCTGGCTGAATTTTTATTGAGTTTATATCATGATTGATGGAGCTAATAATTAAAAAACATGAAGGATAGTTACGCGGCCCCCACACTTTGTAT
The DNA here is from genome assembly GCA_036768485.1 of Mermis nigrescens. Taxonomy (NCBI): domain Eukaryota; kingdom Metazoa; phylum Nematoda; class Enoplea; order Mermithida; family Mermithidae; genus Mermis; species Mermis nigrescens. The sequence goes on from JAVLUZ010000786.1 coordinate 110,180, forward strand.
ATATTTCTGTATTTACTTTTATAAATTTATTCTCAAGAATATTCTTTGGCTCGGTAAAAATATATAACTTTAACATAATCTATATGAAAATGGTCACATCACATTCACACGTGAGCTCGGTGGGGGGGGGGGTTTGGGGTATGCGCCCCCAGAAGGCCGAATACACTCTCCAAAAACCAAAATACCCTCCAGAATTCACTGTTTGAAATTTTTTAAATTTTATTTCGCAATTTTTCATGCCAATGGATAGTGCTTGATTAGAAACGTTGAAAAATGGTGTTTTTTCGCCATACCATCATTTTTGAAACCATTTTTTTAAATTTGAAAAATCTTGCTTTGGTGCTACCCACCTATGGCCATATTGCTCTTTACCTCATAAAAGTAATAATGTCGTAGTGCTCTTTTTAATATGGGTACTTGACTCACAATACAAGCAAATGCTCTATCAATGATATATGTACATAACGTTCTTTTTTGCTGGAATAAGTGAATCATAAATTGAAAATTTAGTTCAACATTTTCAAAATACGCACTTCACTTTATGCATATGTATGTACTTACATTTCGCTCATCTTCCTCGAATTGACGCATCAATTTTGACTTTAGATCTTCGTATTCTTGATGGTAATTTATTTTAACATCTTCTACCTGCAAAAAGACAAAAAATTGCACATAAATTATAAGACTCACATTATGTTAGGTTGAGATGGGAGTATACAAAATACCACCAAACGTAGGCGTGGGATTTGTACCCCTAGAAGTTGAAAAATTCCCCGCAGATTACTGTAGACCCCAGCATTCTATTTTTAGTATCATTTTTGGCGATTTACCCCATCCTGACCCCCACAAGTTTGGTGCTGCACATGTATGAATACCAAATGTCCCATCAACGTCCAGCTAAAAGCACCTATAAAAAAGTCATTACACACAAGTTTGTGCATAAATTTTAAAAACTATGTCCGACAATAAGCCGACAGATTGCGATTATAGCATTGACGACATATAATTATCGTTAATTATCGTAATCCAACGGCTTACTTACGCAAAAATTCTTAAAATTTATACATATATAAACTTATGTGAAACAGACTATAACTGCGAGTATTTACATAATAGATTAAATTCTTACCATGGCCAGTAATCTTTGTTCATATTTCTTCTCCAGTTGTTCGTGAACTTCAAAAATTAAGCGATTGAAGTCAGATCCATTGCCGAACATGGTTGGCTCCAAAATTGGATTACGACCAGCACCCTTCATTTTACTGCGCACTCTTTTCATTTGAGATTCGGCCAAGAATACGGATAGCGTATAAAAATATCGATTTTGTTTTAAAAACTCTCCAACAGCTGCTAGTTCAAGTATAGCTTCGTCGGAATATTCCATGAAATGATTAATGTGACGTGTGACGTTCAAATGAAAAAAGACTGTAGTTCTAGAAAATTTAATTTTCCACTCTCAGTCAGCAGGCTCATCGCGCTTATTGCACCATTTGCTTTCCGGGTTCCTAAAATCAATGTTTCCTGTATTTTTCCTAAGCTGATGATTCAATGCTATCAAATAAAATGGGTCAACTCCATTTCTACTTCGTAATCCGCACAAGGCCGTACCTTTGACTATAAATTATTTTTGATGCCAAATCATACGTAAACAGACCAAGCGAGCTCAAATTTTAATTAGGTATCTACCTCTGAGATGTTACTATGGAAACAATCGTTTATTAAATAAAATCTACTACCAACAGCTATGTACATATAGATGCAAGCGTGCACAGCCAGTCTGGGCTGAGGAGGATTGAGCAGTAGATCTGGAAGCTTTATTGAAATAAAATGACCTTAGAAAGAATTATGTATGTATGTACAGCAATCACAAAACTACCATAATTAATATTTATGGTCTATTTCAACTCTTGAGGAAAGTTTTGGCATCTGTCAGTTGTTGGTATTGATTTTGAACTTCGCATTTTTCTTGGAAAATTCTGTCTTTTGTTCTTTCTCTACCGTCAAGAGGCAACACCTGCATATGTAGTTTGTTCCACATTGGTTTGGGCAAAGGTACGAATCTGAAGAATTTTTCCGACCAATACATTTATCGAAATCTATCGTCAGCTGGCTTGCTAACAAACTTATACATATAGGTACGTTAAAGCAAAAATAAACTATAGGAGGCCGGCCGAAAAGAAATATAAAATCACCATTATTATTACGCGAGCACCAGAACCAAAAAGTGATCAAATTCGTAACACCGAAGTTGTGGGCAACAGTTGATCTAATGCAAGACATTTTAATTTTTGGTGTAAGTGCATAAACTACAACGGTTCTCCGTACGTTATCGCAGGACGTCGATTGGGGACCTGAACATAAATGTACTAGCATATAAGAACGCTCCGATGGAACAAAAAAGACAAATATACATACTTAATTGGGTTTTTGGATTATTAAGAGGGGACTTGGAAAAAGCTACCTATGTGTATGCCTAAAGTAGCAAAATCTGTTAAAAATCAAACTTTCTCAAATCAACACAAAAAGTCTATAGTCTGTTTCAAACAACTTCGGTCGTAAATTTTAAAACTATCTACGGCAATAAGCTAACAGATTTTGATTAAAGCATTGATCTGATATATAAATCTCGTACGTAACCCTCGGCCTACTGTCGACGAAAATTTTTAGAATTTATGCACGAAGTTATGTGAAACAGACTATAAATATAATCTGCGGCCTGCAGATCGAAATTAACTATTAAACCAAAAAAATATTCAAAAATCAGCAAGTTAGCTATGCAGTATCAATGGGAAAGTAGATGGAGTGAACTATGAGTGATTTTGTAAGCCGATTGAATGAAACAGCAAACATCGACGAATTCAAGACAATCAAAGAAATTACTACTAATACTTTATTCGCAAAAAACAAGGATACAAAAGTCACAAGGAAAATACAATAGCATACTCGAAATGTCCTGGACACACATACAAATACTAAAAATAATTAGTGGTGAGAAAACTAACATCCAAATTCGTAATTCTGAGCTTAAGTAGAACGTTTTGAAACAGATTAAGCTTCCGCAAAGCTTTAGAACTAAATTTAATTAGCAGTATAAACTTTACACAACCACCAGGGGCGGATTTAGGGGGGGAGAGCGGGGGGCGGCCGCCCCCCATTGCCCAAAATAGTGCGCAAAATTAAGCATTTTTGAGTGATTTTTAGCGATTTTCGGGTTAAAACGGCCAATTTTTCCGCCCAAGTCAGGGTTCCGCCCCCCATAGGGGTACCGCGCCCCCCCTTAGGAAAATCCTAGATCCGCCACTGACAACCACAGAGTGTAAAAAAAGATTTTAGTCGAATTTAAAATTCGGATATTACTCTGATATTACGATCAATATTTTTGGAAAAATTTATTCTCCACAATGGCCTGAAGAAAAATAAATTTTAGATGTAAACCACTTTACACAACCATTGAGTGTAAACAAACGCGCTCAACTGGCGTATCACGTTTTTTATTCCGGGCATATTTTTAGACTTGAGATCATGTCCATACTTATAACCGGCGGAGTTGGCTGAAAAATCAATACAGAAACACGTTTAAAACACTCTATTTCTGACTTTGCACCTCACGGAAAAAGCTAAATATTGATGTAAACAAGCGCGATTTGATGTGACGTGTACCCCTAGAACGTAATTTACTTTTATTGTATTCGACCTATTCCGACTTCTGAACGGAGAATGTGGCGAACAAAAAAATGGACAAAAACATATTTTCCACCATTAAGCACACTGTAAGATATGAAAAATCTGAACCTAACTCTCCATTGAGTGTAAAAAAGATTCGGTTTGAGCCAGGTTGTAGCCTTTAAATTGTGGTACGTCTGTAAGGCAAAACTTCTGTTCCGCAAAATTTTTGAGATGTATACCAATCAAAATAGGGAAAAAACGTGTTTTTTCGCTCATTTTGCACCCTAATTTCGAACATTACACCCCAAGTAATAACTCAATATTGTGTTTTTTCAAATCCGGTTTGCTGCAATGAGTAGCCCTTAAAGGGTACTTTATTTATATTTCATTCAGTTTATCCCGACAAGCGGAAGAGTTGGCAGAGAAATCTTAGACAAAATCTGTTTTTACACCGTCCACTAGAGTGTAATGTTTAAACCCTGACACTAACTCCCTATTGAGTGTACAAAAGTTGACTGGTATGCAGAAAGTAGCGTTTAAGTCATAGTACATTTCTATTATAGAAACGTTGTTAGTACTTATAACCGAATTTGTTTGGCAGGCAAAAACAAGTCGAAAACTGGGCCAAATCTGTTTTTTCACCCCCTGATTTTCACGCTACTCACACTCCCATTCGAGAACTAAATTCAAAAAACAAAGAAAATTAATTTTATCCTCAACAATTCTATGCTATTAACTTGCATAAGGCGTTCACAGAGAGTTGTATACAAGCTGCAGGATAAAACAACCAAAATTATCTTTTTGTCATTACGTACGCCGAATCTTTACACGCTCATTACAAATTCGGTATTGAGTTTAAACAAAAACAAAAAAAGCCCTTTCAAGTTTTTAATTATCTATCATTAAAAAAACCCGCATCTATCGATGTGTCCCGTTATGGCTGTAAAGGGGTGCACAGGTATTGGGGGTACCCAAGTATATTATAGGTACGCGCTAACAAGCTACCTATGATGAGCAGAGAATGGCAAGTTAGTGCGTTACTAATCTTGTATTTTTGTTTTTATTAAATACTGTTGATATTTTACTGTTGTCCTGACTCAACTTAATTGTCAACGTCGTGTCTTTTTCACCGTTTTTTTATTCCCAGCGATTTGGTTGACATTATAGACCAAACCAAAAATTTTTCCACTTTTTCCGACCTTTTTCCACGTTTTTTGGAGGTCTAAAAACATCAGAAATAGAGCGCCTGTGTTGGAAAATCAGTGTTTTTTAAGTAGAAAGTTTTATGTACACATGCAATAGCGGTGTTTGATGCACTTTTTGAATAAAAATTTCGCGCTCTACAAGAAATATCACGATCAGTATACGTTATTTATGCTGAAACTTGGATTTCCTATCTTCAGTAAAGCATTTTAGCCTATTCTAAAGTCGTTTTTGACAATTAAAACTATAATCTATCAAATGGCGCGAAGCGCAGAAAAATTTGAGATTTTAGCTCTCTGAATCATTTTTGCATTACAAAAACTGTGCAAAAAGGTAAGGATTTTCAATCGTAGTGGAGTTCTAGGACCAGATTATTGATAAAAATGCTGCAATTGGCGCCGCGCGGCTTAAACATTAATAACAAGTAAGAATTAAATCAATTTGGCGCAAAGCGCCGAAAATTTTGTAGTTTCACCTCTCTAAAGCGCATTTTTGCATTACAAAAACTAAACGAATCCGTGCAGAAGATAAGGATATTCAATTGTAGTAAAATTCTAGATCAAATTGTCGATAAAAATGCTGCGATTGACGTAGTGCGGCTTAAAGATTAATAATAATAACAAGTAAGAATTAAATCAATTTGGCGCAAAGCGCCGAAATTTTTTGAAGTTTTAACTCTCTAAAACGCATTTTTAACATTACAAAAATTTTCCACAAGTGCCAACCTAGCCCAAAAATTTTTTCCATTTCCCAAAATTTTGGTTGACAAATAGACCAAAAAGTGGAAAATAAAAAACGGTGGTCTTTTCCACTTTTTTTCCACTGTTTTTGTCTAGTTTTTGGTCTATTCTACTTGTCAACTCAAATTTTGAAAAAAGCGGAAAATTATTAGATATTCTTGAAAAATTTTTGTAATGCAAAAAAGGCGTTTAGTCATAGGCGTAGTCAGGATTTTCGCCAGGGCAAATACCTACAAAAAAACCATAAAAATGGCGGGGGCCTTTGAATAAGCTGTTTTTTTGGGCTTTTCACCTTGTCCTGCACTATTTAAGCAATAAAAAAATTAATTTTGTTTGAAATTTTCTCACGTTTCTGAGGAAGAGAATGCTTATAATGCATGCGAAGCGCTTATTTTTTAACTTTTCCTGCAACTAAACGATAGAAACTGCCAAAAGATAGAAGGATTCGGTGCGAAGTGCCGAATTTACCAATTTTGCGATCGCAGAACAGCATCATGCAACCATATTGCTCAATTCTTAATTATGTTAAAATTTTCCCCAGGGGGAATTCCCATCTTCCCCCCTGGCTACGCCAGTGCGTTTAGTAGAGTGGTACTGGCATAGCCAGTGGGTGGAAGGGGAATCCACCTGGAAAAATGTTGAATTTTTTGAAATGGAGCTGATCGCGGTCGCGTAAATGCTGTTCTGCAATGATTTTTTGAGAATAAACTCGACAAATTTGGGATTTATTCTCATTTTGGCTATTTTGTTAATTTAGTGGCAACACAGCTACAAAGCGTTTGTCACTATGGGAAGATAACATATTTGCTAACATTTACAAAATACAAAAACAAATATTTTTATTTTCGTCGCTCAAAAAAGAACACAATAACAACAACAACAACAACAATTTATTCGCTAAGTCAAAAGAAAATATTAACATACATGGATAGGACGAATGAACGAAAATGAAAATACATGAAAGACAAAACAAATTAAGTATGACGAAGCAGGGTAAACGTAAAGGCAATAGAAAAAAACTGCTCTTACTTACGCCCCTTTAAGAAATTTAGAAAGGTTTAATCTTTTAAGTTTAGTCAGAAAAACGTGTCTATTTGGAGCACTTATAATCTGTTCAGGTAGAGAGTTCCAGATAGAATTATTCGATTACAAAAATCAAATTTTCTGCAATTTTTATTTACATGATTGACGAGAAGTTTACAAGAATTTGCTGCTCGATTAGAATTTAAATTAATTGTGAAGAAATCCTTGAAAGGAAGAGCTTTACATTTGATAATAGAAAAGGCTAATGTTAGGTCATTATGGAGGCGTCTTAGCTCAAGAGTGTCCAGACCAAGTTCGTGTAATCTTTCAGCATATGTCAAATTTTTATCACTAAAAATTCGTTTTGTAAACCTTCTTTGAAACGAGATTAGTGCAAAAGACGAAGGTAGGCGCACAGGCTGAATAAATTATGCACTTAGAACACGCCCCCTAGCAAATACCCCATTAGGTCAACTTTTTCAACTTTTTACGGAGGGAAGCAACACTAGGAGATCTTACAACAGCTTCAGGAGGAATTCCATACGTGAATCCACCTATTGGATTAATCATACCCACGAACATCAAGCCGAAAAGGAGTGCATTCACATTTCATTGAATTTTGAGCACGCATGCTGTTTTCACAAAAAGTAAGAAAGTCGGCTTGCTGCAAAACGCATCCACCACTCAATATCTGATACATCATACACAGATCACTACGCAATCTGCGAATCTCCAGGCTATCCAATTCTAAGGAACTGAGTCTTTCAGCATAAGAAAGTCCCCGAAATCCAATAATTTTATGTGTAAATTTCCTTTGAACATTTTCGATCATTGAAACATGGGTCTTACGGTATGGATTCCAAATAGTGCTACAATACTCAAGAAGCGGTCTGACGTAAACAGTAAAAGCCCTAGACATATTTAGTTTATTTTTAGAAGCAAATGATTTCGATATTAGCATAGCCCTAGCATAAGCTCTACGCGTTATATCATTATAGTGGAAATTAAAATCAAGTTTACTTGATACGTAAACACCCAAATCCTTCACATAATTTACACTCTGTTCTACAGTCAGGTCTGAAATTTTATAGAAATGCTTGGGATTTCCTAAACCTAGATGTAACGCGTAGCATTTTTCAGTAGCAATTTTTAACTGTCAATCCTTGGATCAGACTACGAGGTTAGCGATATCATCTCAAAGTTGGGTGTGATTGCTAGATAAATTATAAAGCTTGACGTCATCGGCAAAGAGGCAAACTTTGCTATTTAAGTGGTCGCTAATGTCATTTATGAATAAAACGGAAAGAATCGGGCCAAGTATACTGCCCTGAGGAACACCGCTAGTGACAGATTTTTTGCTCAAAAACTGACCGTTAATAACAACCCTTTGAGTCCTATTGCTCAAAAAACAAGTTAACCAACTCAATAAATCTCCAGAAAATCCAAAAGTTTCCAGTTTATAAATTAATTTACGGTGAACTACAGTGTCGAAAGCTTTAGAAAAATCAATGTAGATAACATCAACAGGGTTTTTTCATCAATTAATTTAGTCCATTCATTTTTGCACTTTAGTAAATGCAATTCACACGATTTACCCTTTTGGAAACCAAACTGACCGAAGGAGATCAAATTATTCTCACGTAAATGTGCTTGCATCGAACTGTTAATTATCGATTCCATGATCTTACACGTAACACAACATAACGATATCGGCCTGTAATTTTTAGCATCACTCCGGTCGCCCTTTTTATACACAGGAACAACATTTCTAGTCAATGGAGATTAAAAAGTATCCAGAAAGTTCGTGTGCATTGTACAGATTACTTTTTTAAAAACTGCTTAGCATGACAAGACAAGACAAGCCTACAAAAGATTTGCATCTCATGCATTTTAAGAAATTTTCAGTCATTCTGGCATAGGAATATCAGAAATTCCCGCGCTTCCCGCCAGTCTATTTTATCTATTTATCAGCTAATTTTAAAACCAAAATTCTAATGATTTTATGAAAATTTCAACCTCGAAATTCAAGATTTTATTGCTTATTTTGCGAAATTTTCCAGAGGCTCTGTCCCGGATTCCGCTGGGAGAAGCTTGAGCGCCCACCCCAGACCCCGAGCTCCCCAGCCCCAAAAGAGAGGATTCCCATTTTTCTCTCAAATCTTAGGTTCTACCCGCGTATTAAAACTTGCAAAGTGTGAAGCATTAGGTATACCTGACTGAGAAATTTGAAAAAATTTTGTTCTTTGCATTTTAATTGATGCAGGATGACGTGAGAAGTGTAAAAAGGCAATATTTTACACTTAGGGTGCATTTTTATACCTATTTATCCACGTTAAAGACAAAAAATTTTCGGACTCTTTCCTAGAAAAAATCCTGGCTAAGCCTATGTAGAGAGGTGAAATTTCGTAATTTTCTGGCACTCCGCGCCGAATTGATTTAATTTAGCCGCATGTGCCGATCGCACCACTTTTATCGACAACTTGCTCTACAACTTCACTCGATTGAAAATCCTTATCTTGTATACGGGCGGGTCCGAATCCAGGATTTTGATTTGGGGGGGGCGTGCTCCCTCCCCTCACCCCAAAACAAAATTCTGGATATGGGCCTACGATAGATTCAACAATGAGTATCTTTGCTTAAGCTGTCAAAATGTTAAATTTTCGGCGCCTTGCATCGTAGGATCCTTTTCATTTAAGTTTAAGTCTCATTTCCCGTCAGAAAAAATTAATTCCTGATGATGAATTTACGATTACAAGACTCCTCTTCTAATTCGATGCAGAATTTAAAATAGAAATGTAATGAAATCGGTTAAGGCCAGTGATCGGACCGAGGCCTCGGCCTCGGCCTCGGCCTCGGCAAGCCTCGGCGTTTTTGGAGCCTCGGCCTCGGCGCCGAGGGCGAAGCTGAAAAGTGCCGAGGCGCCGAGGGTTAAAATCAAATTTGAATAAGTTTAATATGTCCGTTGAATATTAACTATTTGGAATGCATCTGCAGTACAAAGACTATTTTTTTACCTATAGACTTTTTTTGTGGTTTTAGTCGCGTACCCAGTTACACAAAGTTACATACAGCAAAGTGCCAATTTATTATTCATGTGATGACTAAGTTTTAATTCTCATGCTTGCTACATGGATCGGAAACACACATTCCCGAATGGAGGGGTGAGGGAGGTTTATTACCCCCTCTCAGGGTGCAAGACTCAAGTCACTGTCAGACGATTTTTGGTGAAAACCTTTTGAATACTTTTGAACCTAATTTTTACTATGGCAAAAGTGCAGCTAACTATTAGAATTTCCCGAAGTGATACAGTATTTTTGAATGTAAGCAAGAGTAAATAGACAAACTGTCACTATAAAACATGCATGTAACAGCTCAAAATTTTCGGGAGGTGCTCCTCGGCATACATGTAACGGCTAGAAATTTCGGGTGGGGGATTAGCGACTCCGCAAATTTTCGCCAAAAATGGGTAGGGTGGGTCAAAATTTTCTGACGTTGGAGGGAAGGGTTAGGGAGGACGTCCAACCCTGGGTGGGTGGGGAATTCCCCAAAGCCATTCCTGTTACACGTATGGTTTTCGGCCATTATTATGGGAGAGGGGGTAAATGATCACAAATTTTGGGCCGAAAATCGCAAAAAGCACATAAAAATGGCCAATAAATGCAGGTTTTGCCAAAAAATCAATTTCGGCTCGTGCATTTTTTGGAGCCATTTTTATACAATGTTAAAATACTTTCTTGGACAAAGTGATATTAATTATATCGTTTTTCAAAATTTTTTACGAAATTTCAAAAAATTCTCGGCGCTTCGCGCAAAATATCGCTAATATACTGTATTTAGATTGAAGCAAAGGCATTAAACACTCAAAAGTCGATTTTTGTGTAATCTAGGCATCTTTATGCAGATTTAAATATCTTTTGTATCCATTTATACTGTCTTTAAAAATTTTATGCAAAACAAGTACTATTTAATAACTCAGCACATTTTGCCGTTCAAAGATAAAATTGACTAATTTATCCTAATGTTGCATTGGATTTCTAAGCACAGTAGTGCTTATTACAAGATTTAATTGGCATATTACAATATCTGTAATATTTCTGACTTTGTAGTACAAGTTGTTTTAGCTTTCTCACTCAAGTTTTATGTGTAAATTTCATCAAAAGCTCATTAGAATTTCGGCGCTTCAGCGCCAAATAATCTTATGAACTATATCCAGGCCGAATTATCACATTTAGGACCACGGTTTTTTGTATTCAGCAAAGATTTTTCATAATGTACAGAGACTTTAAAGGACTATCTTTGTACATGCACAAAGATTTTTGGAGAGACAAAAACTGTAAAAAGGGTGTAAAATTCCCGAAAATTTTTGGCGCATCAGTAATTGTCTGTCCTATATATCTTTAAAATAGTAGAATTTGCATTTAGAATGGAAAAAATGTCAAATATTCAGAGACCCAGGAAGTAGCTAAGATAAGCTACCGAAGGACGAAAACCCCTGTTTTACCACACTAAACCGCTACTGTACCATACTATAATAGTACACAACAATTTGCATGTACAAAATGTTCAAAGACTTTTGGATACCATTTTTGTACATGTAAAAAGGTATCTTGCACAAAAAAAACACTGTTTAGGACTGCATGCCGGTTGCAGGTCACACACTGGCAGTATGTAAAAATGTGTATGTTTAAAAATATATTTATTTAAAATATCTACAAAAATTTGTTCGCTCATACAAAGACACTACTTAATTTACTGGTCCCCCATTTTGGGATTTCACCCTTCCCTCAACTCTGGACCGTGGGAAACTATGATCGGAAAGTACAGTGCAGTTTCCGTCATATTACGTGCCACACCAGGAATTGGATGACCGAAAAAGCGTGTTTAAACATGCATTACTGCAAAAGCAGAGCACAATAATGGCTACAGTTCTGTCTTTACTTAGCTTATTTCGTTTGTTCGTTTATTTCTTTGACACTGTTTTCTTATTTATGTATAGTAATAAAAGTTTTTAAGTGCTTGTTCAGCCATATTTTTTATTAACTTTTCCAAGTCTTCAACAGCAACTTGTTAAATTAAGTATGCTTTCATTCTGCTGACTTTATTCAATAAATCCTTCACACATTTAATCTACTATTATTGAAAATGACATTCGATAAGATGTTCAATATTACGATTATTCTCTAGCTCATGTGCATACAAAATTTTCTAAGAGCACTATTTATGGGTATAGGTATATAAGCTTGACCCTCGGCATTACCCTCGGCCTCGGCCTCGGCCTCGGCCGAGGCAAAGTTTTAAGGCGCCTCGAAGCCTCGGCCGAGGCCGAGGGTCCAAAAGTACCCTCGGTCCGATCACTGGTTAAGGCTAGAATTTCTGATGCGCACAGTATATCGAATTTTCGTTGAAAAAATTGATTTTTAGGTTTTTTAATGGCATTTTGTATTATTAAGTTGCTTCCTTTGATGTTTCTAGTCAACAAGCGATTATGTGTTATGTAGCTTGATATCTATTGATTGACGAAGATGATTGGAGGTTTATTCATCTACAATCACAAAGGCGAAGTTTTAATATCCCGCATTTACAGAGACGACATCGGGTGAGAAAATAGGAAAGTTACTACTTGATTAGTGGTCAAGGCTGATATTTTTTACTTTTGAACAAAAATCGCTTATTTCATGTTCATGCGTTAATGAAGCTGCTCGAAATTTCGACGTGGGAAGGGGGATAAAAAATTTCTCACTTTGGGAAAATTGAGGGACGATCGAATTTCAGGGATCTCCATTGCTATATTATATTTTTGTTCGTGGCTAAAAAGTTAATCTTTCCTGAAGAAATACTGAACGCTTTCCAACATTGATCTAATGCATTAATCAAGCATTAGTGCAGGATCAAGAGTTTTTATAGAATTTTCGAATTTTCTAATCAGATTAGGTTGATTAAAAGCTCAGGTGATTTAAAAAAATGTGATAAAAGCGAATAATATGCTGTTTTTTATGATTTAGCTATCCTTTAGTATCGGGTTTTTAATTTTAATAATTATTAAATACAACTATATCGACCTTTTTTAGAAACCATTTAAGCTCTACTTTCGCATGACGAGGGTACGTAGTTCTTATATATATATATATATATATATATATATATATATATATATATATATATATATATATATATATATATATATATATATATATATATATATATATATATATATATATATATATATATATATATATATATATATATATATATATATATATATATATATATATATATATATATATATATATATATATATATATATATATATATATATATATATATATATATACATGGGCGTAGGCAGGGGGGGCGGCCGCCCCCCCCCTAGCCCAAAAATAATTTTGGGAAGGTAAGGAAATGCATGAAAATTGGCATCATTTTATCGAAAATTCTCAAAATTTTCGGCGACTTCGCGCCTTAGAATCATTATTTTCGTTTAATTAGGCCCAAGCGCGGCCAAAAAAACGTCATTTTTTATAGCCAGCTCCCCCTTAGCCCAAAAATAATTTTGGAGAGGTTAGGAAATGCGTGAAAATTGGCATCATTTTGTCGAAAATTCTCAAAATTTTCGGGCTTCCGCAGCCGTAGAATCATTATTTTCGTTCACTAAGGCCCAAGCGCGGCCAAAAAAACGTCATTTTTTATAGCTGCTTCCCCCTTAGCCCAAAAATAATTTTGGAAAAGTCAGGAAATGCATGAAAATTGGCATCATTTTATCGAAAATTCTTAGAATTTTCGGCGCTTCGCGCCATAGAATCATTATTTTCCTTCACTTAGGCCCAAGCGCGGCCAAAAAAACGTCATTCTTTATAGCTTATTAGGAGAAAATAAAAATTTTTCGAAAAAATTGAATGTTATGAGCTTAACGGATAGAGCATGTTCGCAAACGTCAGAAAATGCACTTTATTTGGCGCCCCGGTGACCATATCCCTAAATATAGGGTCACCAATTTTGGACCGCCCCCTTAGAAAAATCCTGCCTATGCCCCTGTGTGTGTATATATATATATATATATATATATATATATATATATATATATATATATATATATATATATATATATATATATATATATATATATATATATATATATATATATATATATATATATATATATATATATATATATATATATATATATATATATATATATATATATATATATATATATATATATATATATATATATATATATATATATATATATTAGGGATGTGCCGATACCGCTTTTTTTGAAAATGACCGATTCCGATTCGATTCCGATTCTTTAAATCTCAGAAAAGCCGATTCCGATCCCGATGCCGATTCTGCAAATCTCATGACAACCGATTCCAATTCGATTTCAATTCCAAAATAACAGGAATCGGCGATTCGATTCGGTTCCGATTCTTGCGTCAAACATGTTAAATATAAAGGTAGCTAATCAGTGTTTTTTTGTACAAGGTCCGTTTGTACATGTACAAAGATGGTCCCCAAAAGTCTTTGTACACTGCATTTTTTTGTGTTATATAATATTGTACAGTAGCGATTTTAGTGTGGTAAAACAAACTTTTCGATCTTTGGTAGTGTATTTTAGATAATTTCTGGGTTTCTGACGGCAAAAGTTACTGAAAATATGCAAATTCTGCCATTTTAAAAATATGTAGGACTAGCAATTACTCATTAGCGAATTTCACACCTTTTTACAGTTTTTGTCTGCCCGAAAATCTTTGTAAATTTTGTACACATAAATTTTTGGGTACTACTATATGGTACAGTAGCGATTTTATGAAGGAAAAACAGAGTTCTTCGACTTTTGGTAGTGTGTTTTAGCTAATTTCTGGGTCTCTAAGGGCAAAAATCACTAAGAATCGTCTTAAAACAGCGCGAGGCACCAAAAAATTTGACATTCTTCCTTTTAAAATGCAATTTCTGCCACACTAAAGATATATAGAACACACAATCACTCATTTCGGCGCAAAGCGCCGAAAATTTCTGCGAATTTCAGATTTTTTTGCGATTTTTGTCATCCCAAAAATCTTTGTACATGTACAAAGATGGTCCCAAAAAAGTCTTTGTACATCGGGAAAAATCTTTGCCAAGTACAAAAAACACTGCAGCTAGTCCGTTTATTTATTCACTGTTTATGTGAAAGCGTATCGTTTGATCTTAGCAAGGTATAATCTAAGTCTCAAGGCAAAACATTAACCTACACTGGCTGTATCAAGTTGTTAAACTTTTAGCGAAATCGAATCGTACATCAACTCGAAGCGTCTCTCTCACAAGCATGACCCGTTGAAATAGTGGAAAGCAGTGGCGTATCTAGGATTTTCCTAAGGGAGGGCGGTATCCGAACTTTTCCAAAAACAGTCAAAAATATGTCCAAAAATTTGCCCGTAACGCGCGAAGCAGCGTTTTCTCGGTGTTTTACATTGTATACTTCTACATAAAATCACTTTTGACGAAATATTTTTTCTAAAAATTAACATTTTAGACAATTTGTGCGAAAAAAATCATCAAATTCTTTTTGACTTCAACAAAAATCTGGCGCGAAGTGCAGGAAAATTTGTGAAGGCGGATAGAGGTCTATAAGCATGATTTACTGCTTGATTTCCTGATTTATAGCATTCGATGCGAAACATCGAAATTTTCAATTGAAAAGAGAAGAAAACTATGCAAAAATAGCTGTTTCTGCCGTTACCATTTTTCGAAACCTACAAATGGCTTCCAGGCAGTATTTTTGCACAATGTCTTTTTGTGCATGTACAAAGATGGTCCCTAAACGTCTTTGTGCATTTTGTACACATAAATTTTTGGGTACTATGATATAGTACAATAGCGACTTTAGTGAAGTAAAAACAGAGTTGTTCATTCGACCTTTGGCAGTGTATTTCGGCTAATTCCTGCTTTTATGAGGGCAAAAATCATCAAGAATCGTCTTAAAACGGCGCGAAGCGCCGAAAAATTGGACATTTTTCCATTCAAAATGCGATTTCTGCTATTATGGGACACACAATTACTGATTTCGGCGCAAGGCGCCGAAAATCTTTGCGAATTTAAGACCTTTTTTTGCAGTTTTTGTCTTCCCAAAAATTTTTGTGCACGGTCCGAAACAGTCTTTGCACATCGGCAAAAATCTTTGCCAAATACAATAAAACCGTGCTTCCAGATCGCCAAGAAAGTCGCCGAAAAATTTGAGAAATTATGGTCACTGACAACCAAAAATCATTGCAAATTGCATATCCATTCTTTATCTCGCCAAATGTTTTTGGCCAATAGAGGGCGGCCGCCCCCGCCCCACTTAAATCCGCCCCTGGTGGGAAGAGAAGCCATCAACCTATGTGCTAATGTCGACTTTAGCAAGAAAATATGTGGCAGCAAATATGTAGCTACGAGCGTCCCATTGGAGCAATTGTTTAGTTGCACTAGAATAATATACGATCCGCTAAGAAACAGATTTCAAGGCAAAAAGGCTGAAAAACTGTTATTTCTAAAATATAATCTGCCCGAAATTAAATTTCAGTATTAGACATTAGAATGCATGTGACCTTCAGATAAATAAAAACTTGACCAGTACCTGCGCGATCTGTTTTTGTCATATATGTGATGTAGAATTGGGTTAACAGTACTTCACTATGAGGGAAAAATTGTTCATTTTCACGTTTTAAAGGTTAAAGTTGTATTTCCCTATTCTAACTCTATAATTAAAATAAAAAGGAATCGAATCGATAATTGGACCAATTTTAGCCGATTCCAATACGATTCCGATTCTTAAAAACCTAAAAATGCCGATTCCGATTCCGATGCCGATTCTCCAAGATTTATTATCGCCGATTCCGATTCCGATTCGATCCCACTAAAAATGACCAATTCCAACCGATTCCGATTAATCGGAACATCCCTATATATATATATATATATATATATATATATATATATATATATATATATATATATATATATATATATATATACAGTTCTTGTCACGGAAATTGCAAACGCAGCGCCGCTGTGATCTACTACGATTGACCAACTACAGCAGAACGTAAGCGCTTCTGCCATAGCCACGCGTGTTCGGCCACAGAAAGATTTCGTTCGGGCGTTAGTAGATTGAAGCTAGCATATTGCGTTATTTGTCACACAAACGGGAAAAAAATTCTCAATCTGCTTTGATTTTTTGCATGCGTGCGTCTCAAAAGTGCGTGCATGCTGCAGGTTTAGTCCGAGAAAAAAAGTAAAAATAGATTGGAATTTTCGTGCATATCATTATAATTCTCGTTTCCTCCATTGGAATCTTATCCAAGAGATAATGGGCGAGCGTTCTGCGTTTTAAATCAAATTCATAGCCAATGAAGAGCAAAAGATTCAAAAATCATATAGGCCCAACAATTTCTTTTGCCACTATTAATATGATTTTAAAAGCGCATCTTTTTGACTACATCAAAATTAGAAATAAAATCAAAGCAAATTGCTCTTATCTTTTGGACAAAAAGGCTTTTTAAAAGGTATTTTCATTTTTCTACAAAGCAAATCTTTCACTATTAATGAAATACAGATGAAAAATAGTTTTTGCAAATTAATTGTACGTCATCCTTAGTGGATCGTGGATAGTAGAATGAGATGACCTTCTTAATGCGTATTAATACAAACATACGGTATGCGTGTCTTTTTCTTTAACCAATCGGAGAGTAATACGAGCACGCCAGCGTAAATCGGAAAGATAAAAATAGCCAAGCTGGTCGTTCTTTGGACACAGGCATGGAAGAACGAAAATCTATTTTGTTGAAAAATTAAACTAAATAAGCGTCTGGAGTGATTGGATAAAATAATTATACCTTTATTACATAATTCTATATTAATATTTACATAATACGTTACAAATTAGTAATATTAGAGGGGAACTGACATGGAATACGACTAGACAGGAATTTGAAAATTGATATTTAAAATTAATTTTAAAATGAATGAATCAATTAATTAATGATAAATCTTTATTCGATTCCTTTATAGTTCTGAAAAGAATAATAAAATTAATCATTTGTCATACCAGCACAGCATGGGGATTCTGGAGGGATGAAACCTAAATAATATTGTATTAAAAACACTGTTGATGCTCCTTCCTTCTGGCCACAAATGGCCATGGGAGGGCTGTGACCCCAGAAGTTGAAATACATACCCCTCCACATAAGACGCCAGAATTCTATTTTTAGTTATATTTCTGGCGATTTACCTTATTCTGACCTCCAAGAATTTAGATGCTGCATATTTAAAATTTTTGTTACATAAAATATGCCTTTAAACTACAAAATTGATAAAAGTTCCTCATTATCCGCTTTCAAAAATATTTTTTATCTTCGCTTTTTTCATTTATTTATGATATGTACATCAATAATATATTCAGTTCAGAAGTGTAATACATCACATAGTGTCTGTCTCCTCAGGCAAGCATATAGTTCAAAGAATATTGCCCGTTCTATTATTTCGCGCAAATTTTATTCTGACCAGCCAGCTTTCTTCGCAATTAAAGTTCTTATATATGCGTATCTACCATTTGTATTTATTCTATTCAGCGGACATATGCCTAAAAAATGTAATAAGGGCAAGGCTTGAAAACAACAAATTTTTACCTCCTGATATTTTAATACACAAAGATTTCGCTCGCGTTCCCTGGGTCTATATGATTTTTAAATCTTTTGCTCTTCATTGGCGATGAATTTGTTTTAAAACGCCGAACGTTCTCAGCCTGAAATTAATTTTAAAATGCTCTTTTGCGGCAGAGCAATATGCAATTGATCGCACACAGGAAATACTATTTTCTTCCATTTTATGCCCATTATCTCCTAGATGAAATTCCAATGGAGGAAATGAGAATTATAATGATATGCACGAAAATTCCAATCTATGTTTATCTTTTTTCTCGGACTGGACCTGCAGCATGCACACACTTTTGAGACGCACGCATGCAAAAAATCAAAGCAGATTGAGAAATTCTTTTTACCGTTTGTGTGACAAATAACGCAATATGCTAGCCACAATCTACTAACGCCAAACGCAAATTTTCTATGGCCGTACACGCGTGGCTACGGTAAAAGCGCTTACGTTCTACTGTAGTTGGTCAATCGTAGTAAATCACAGCGGCGCTGCGTTTGCAATTTCCGTGACAAGAAAGAACTGTGTGTATATATATATATATATATATATATATATATATATATATATATATATATATATATATATATATATATATATATATATATATATATATATAATATATATATATATATATATATATATATATATATATATATATATATATATATATATATATATATATATATATATATATATATATATATATATATATATATATATATATATATATATATATATATATATATATATATATATATATATATATATATATATATATATATATATATATATATATATATATATATATATATATATATATATATATATATATATATATATATATATATATATATATATATATATATATATATATATATATATATATATATATATATATATATATATATATATATATATATATATATATATATATATATATATATATATATATATATATATATATATATATATATATATATATATATATATATATATATATATATATATATATATATATATATATATATATATATATATATATATATATATATATATATATATATATATATATATATATATATATATATATATATATATATATATATATATATATATATATATATATATATATATATATATATATATATATATATATATATATATATATATATATATATATATATATATATATATATATATATATATATATACTCAGGCTTTAACATTCTATATTTATTCATGTAGAATTTATGTAGAATTTTAGCGGAGTTCGAAAAAATTTCAGGGATTTTCAAAAATTAAATTTTTTAGTTATTTTAAGCTATTGCTATTGGCTTGAATTTTTAAAATTTTTGGAAATGTCCGAATGATTGAGTTTGAATAAAAGTTAAAAGTTTTGAGAGGGTAAAGAATTATTGTGGGATAAAGAGCGAAGAATTTTAGTTTCGTTTGTGATCAGCAGCAGGACGACATTCATCGTAGACTAGACGATTAAGCAGTATTTCCGAATCGAATGAAACAATTAAATTCTCTCTTCTTCGTATTTTTGACTCACATTGGTTTTAACAATATCAAAATCGCCCCCAAAAGTTTCAATATCTAACCTATGTTATTTATAATATAGTAGTTGCGTACTGCCAACATAAGTTTATGTATTTTTTCGTTTCACAAGGCGTCATACATGCACTATCTTTAATATTTGGCAAATGCTTACTCAGCTATTGAATAATGTGATTTTAGTCGAA
Organism: Mermis nigrescens; assembly: GCA_036768485.1. Taxonomy (NCBI): domain Eukaryota; kingdom Metazoa; phylum Nematoda; class Enoplea; order Mermithida; family Mermithidae; genus Mermis; species Mermis nigrescens. The sequence continues at coordinate 130,230 of JAVLUZ010000786.1, forward strand.
ATGCTGTTGATGCTTTTCGTGTGAGCGTAATCCACGCTCGACAGCAAGTTCGTTCTCCGGTCACAAATATTGCTCGCACATCATTTTTCCATATCAAGCGCGCGAATGTTTGGCTCTGTGCCGTCACAAAACAAAATGTCAATGCTGCGATGGTTTTTGAGTTTTTGAACAAGTTTGCCGACACTATGCAGGCCTACTTCGGCAAGCTTCACGAAGAGAATGTCAAAAACAACTTTGTTCTGATCTACGAATTATTGGATGAAGTTTTTTGCAAAAATGCATTGATGAGATTTCTTTTATCGAAGTCGATTATCCATCCTCAACCCTTGAACTTTGATTTTTCTGCATGCAGATCTGGCTCTTAAAATTTCCTTACTTCTGCTCTTCTGCTAATTTCCTTTGTGATTCTTAATTATAAATCGGCTACTGTCTTCTTTAGACATGCAAAGCATTAGCATTCTGGGGTGAAGTTTTAGAATGTCTTTTATTGGCTTAAAAACGGTGGATACGCGTGAAATATATAATTTTTCTGGCTTTTGCAGATGATGTTTTATCTTTCTACGAGCGTAAAAACATCGAAAAAATTTCAAAATATATCAGAAGAATTCTAATAATTTGAACAAATTATAGTCGAAAAATGAGTATATGGCGCGAAACGTCTTATGAGCAAAATGATCAGCTAAAACCGCTTGAACAACACCTTTTCTATGAGTTTTTTCTTGAAAATCGCGAAGTTAGGGAAGTTTGAAAAATAAAGGGGTGAACCCTTCAGTCGCTAAATTCACCTTCCCTAAATCAGGTATGGTATTCTTAAAAGTACGCATAATCCGAAAGTTTGAATTCATGATCACTCGTGTTAGTGTAACATTCTTACTTCGTCTACCGTCTATTTCCATATGATTTTTCAAACGTGAATGCAGATTTTATTTTGGTAATCCTCCGCGTTTTCGCAATTTAGAACAATGCAGAAGATCGTGATCACGGTTTTTTTGTATTCGGCAAAGATTTTCCCGACGCACAAAGAGTTATCGGGATCGTGTTTGTACGATGTACAAAGATTTTTGGGAAGACAAAAATTACAAAAAAGGTCTAAAATTCGCAAAGCAATTCGGCGCTTCGCGCCGAAATGAGTAATTATGTGTTTTATATATCTTTATAATGGCAGAAATTGCATTTCAAAAGGAAAAATGTAAAATTTTTCGGAGCTTCGCGCCGTTTTAAGGCGATTCTTCATGATTTTTGCCCTTAGAGACCCAGAAATTAGCTAAAATACGCTACCAAAGGTCGAAAAACTAAAAAAATCGCTACTGTACCATCGGGCATACACGGGTACCCGAATCCCCTAATATAAAATTTAAAATTAGCACTGCAGTTATGCAATATGTGCTAAGAATTGAATTAGAAACCTAGAAACATATTGCTTCTAAAGTGCGACTGAATCACAATGTAAATGTGATTTGATATAATCGACCGTAAAATGTTAAATAGCGAGTCTGTTAATATTTCCTATTATCACAATATATCGTGCATCCCGTCTAGGCATATTCCATTATTCAGCTCTTTAGTTACATTATTTTATTTGTGCCGAATTCTTCTTATTCTTCATTGTAAACAAATTTAAACAAGAAATCATCTGTTAGCGACGCTTTTTTATAATGCATTCACTTCTGTGACCATTATATAAATTTAAACTGCAACTTTTATTCACATCGTGCGCGCAACTGTTTTAGTTAGACCTGGTTCAAAGCCTATCGATGTTCCAAATGCAGTCAGCCATAGGCGTAGCCAGGGGGCATTGGGGGTACCTGCCCCCCGAAATTTTTCAGAAAATATTGTTGATTTTTTTGTTGCAATAATGTATGTCCAGAAAACTGAGTTCAAAAAGGCAAAAACGTCAGAATTTTCCGCGCCGAGTCATAATTATTTATTGCTATATAGATCCAACAAATTTAAAAGATTGAATCAGCTAAAATAATCCAGCCCTCCACATCACTTTATTAATTTAATGCACTATTTGTTCGTTTAATGAAACTGCGCATGCTTGTTGAGCATGATAGTAAAAGTGCGAAAATGATTGTGAGCCAGTTTGTCTATTCTCTGCTTTGTTTGTCTTTTGTGTACCAGTTTGTCTATTCTTTGTTTCGTTTATCTTTCTTTACAAGGACACATAATCCTATTTTAATTGGAAGGAATGGCCAAATTTTCTTATGTTTTTGCGCATTTCTTGTTCTATGAACTGCATTTTGTTAATTAGAAGGCCACAAATGGGCCTGAAAACGGTAAGAACAAAATTTTTATGGATACATCTTTCTATATCTTATTGGCAGCGACCCGTTGCTGCGCTACGTACCTAGCAGAGGTCGAAAAACGCATTTCAGATCAGTTTGTGCAATGTAGGAGTTCATCAATTTTAAGTGTTTCTGGGCTTGCTACCGAACCGAGATTTGGCCGATTTTTCGAAAATTTTAACCTTACTATTTAACATTAAAATGTTTTTTTACAAAATTTTCCGGGACTCTGCCCCGGATCCCGCTCGCCACCTCAGACGTCCCGCAGCCATAAAATCTCGTTGTACATGTGCAACGAGATTTTAGGGAGAACAAGCCATGTAAAAGGGTTCGGAATTTCTAAAAATTTCCGGCGTTTCGCGCCGGCATCTATTTGTCTGCTTTATATGATTTAAGCGTTATAAATTGAGTTTAATGTGCAAAAACGTCAAAATTTTCCGGCGCATAGCGCCGCCAGTTACTGTTCTTTCTCTTTGTAAAGCTCCAGCATTGCGTTTAAAAGCCTGAATCACTCAAAATATCTTCAGTCAAAGTTAGTAATTCGCAGTTTTCTTGTTAGAAGCTTGAATTGTCAAAACTGTTTTGTACAAATTTGATAATTTTCTGCTCTATCAGATTATTAGTATTCACAGAGCTACAAACTGTTAAGGGTGGAAAAAATGACTAAATTTCTTAACACTTTGCGCCACTTATGAATTCCGAACTGTTTGTCAATAGAAAGGCCGTAAATTCTACACGAAAACGTTTATGCCCCCCGAACCAAAATTCTGACTACGTCTCTGCAGTCAGCTCCAGATAGACTTAGACTTGTTTTTGAATAAATTTTCATTTCCGATTGATTTCAAAATTGCTTTTCGTCAATGTGTTTTCCTGCTTCAAATGTTTTAATGACGCTATGAAGATACAAAACCTGCTTCACAATTTTTGGCTTTGAATTATGAAAATGACTTAAATTTCATTAAATGCATACGAATTCTTCAGATTGAAGCCTTGATTTTATTTAATCTTGCACAAATTTTTCAATAATTTTACTGCTTAAATATCACTTTGCCCTAGACCTCACTGTCAACCGTAAATAAACGATGTTCACTGCATTCTCTTTTATCTAAGGTCCTACCCGGGTATACCCGGGTTACCCGGAATCTACCGATCGGGTACCCGGGTAATGAAATAGCCGGGTACCCGGGTAGTAAAATTTGCAAAGTGTGCAGCTCTAATTATAGTACGCAAAAATTTGCATGTACAAAATGTGCGAAGACTTTTGGGGACCATCTTTGTACATGTAAAAACGGACCTTGTACAAAAAAACACTGATCGTGATATCAGCAAGAATAGTATTATAACTGTTCAAATAAATATTTAAATTAAAAATTTAAATAATATCATATTTGTACATACATGATATATGCATGTATATCGAATAGCACTTTTTGCTGCACTGAAACAACTTATCCTAGGCATGAGTGACATTCGGCGGATATTTTGTAATCTAGTGACATGATAGTCATTCTCATCCTTCATTTAGACTTCAATCACATATAGATAGGCGAAGGAGCTTTTTAATTATTATTTTGAGCATTTGGTACATTAGATGTTGAGGTATCATCCATCTATCAGGATTTCTTAAAAATATGTCCCTTACGTTATTTTCGGTCTGAAATTTATTACTCGGGCCATGATGCAGCGCTAAACGATGTTCAGTAGTATATCTGCAACCGCCAGTGCAAGTAAATACGCTTATTTTTCGAGGAATATATTGTTCAAGTCATTCATTTATCCGAATCTTTTCCTTCCATTATTTTGTGCGTATTTAGTGAATGATTCGGGTCATACATGTAAGACAGGGATGGGGAACTCCCCCACCGGTCGTCCCCCATCCCCCCAAAGCCGGACCGATTTGTGAGAAAAATCGAATTTTCAGGCCGTTTTAAGGTGTTTTTGGCCAAAAATGGTAGGTCAACTCATAACCATACGTGTGCAGCACCGAAAATTTTGCGAGGGGTTGCAAGAGTTTTCAAAGGTCAAAAGATGGCCTAGAAAATGGTGGTATGGCGAAAAACACCATTTTTCAACGTTTCTCATCGAGCACTATCCATTGGCATCCGAAAAATTGCGAAAAAAACAGAAAAAATTTTTAAAAATCGAATTCTGGGGGGTAATTTGGTTTCTGGGGGTATTTTGGTTTCTCAGGGGGTTCATACCCCAAACCGTTCCACGCCCAAGTGTGGTCATAACCCCCTAAAACTGGCTGGAACCCCCCAATTTTGAGCCTTTACATGTATGATTTGAGTATGACTGCACATTGGGAAGGGTGAGTGGGGGTATAACCCCCGCTGAAGGCTCTAAAAGTTATCCACTGTTGATTTTATTTAATTTCATTGATATTTTTTTCGATTTTATTTTCGATTTTTTTCGATTTTTCGATTTTAACCTCTCTCTGGTCAACTATGTGCATCTATGATAAGAGTCTTTCCATCGCTCTTATTCTTTGTTTTTAGGATTTGGAGTAGGGATCTAAACTAGAAATATTTACTCAGAGACCCTAGAAAGACAGAAAGAAATTTTCTGGGAAAATAGGCTAAATTAGGATAAGAAATGGACCAAACCATAAAGTGGTTAAGATCAACCAGAAACGATCAAGTAGAGCAGTTTTCCCACTTCTTTAATGTCTATAAAAACTCAGAGGCCAAAAAGCACACCCCAAATGATCTGATCCGCAGATCAGATTCCGAACCCCTCCGATCGACCATTCTGTGCAACTTAGCGCTAGTTTCAAGTTTTCCTTTGTCAGAAGTTTTGGATTTCGGCTATCCACAAAATACGGATTCTGGAGTGCTGAAGTCTATGATTACGCAGCAAGGTGTTCGTTCCGCGGTAAGTTTTCGATTAATATCTTTTATTTCAGTTGTTGAGTGGCTTGTTTACTACATTTTAATCACGTATTTTGACCAAATAATAATGTCGGTCGGCATTCATTGGATATATTTAGGCAGTCCTTCAAGACACTATTCTGGATATATTTTTGATGTTAAATAATCAATTAGGGTATTATTTATACGAGTACTAAGTTTAATTACTTCTAATCATGTATACTCGTATAAGCGTAACCAGTGGTGGTATCCCAACTTTTCCAAGAACAGTCAAAAAAGGTCCGAAAATTTGCCCATAACGCGCGAAATGGCGTTTTTTCCGGTGTTTTATATTGTATTCCTTTACATAAAATCACTTTTGACGCAATAATCTTTCTTAGAATTTTAGAATTTTCGACAATTTTGTGCGGAAAAATCATTAAATTTCTTTGACTTTAACAAAAACCTGGCGCGAAGCGCCGGAAAAATTTGTGCAATTAAGGTGGATAGACGTCTAGAAGCATGATATACTGCTTGATTTCCTGAATTTATAGCATTTGATGCGAAACATCGACATTTTTAATTTAAAATAGAGGAAAACTATGCAAAAATAGCTGTTTATGCTGTTAAAATTGCTTTGAAACCTACATGAACAGAAAATGGCTTCCAGGCAGTGATTTTTGTACAAGGTCCGTTTGTACATGTACAAAGATGGTCCCTAAAGGTCTTAGTGCATTTTGTACACACGAATTTTTGGGTACTATGATATAGTACGGTAGCGACTTTAGTGTGGTAAAAACAGAGTTGTTCGACCTTTGGTAGTGTATTTTGGCTAATTCCTGTTTTAATGAGGGCAAAAATCACTAAGAATCGTCTTAAAACGGCGCGAAGCGCCGAAAAATTTGAAATTTTTCCTTTAGAAATGCGATTTCTGCTATTATAAAGATATATAGGACATACAATTACTCATTTCGGCGCAAAGCGCCAAAACTTTTCGCGAATTTCAGACCTTTTTTGCAGTCTTTGTCTTTTCAAAAATGTTTTTGAATATACAAAGACGGTCCCGAAAAGTCTTTGTACATCGGGAAAAATCTTTGCCAAATACAAAAAAAAACTGTAAAGTAAATAAATGTCATTAATAGGTATCATCCGGCGCTTAGCGCCGTAAAAATTGCCCGCCCCTTTAAATCCGCCCCTGAGCGTAACAACCCTTTTCCATTTAAAGTGTCTTTTTTCGCCATTTAGTTAAAATGCAGACAATTATGTAAGTGTGGGATAGAAGTTACATAGCTACACGAGAGTGTTGTAAAGTACTAGAGAATGTCTATTGCCTTTTGATTTGATAACATGCCAGCTGAAATCATTAGAGAAAAATACTGAAATCGATTAGATCACTTTCACTTTCAGATTCCTCAAAAATTTGTGGAAGATTAATAAAATTCGGATCGAAATGAAACATTCTAATGAGAACTGTGCCACACACATGGTTTTAGTTGCTTTAACTGAGTCAATAAGTCGAACAGATATGTACATGAAGTGAAGATGCGCGGGGACTGAGAGGTTTTCCACTTTTCTCCCCCATCCCTGCTAAAAGTTTTCACCCGCCCCCCCCCCGCAAAAAATTTTTGACCGCCAGAATTTTTGACGTTCCCGAAAAAAGTCGCAGAAAATGTCATGTTTTAAGCCTTTGAGCGATCTTTTAATTATAAAATTCTATTTTTTCGGCGCGTCGCGCCAAACTGATATTTTGGGCTATATTTTGTATAATTTTATTGAATTTTTATTTAAATTTTTTCATGTTTTGATCGTCCAGAAGAATGAGCATCATTGGAAACGTCAGAAAATTGTTTTTGACGCCTACTTATCGTTTTTGAGCTCAAGAAGGCTCTGTAGAAATGCTTATTGATCTCAACCTCTAGAATTCCCATGCTGTGCATGATAATATGAAAGTAACCTTGTTTGAATAAAATTTGAAATAATGAAACCAGTTATACATATACTCAGGGGCGTAACCAGGATTTTATTTCGGGGGGCCCAAAATTTTTGATGTCCTTTATCTCGGGAACTATTAGGGGATACGCGAAAATAATATCATTTTTGAGCGTTTCTCGACGAGATCTATGCCATGGTGAAAAAAAGTTGAATTTTCTTGCTCGATTTCAAACTTGGATATCAAAAATCTATCTTTTAACCTATTGGTTAGACTAATTTCTCAATATCAAGTTAAAGCTTGACTCCAAAACATTTCGAAATCCTTTTCTTTGCATTTAATTTTGCGGTTTTGCAAAGAAAACTAATGCAGAAAATAATAAATTGGTGCGAAGCGCCGAAAATGTATGACATATTCGCTATTTTTTAGTCAAATTTGGGCTTCTAAGGTAAGAAAAAAGATAGAAAAGAAGAAATCCGGCGAATTTTGAGTTTTGAAGCTAAAAAGTGTGCTAAAAACGCATTTTGGCTGTCCTTTTAGTTGACTTTGAGAATTTTTAATTTTTCGCTTTGGGGGATCCTTGTGAAAAATGAAAATTTTTTTTTATTTCGGGGGGAGCGCATATACTTTATCACACATTCCCATAGGGGGACTTCAGGGTTCAAGACTCGAATCACTGTCAGACGAGAACTATCAAACATTTTCTGCATGATTTTCGAAAACGAAAAATGCCAAATGTTTTTAGCGCTTCGCACCGACTAGTACATTTCTGTTTTGTTTACCCAATAAATGCCTAGAATGGAGTTAATATGATCTAAAAAGTCAAAATTTTCGATGAATTCTCATATTTTCCTACTTACAAAAGTGACGAAATTAATCAGAATTGAATGGATATATTGCTCAAAAATGCAGTTTTTTTAAAGTAAAACATATGATGTAGGGCGTACTTTTAACCACTTTTTATATTTGACCTGCAAAAAGGCTAGAACTCTAAATTTAGTGGTTCTAAATTTTGGGATTTCACCCTCTGAGCTTCCGACCTTGGGAAATTATGTACGTTATGATTTGAAAAGTACTGTTCTTTTCTAATCTGCTCTTTTATCTATGCTGCTCAGTCAGTGGTAAGTTGACTTAATTTGCCTAAGTTTGCTTTATAATTTTATAATTTGTCTAGCTACTCAAAGTTATTGCGCTTTATCTTGCTGAAATTCAGTGACAATATAAATTCTCATCTAATATCCTGATTGCTCTAAACAGTATAATTGTATTTTAGTGATTCTATTAAGGTATGTTGCGACCACAAATGTGATCATGGAGATCTAGGGGTACACACCCCTTTAGAAGTTGAAAAACCTCGCAGATTCCAGAATTTTCTTGCTGCCCATGTATGGTTGCGACACGCACAGCATGGGAATTTTGGGGAGGGGGTGAAATTATAAAGTGCCTTTTTTGGGTTCAAAAATGATAGGTACGCATCAAAAACATCGTTTTTAAGCGTTTCTGTTGATGCTCTATCTTTCTAGAGCATAAAAACATAGAAAAACAATCAAAAAAGTCGGAACAAATTGAGCAAAATATAGTCAAAACATGAGTATAATGGCACGAAACGCCGGAAACTTGGCACTTTTGAGCAAGTAGATAGCTAAAAATGCTTAAAAAACATCTTTCCTACGAATTTCTATAAAATTTTTTAGAACTTTCAAACAATCACCAATTCTGGAGAAAGGTGAAAAAATCTTTGCGGGCTAAATATTTTTAGGGGGGGTGAAATCCCCCTTCCAAACCCCTTCCCCCAAGATCATGTATGGTTGCAACTAGTGATCGACCGGGGCGACTTTTTTGGCCGGGGCCGGGGCGGTACCGGGGCTGAAGAAAATCTCCGGGCCGGGGCCGGGGTCCGTGGCTGGCCGGGGTCAGACAAGGAAAATATTATTGCATGACACATTTACTTGGGGTGGGCATAGGAAAAGAAATAATGAGCGACTACCTCATTTAGTAGTAAATGGCAAGCGCAAAGTTAGGTGCGCCTTTTTATATCAAGTTTTATTACTATTTATGTCACAAGAAACAAATTTAGTCTAGTGTTTCATTGTCTGAATCATCAGTAAAGTCTATGTCGCTGCTATTAGCACACTCTATATCATTTGAATCTTCGCTACTGCTACTGCTGCTATAGCGATTGGATGCAATAGGTATTGGATGTAATAAATGAGACATCACACATTCCCATAAGGGGAGGGGTATAACCCCCTCAGGGTCCAAGACACAAGTGACTGTCAGACGATTTTTGGTGAAAACCTTTTGAATTTCTTGAACTTAATTTTTTAGTATGACAAAAGTGTACCTAACTATTAGAATTTCACGAAGTGATACATTATTTTACAATGTGAGCTAGAGTAAATAGATAAACTATCACTATAAAACATGCATGTAATCCCTTAAAATTTTATGAGGGTCCCTCAGCATACATGTAACGGCTGGAAATCTAGGGTAGGGGTCCTCGCCATTTTTAGAAGGAGGGGGTTAGCGACACATAAAAATAGCCAAAAAAGCGCAGGTTTTCGCCAAAAAATAGGGAAGGGTGGTCAAATATTTTCTGACTTTCAAGGAAGTTGGGGGCTTCAAAGCGTGGATGGGGGATGGCCCAAACCCCCTGTCACATGTATATTTCTCGGCCATTTTCAGGGTAAGGAGGGTAAGTGGCTCCATTTCTTGCAGCCGCTTACCCCTGAAAATCTTTAAAATGGTAGAATTTGCAATAAGGAATTTTACACCTTCTTACAGTTTTTGTTCTTCAAAAATCTTTGTACATCAGCAAAAATCTTCGCCGAATACAAAAAGACCGTGCTTCTAAAGGTGATAATTCGACCTGAATTAAGTTGATTATATTAGTTCGGCGCGAAGTGCCGAAATTTTTATGAGCTTCTGATTGAATTCAAACATAAAACTCGACTGAGAAAGCTAAAACAACTTGTACTACAAAATCAGAAATATTACGAAAATTGTAATATGCGAATTAAATCTTGTAATAAGCAACACTGCGCTTAGAATGGAAAAATGGAAACATGTTAAATATTCAGAAACCCAAAAATTAGCCAAATACACTACTAAAAGTCGAAAAACTATGTTCTACCACACTGAAATCGTTACGATACTATATAAAAGTATACAAACAAAAATGTGCATGTACAAAACAGTGTTTTTTTGTACTCGCCAAAGATTTTTCCTAATGTACAAAGACTTTTCAGCACTATCTTTGTATATGAACAAAGATTTTTGGAAAGATAAAAACTGTAAAAAGGTGTAAAATTCCAAAAAATTTCCGGCTCTTCGCTCCGATATGGAAAATTGTCTGTCCTATATATCTTTAAAATGGCAAAATTTGTATTTAGAATGGAAAAATGTCAAATTTTTAGGCGCTCGCGCCGTTTTGAGACAATTTTAGTAATTTTTTGCGTTAGAAACCCAGAAATTAGCTAAAATATACAATCAAAAGTCCAAAGACCCTGTTTTACCACACTAAAATCGCTACTGTACCATATTATAGTAACCAAAAATTTGTGTGTACAAAATGTGCAAAGACTTTTGGGGACCATCTTTGTACATGCACAAACGGACCGTGTACAAAAAAACACTGGTACAAAATGTACAAAGGCTTTTGGGTACCATCTTTGTTCATGTATATACAAAGGTATACATTGTACAAAAAACACTGTCACATACTGATAGTATGCGAAAATGTGTACAGTTTAAAGATATATTTATATAATATAGCTACTAACATTTGTTAGCTCATACAAAGACCTTTTCGGAGATCTTTGTACAAGCAGAAGAAGCTCGTGCAACAAAATAGAGTCGGCTAATAATAGTCCACCACTTAATTTTCTGGTCCTCGAATTTGGGATTTCACCCCTCCCTCAACTCTGGACCTTTGGGAACAATTTGAGACATATTTAGTTTATCGGATCGGACGCAATTCTGCAGCGTATTTTACATTCGCCTATCATTAACCGCCGTCCTAATAACTGTTACACATGAAACGCTTTTAAAGCACGCGGTTCCCATTTAATTAAATGTAAAAGTGTTTTTTGTAAAAATAGTTTGTTGAAAACGTACAATTTCCAACTAGAAATTGAACGTATTTGTCAACTCTAAATCTTTTATGCCATAGCTATGAATGGATGAGTTAAAAGTAGCATTTAGTTTAAATAAGCTATGTGGAGGAATCGAAAACATGCAGATTTTACTGAACATTCATTCAGTAAAAGCTCATTTATACACAGTAGCAAAGTTATAACAAGGACAAGTAAGTATACATATAATCTAATCAGTACAGTTCTCAAAATTAACACTTGCTCATTGATAAATAAGTGCCAGTATCACAGCCTGTATATACGAAATACGAATTACACTAAATTTCTTCCCGGCCCCGGCCATTTTTTGACCTTGCCCTGGCCGGGGCCGGGAATGTTGAAAAATGGCCGGGGATTGCCGGGTCCGGGGCCCCGGTCGATCACTAGTTGCAACCACACACGGGCGTGGTGGGCGAGTTCGGCGGGGGTGGGATGGTGGGAGTAATGCACCCCAGAGTACTGTAGACCACAGAATTATATTTTAGTAAGAGTTTTGGCAATTTTACCCAAGCTGACCCCTACCTAGAATTTTATTGCTGCCCACGTATGGTTGCGACTCTTGTCTATGTGTATTTTGAAAAGCATGAGGAGAACAAGCGATTTTCTCACTCTGACTTATCTTCGTGTGACTAAAAATAATGTACTCGTAGTTTATTCTCGAAGTCATGTATGCATATAATTAATATTTGACTTCAACATTGCAAAAAATTCTACGTCAGCTTACTGTGAAAGCATTGCAAGTTACTACCTTAACCTTAAGTGAAGCGATGAGGAGGTCGAAACTGGTAGTATCGTTCAGTGATTATCAAAGGTCAGCTTCTGTCGGATGATTTAAGCCAAAATAAAGACATGTCTCTCGGGCATACATGTTCTTGGGAAGGGGCATGGCGGCACCAAAGTTCCGGAAAGGGGTGCAAGATTTTTTCAAAGGTCAAAAAATGACCTTAAAAATGGTGGTATGGCGGAAAAAACACCATTATTCAACGTATCTCATCGAGCACTATCCATTGGCATCAAAAAATTGCGAAAAAAAACAAAAAAATATAAAAAATCGAATTCTGGGGGCATTTTGATTTCTGGTGGGTATTTTGGTTTCTCGAGGTGTATAGCCCCCAAAACCCCACGCCCAGGTATGGAACGGGGGGGTTTGGGGTCTTCAACCCTCAGAAAAATTTTAACCCCGAAAAATTTTTTCAACCTTCTTTCCACGGTTTTTTTGTATTCGGCAAAGATTTTTCCCGATGTACAAAGACTTTTCGGGACCGTCTTTGTACAGGTACAAAGATTTTTGGGAAGGAAAAATTGCAAAAAAGGTCTAAATATCGCAAACATTTTCGGCGCTTCGCGTCGAAATGAGTAATTGTGTGTTCTATATATCTTTATAATGGCTGAAATTGCATTTGGAAAGAAAAATTTCAAATTTTTCGGCGCTTAGCACCTTTTTAGACGATTCTTAGTGATTTTCGCCCTTAGAAACCCCGAAATTAGCTAAAATACACTATCAAAGGTGGAATAAATCTGTTTTAACCACACTAAAATCGCTATCGTACCATATTAAAGTACCCGAAAATTTGTGTAAACAAAATATACAAAGACTTGTAGGGACCATCTTTGTACGTGTACAAACGGACCTTGTACAAAAAACTGCTTCCCTGAATTGGCGATTTTTGAAAGTTCCTAAAAATCTTCTAAAAATTTGTAGAAAATATGTTTTTAAGCGTTTTTAGCTATCGTTTTTAGCTATCAAAAGTGTCAAATTTTCGGCGCTCAGCGCCATTATACTCATGTTTTGGATATATTTTGTTCAATTTGTCCCGGCTTTTTTGATTTTTTTTCGAAAATCTTTATTACTTTTATGCTCTAGAAAGATAGAGTATCGTCAAAAACGCTGAAAAACGAAGTTTTTGACGCGTACCTACCATTTTTGGACCCGAAAAAAGCACTTTATAATTTCAACCCGCGAGAATTCTCATGCTGTGCATGTATGCTTTCAAGTACCTTACCTTTGCTTAAGTCTGACATACACATTTGCCTAATTTTATGTCCAAGGTCAACAACATCTTGTTAATCAAAGATAAATTTGACATTCAAAAGAGTGATCGAAATGTATCTTTTGCGAGAAAATGCACTCTAAAAATCCCGAATTTTTCGCCACTGGCAACAAACTCGAGTTTTTACTCCTTCCAGCCCTCACTGTTAGACTGCACTACTATTTTGTAAAGTAAATTTAATTGTTTCAAGATTACGAGGAAAATGATAATTATTTATTTTAGTATGATGATATACAATATTCTTATTAAATTCTATTATTCTCAATTTGCAAAGTAATGCATTTTGCTCACCTTAGAAGAAAATGTGATTGAAAATACTAAGTTGTGTTGTGTTGTGTTTGATGATCAGCCATTACATTTTTATTGGAATCTTTTAAATATGTTCTGATTATTCAGTAGCACCTGATCAGTGTTTTTTTTGTACTTGGCAAAGATTTTTCCCGATGTACACAGATTTTTCGGGACCATCTTTGTACATGTACAAAGATTTTTGAGGAAAACCTAAATTGCAAGAAAGGTCTGAAATTCGCAAAAGTTTTCGGCGCTTTGCGCCGCAATGAGTAATTGTAATTATCTGTATAATGGCTGAAATTGCATTTCAAAAGGAAAAATGTCAAATTTGTCGGCGCTTCGCGCCGTTTTAAGACAGATTCTTAGTGATTTTTGCTCTTAGAGACCCAGAAGTTAGCTAAAATACACTACTAAAAGTCGAACAACTCTGTTTTCACTACACAAAATCGCTACTATACCATATTATAGTACCCAAAAAATTTGTGTGTACAAAATGTACAAAAGATTTTTGGGAAGACAAAAACTGTAAAAAGGCGTGAAATTCCCAAAAATTTTTCGCCGTGATTGTTTGTCCTATATATCTTTAAAAGGACAGAATTTGCTTTAAGAATGGAAAAATTTCAAATTTTTCGGCGCTTCTCGCCGTTTTGAGACAATTTTTCGTAGATTTTGGCGTCAGAAACCCAGGAATTAGCTAAAATACACTACCAAAGATTGAAAACCCTGTTTTACCACACTGAAATCTCTACTGTACTATATTATAGTACACAAAACTTTGCATGTACAAAATGTACAAAGTTTTTTGGGACCATCTTTGTCCATGTACAAACGGACCTTGTACAAAAGAAAAACATTGCACCTGATTTATTTATAACTTGTTTTTTAAGACTAAAGAAGAACAAGCGCAGATAACTTCTCAAGTGACGGGGCAAATTGGTTGGCGTCGAGAGGGAATAAAATACCGACGAAACGAATTATTTTTGGATGTCATTGAATATGTGAATCTACTCATGTCTCAGCAAGGTTTGTTATTGCATTCAATAATATGTCTCTGTTCAGAACAATCGTGACAACTCGATAAAATTTACTAAGTTATAAAAAAACGTTTGTGTGCGATTTTTTAGAAGCAGTGTGTAGAATTGCTTGCTTGCCGATAATTTTTGCATTATTACATATGTTGATCCTTAACTACGAGTACATACATACCTTGGGTTTGCGAAATTCTTAAACATGTCTTGTTAAATTGAAGTTTTAAGAAATGAATATTGTATGTTTAGTCAATTTGACGAGTTAGCAGCGAATGTGCATATGGCTAGCACAGTTTAGTGTCAAAAATCAAAAATGTCGAAATCTGCCGAAATTTTAGGGAAAAATGTTATTCAGTGTTTGGTAATGTAATCCTACGAACACTGACGACATAATCACTCTTTGATTAAGATACTCTCTTCTCGATACCGGCCTTGTATTACAAATTTTCTAATAGCTTCCAAAAGTTTGAGATAAGTTCGCAGAAAGGGTGTTGTATCAATCGTTCTTAGCTATATATCTGTTTGATCGAAAGTGGCGAATTTTCGGCGCGCTATGTACTCATTTTTGATTGTATTTTGTTCAATTTGTTCGAGTTTTTTGTTTTTTTTTTCTCTGATTTTTCATGTTTTTATGCTCTAGAAAGATAGACATCGTCAGAGACGCCAAAAAACGATGTTTTTGGCTCGTACCCACTATTTTTAAGTCTAAAAAGGCACTTTAAAGTTTCACCACCTCCTGAATTTCCATGCTGTGCATGTCTGCTGATGACCCTAAGCAGACTTGCTAATGCGAGGATCACTTAGAAAAAGGAAGACTGCAAATCAAGGCTTACTCACAGACCAAGCTTGTCCCTCTGGCCGTGTTGCAGCACATAAAATTTAAGATTTATACTTTATAACACACATTTTTATAGGGGGGTGTGAGCGGGAAGTATTACCCCTTTAGGGTCCAAGACTCAAGTCACTGTCAGACGATTTTTGGTAAAACCCTTTGAAGTTTTTTGAATTTAATTTTTACTTTGGCAAAAAGGGCACTTAAGTATTATAATTTCATGAAGTGATACATATTTTTGAATGTAAGCAAGAGTAAATAGACAAACTATCAGTATAAAACATGCATGTAACAGCTCAAAATTTTTGGAGAGGGTGTTCTCGGCATACGTAAAACGGCTAGAAATTTCGGATAGGGGTCCCTGCCCATTTTTAGAAGAAGGGGTTATCGACTCCAATGTTAGGCCAAAAATGGCAAAAACACCTAAAAATAGCCAAAAAAGCGCAAGTTTTCGCCAAAAATGGGGGAGGATGGTCAAAAATTTTCTGACTTTGAATGGATGCAGGGCGTAAAAGCGTTGGTAGGGGATCGGTAAAACCCCTTTTACATTTATGTTTCTCGGACAGCCATTTGGGAGGGGGTAAGCGGCTCCGATTTTTGGCCAGAAGTGGCAAAAACACCTGGAAATAGCCAAAAAGCGCAAGTTTTCGCCAAAAATAAGGGAGCTTGGGTCAAAATTTTCTGACGTTGGGGGTTCTTGGGAGAACTTCCAACCTTTAGTGGGGAATTTGCTAAAGCCCCCTGTTACACGTATGTTTTTCGGCCATTTTAGGGGAGGGGGTAAATGACCAATTTTTGGCCGAAAATCGCAAAAAAGTACCTAAAAATGCCCAAAAATGCAGGTTTTCGTCAAAAATCGATTTCAACCCGTGCATTTATGTATTTTTTCGGAGCCATCCTTATGCAATGTTTAAATACTTTCTGGGGCAAAGTGATAATAATTTTAACGAAATTCCAAAAGTTTTCGGCGCCTTGCGCAAAATATCGCTAATATACTGTATTAAACTTCAAAAAGGCATTAAACACTACGAAATTAATATTTGTGTAATATAGGCATCTTTATGCAGATCCGAATATCTTTTGTATCTACTTCTACTGTTTTCAAACATTTTATGCAAAAATAAGTACTATTTAACAAGATATAATTGGCATATTACAATTTCTGTACTATTTCTGATTTTGTAGTACAAGTTGTTTTAGCTTTCTAAGTGAAGTTTCATGTGTAAATTCTATCAAAAGCTCATAAAAATTTCGGCGCTTCACGCCGAACTAATATTATCAGCTAGATTCAGGCCGAATAATCACATTAGGACTGCATGCGGGTCGCAGGTCACACATTGGTAGTTTGTAAAAATGTGTATATTTAATAATATATTTATCTAATATATCTGCAAAAATTTGTCCGCTCATCCAAAGACTGATCTCTGCACATGCACCAAGAAGCTCGTACAAAAAGCTGTGTCGGTTTATAATAATACACCGCTTATATAATTTACTGGTCCCATATTTTAGAATTTCACCCTCCCTCAACTCTGGACATTGGAAACTATGCTTTATGGGACCCCTTTTATACCCTGCTTATCTATGTCTAAGAGCATTGATTAATTGCCAATTCACGATGTAAACTTATTACTTTCAATATTCAAGATTTGCTTTCGTACATCATATTTTGCTGGCGTATAATTTAATACTTAAA
The DNA here is from genome assembly GCA_036768485.1 of Mermis nigrescens. Taxonomy (NCBI): domain Eukaryota; kingdom Metazoa; phylum Nematoda; class Enoplea; order Mermithida; family Mermithidae; genus Mermis; species Mermis nigrescens. The sequence goes on from JAVLUZ010000786.1 coordinate 147,328, forward strand.
TTCGTCGAGTTCTATACGTGCATTTGTAACCTATTATGCTTTCGCATTAGCGTAATCAGTCGAATGCATTTTTATGTTTTCGAATTTTATTTAATGTTTTCCTTAGATGCTTGCTTGTCAGGAGCCCAATGACGGCTGTGATTGCTTAATGATATTTCAATAATTGCAGGTCAAGTTTTAAGTGCGCATGTGGCTGGCAAAGTAATGATGAAAAGCTACTTAAGCGGCATGCCAGAATGTAAATTTGGCATCAATGATAAACTGACAATGGATATTAGGGCGAAATCGACTAGCGACGACCCAAACAGAGCGTGAACTCATTATTCTATTAATTTTTCATACTTTGTTTGCAAAGTTATTTGCGGATTCTTATTTCTCGTGCATATTTTAACATTTTCTGAAATAGCATGATTGACCGAAAAATGCTTAATCTAATTATAATAACTATTAAATTAGCTCAAAATTTTCACGCAACCATGTTTTGAAGAACCACCTAATTTTATGTCGTTTTTAGTTCAAATTGGAGAATTTCCATTCTGCTTTCAAAACATATAGGTAGGTATCTAACCAGATTATTTTCTCATTCATGCATCACAAAAACTAATTACAATACATTTTTGCTGTTTAATCTTTGCGTGATTAGAATTTCGCTGGAACCATTTTTATGAGATTTTTATATCAAGAGTAGTTATCCTTTTCCGATTGGGGCAACTGGCATTTTATATATTTATATTAACAATCAAAAAATATATCGTTTTTTCCCTTGAAACCTCAGTTACGATTGAACATGACAAAAAAGTTTAAACATGCATTATTTTTGGGTAAAGAATGAAACAATTTCGGAAGACTGAACTTTTTTATCACCCTCGAAGCTCGACACCTTTCTTGCAGACATGTGACAGCTAGAAATTGTGGATGGGGGTATACATGCACCTGCTGTTTTTTAAACAAAAAATTCGATTTTTTTCTTTAATATATAATCGGCTAAAAACTGCCTATACTTTGTGTACAAACTTGTACAAAGATTGTTCCAAAAATCTTTGTGCGAACCTCAAAATTTTTGTCGCGTACAAAAAAAGGTGCATGCACATATCTAGTCAAACAAAATGTACTAAAAATGCTTAAAAGGGCGGTATCACCGCGCAAAAGCGTGTAAGTAGGCTATTTTGATCATTTTCGTTAGCAAATAAGGCGTAAACACTAAATTTATTGGTTTGGATCCTTTCTGCCGACCCTGACTTTACGCATCTATTTGTGTGTTAAGTCGACCAAAGAAGGTAAATGACTTTCAGTATTTAGCCAAAACTGGTAAAAAAGCACCTAAAAATGGCCTAAACTCGCTAATTTTTGTAATTAATCGGGGAAGGGGCTAGTGGAAAATTTCTGCTTCGAGGAATGGAGAGAACGATCGACTTTGAGTGAGCGATCTTCCCATCTTCGTGCTTCACTTGATCAGTTTCTTAATATTCATATAATTTGACATTTGAGGTAACCAATATTGATCGAAATGGGACGTTTTGGCGCCGCCGTTTTGGCGCCACACTCTTTGTAATATTATTAATTATTTAAATTTCATTTATGATAAAGTATATTACAGATTCTGAAAGCCCATATAATTCTCTACGTGATGGTATAAATTACTTTTAGAATATATTTGAATTTAGTGAGATAATTAAATGCATCTAAAAATACACTGGATTTTCTACAGTTTTTCAGTCCTACTCAAATGAATACTCATCGAATCGAAAAGAACAATATGCTATTTTGCAGCTTGTATAACCTGCTTTCTGAACATATAATGTATTTTAAAATTGATTCAATTAGAATAATTTATATGTAAGTTGCTGGCGCCAAAACGTCGTAGACCCAATATTGATGGCCCAACTCGCACGTACGTGATCCCCTTTCTTCATCGCAAACTTATATTCTCGCTCTGTTATTGTCTCTGTCTATATGAATGTGCTTTTTATAGCTAGTACATGTACATATGTTAAGGGATAATTCTTGAAGTTTATTTAGTTTGTTGCCTTTTTGATGGTCGGAAATTTTTTACTATACTAAATGAGATATTTCAGTTAAGTTTAAATAGCTTACTGTGCTTTACTGCTTTCGTCATGACCATTTTTCTGTAGTGTATTCGCGATTGCAGGAACTTTATATCATTAATATTTATTATCCTTTTTCGTACGTACTAGGCCAGAATTTTATTTCGTAGGAGGGAGGCGACTTTGTCAAATTCACATATCTTTTGAATAGTTCGGAGGTACAAGCCCGTAAATAAAGACATTTTAGTGTTTCTGAAAGAGGTCTGTGCAATAGAGTAAAAAAGTTTACAAACTTTTTTGCTACATTTTTTAGAATACCTTTTTTGTGTATCTATCATTTAAACTAGCTGATTTTTGCATGTCTGACCGTTGCTCGACTCAGGAAGGTGTGTAAATTTTTATCTTCAAATCAAATCAAATCAAAAGTTTATTTGTCATCAAACGGAAAAATGGGCAAATAATTATCGACATCAAAACACGCGTGTTATTCTTCAATTACACGAGAAAAATTTTTGATACATACATTATATAATTCCGAACAATACCCAAACAACTACCTGCGTGCATAAATTACGGTTTAATTAATGCGAATAATATTAAATCTGGACTAAAAAGTTCGATAGACAAGGACACGTAAAGGCCAATTAGAAATGCGCTTACTTACGGCCCTGAAGAAAAGCATCAAAATCAAGAGTTTTCAATCTCATCATAAACGCTTTCGAGTTAGGAGCTTGTATAACATGCTCAGGCAAAGAGTTCCATACAGAAACAATTCGATTACAAAATTCATATTTTCTAATGTTCAGATTTGATTTGTTTACAATTAATAATTGATAATAAAAATAAGTAATAATAATAATAATAGTAATAATAATAATAATAATAATAATAATAATAATAATAATAATAACTGATAATCAATTTCTGTTGCAAGAACAAACAATACTTAAATTAATAAGGCAATTTTGACATGTTCAGCATGTGCAAACCAAACCCAGACTTCTCAGGGATGTAAGCACACAGTCAGAAGTTCTTGGAGAGGTAAACAGAGTTTCCTGGGGGGTAGGTAAGTGATTACATATTTTTGTTACTTACTGTCAAATTTTAATATTTAGTTTTATTTTATTCTAACTCAGGGTCATTGCTCAAAAATGTGCTGAAAACCTGTTTTGGCGGTCGAACGACCCTTCTGAAATTTTTTTTCAAATTTCCAGGCGGACCCCGCTCCCTTGATGGATTGTTTGTAACACGTTATGTATCTTGTATGTAAGCTGTCGTACTTACGATTTGTTAGTAGTACATAGCAAATGTAACGATTACAGAAGTCGACAAGCGGTAGCAATCGACGATTGCCAATTCCATCAGTGTGTCAAATTAAGCAAATTTGAGACGGAGCATGCAATCAGCTTCATTCCACCGGATGGAGAATATGAATTAATGAGGTGAAATAATTACCCATTGCCTATTTTCAGTTGAATTAAGGGGAAAATAAGAAGATGAAAAGTTTTTATGGTTGTGCTAATAGAAAAAGGGAAAGGGTTGTTCTGAGACTGCTTTACTCGTAAATTGTTCCCGCCAGAAATTTTAACAGTTAACAATCGTAAAGTCTTGTTAAGGATTGCTACGTCTATGTTTTAATGCAGGACGTCGTCGTGTGTTTCAACAAAGCAATGCAAAATATACATCGACGTCCTGTAGCATTGGTAGAGCAAACCTTGAGCAAAACTTAAGGGTTGTTAACTGTCCAACTTTCCTAGCGAGAACTGTGCGTACTTTTAATGATACGTAGTTATAAGAAACGGGTCCAGTGTTGTATCTCGATATAGATAGCATTTCAATAGCCTGATCATGTTCAGCTTGGTCAATAACTTAGGTGGGCGGCACCAAACTTTCGGGGGAGTGTGTAATATGTTTTCAAAGGTCAAAAATGGCCTTAAAAATTGTGATATGGCGAAAAAACACCATTTTTCAACGTTTCTCATCGAGCACTATCCATTGGCATCAAAAAATTGCGAGAAAAAACAAGAAATTTCAAAAATTGAATTATGGGAGGGTATTTTCGTTTCTGGGGGTGCATTGGCTTCGGGGTGCATAACACCCACGCCCTGGTATGGTCAACAAGCATTGCGCACGCAATGCACAGGAAAACTTTATAGTTAAATTGCCGTAAATCCTTCTAGCATGACAAAATTTTCTGATCTTGGATGTACTTATTCAGTTCGCATTACAGTCAATTGTTTTTATAGCTATTGTGATTGCCCTTCAGTAGATTGTCGCTTTGTGTATTCCCTTCCTTCAACAATGCAAATTTTTCAAAATTTTAGTCCTAGCTTACGTACTTTGCGTGACCGAGTTTTGCGTTTTTTTAAATCTATGGTATTCCTAATGAGCAGACATGCACAGCATGGTGATTCCGGTGTTGGGGTCAAATTTTAAAGGGTCATATTCACACATGCATACTTGGGGGTATGGGGGCATCCCCCTACCACAACTTTTGAATGGCATACCCCCTAAGGCCATTCGCGGACCAAAGCCTATTGTTGGAATTATAGAAGAGCGCCAAACGATGCCAAGCAGTATAATCTGAAGTATTTCACGAGTGTCCATTTATTCATTCAGACACTATTTGTCCATTATTCTGTTCATATTTGATTGTCCAAGTCATTTCGTCGTTCTTATTATCATTTGTTTTCATGCAAACTCAATCACGAATATTCAGGAAGAGTAAAATACAACGAATTAAAGCATTTTTACGGTTTGTGGACGGAGGGGGGGAAGTAAGGAACGACAAATATATCTCGAAAAATCAACATAAACTTCTTTATCGCCATAATTAGCCGTAAAATTAAGCATTTACCCCCACACCCTCCGCCCCCCGAGGAAACTCAGTCCCCCTCCCAGAAGTTTTGATGACCGTGTGCATGTATGGTCTTTTTTAGGCTAAAAAATAATCGATACGCGTTAAAAACATCGTTTTCCGGCGTTTCTGACGATGCTATATTTTTAGAACATGAAAAAATGAGGAAAAATTTGAAAAAATCGGTAAATCCCAATAAATTGAACAAAACATGTTAAAACATGAGTATATGGCGTCCAAAAATCTGACACTTCTGAGCTACATGACAGATAGCTAAAAACGCTTAAAACAGCACCTTTTCTGCGAACTTCTTGAAATTTTTTTTGAAAATCGCGAATTCTGGGGATGGACTTAATAATATTCTGGGAGTGAAAACCCCAACCCTCCGATCATGTACGGTAGTGTGACGAAATGAATGTGTTTTGCTGTTACAGGTATCGGAGTACGAAAGATATTCAGCTGCCATTTCGTGTCATTCCTTTAGTTCGCGAGGTTGGCCGTACAAAGATGGAAGTTAAAGTCGTTGTTAAATCGAATTTTAAACCTTCGTTATTGGCGCAAAAAATCGAGATTCGTTTTTTGTTTTATTCCATTTCTGCTGGGTGTAGTTTTTATGTTTACATATGTGAGGTGAGGTTACGGTTTTTTTACTTCTCGGCTTGCTTTATTTGCTATTTTTTGTTTCTTCCTTATGTTTATCAAGTTTTCTTCGAAACATCAAGAATCGGCAGTACGGAAACTTCTCGTGTGTAGAGCATACATGTAACGGCTCGAAATTTCGGGTGAGGAGGGTCCCGGCCATTTTCTTAGGGGGGATGGGTAAATGACCTCTAATTTTCGGTCAAAATGGCCAAAAAACACTTAAAAACGGCCAAAAAATCGCAAATTGTTTCCAAAAATTTGGGGAAAGGTCAAAAATTTTCCGACGCTGAATGGGGATGGGGAACGACCAACTTTGGGTGGGGGGTCCCCCTATCCTCCCTGTTACATGTCAGACGTAGATATCTTTTTTATTTTCGAGTTAAATGATGTACTTAATATATTTTCAGATTCGCATTCCCACTCCGTTGAATACTGCTGGCGTTCAGTTGATCTGCATGAAAGGGAAGGCCAAATATAAGTCGAGTGAAAACGCAATAGTTTGGAAGTATGTTTTTATAAAAAGTTAAATTATTTGATTTCTGGCCGTGATTGTAATTTTTCACTTTCCCGACATTGATTTTGAATATATGATGAATTTTTAATTTGCTTATGGAACAAAACGGGCGCACATTTTCATTCCATTTTAGTAAAGCCGTCATTTTTATGCGTCATTTCTTTTTCATTTTTATGCCGTCAACAAAGAGCCCTTCCGAAATTTTTTTCAGAATCAAGCGCATGGCTGGAATGAAGGAGTCGCAAATATCGGCTGAAATTGATTTATTGCCCAGCGACAAGAAGAAGTGGAATAGACCCCCAATTTCAATGAATTTCGAAGTATAGATTAGCGAAATTTTGTACCTTAGAACTACATATTTGATACTGCATAACACGTAGACATATTTTAAAAAATGGATAAAGTAATATTGATTGGACTATTTAACTATTTAAGGCAGAAGCTGCATAATTTCATCAATTAAAAGTCGCAGTTGCATATTATTGCAAATTTGAATCGTTCAGGATGTGCTAACACGGTGCAATGTAATGAATAAGTGATATAAGTTGATCGATAATCGCATGCAAAATAATCTCCATCCGAGATGATAAATTACCTAGCATCACCAAGGATACTGTACCTTATGAAGTATCTGCTTTTTATAGGTACACATGTACAGGTTAAGATTTATTATTTGGCCAGAATTGAATTTTTGGCTTGTTTTTTGGGATTTTTGCCTGTTTACATTACTCAGAGCCATAGGTGGGCAGCACCGAAATTCTGGTGGGGTGCAAGGTCAAAAAATGGTCCTAAAAGTGGTGGTATGGTTGGAACACAATTTTTCTACGTTTTTCATCGAGCACTATCCATTGGCATCAGAAAATTGCGAAAAAAAACAAAAAAATTTCAAAAAATGACTTCTGGGGGTATTTTGCTTTATGGGGGTATTCGGTCTTCTGAGGGTGGATCCCCCCCAACCCCCACGCCCGCGTATGCTCAGAGCCCCAGAATTTGGTTGCTGCCTATGTATTGTTACAAGGTATTGGAGGTCAGGTTCGTGCCATCACCGAATTCGACTGTCTTCTGCCCAGAAGGTTAGAACTTTATTACTGAATTTTCGGACAAATTTTGTTTTCGACCTTTTTTCAAGCGATTTTTTGGGTTTTCTCAACAAAGATTAGGCTAGCTTGATAATCATTCTATCGAATGTATGATTTTATTAAAGAATAAGCGGAAGCATTGTTATGCTTTTAATAAACCAGAATTTCGGTTTGCTTCTCCGCGAATGGCTAATTATTTTATAGTAGAAATCTTTAGGCTCTGCATGTATATCATTGTACGAAAAAGACTATTCTTACCATAGGTAAGTGACATGGCCGCTCTATGACAGCTAGAGACAAAAAATTAGATTTAGCACTCGATTTGATATGACTAATATGAATATCGCAAAAACTACCTTTTATAAGAAAATTCCGCTTATTGTTCGTTTTAATCTAATATATGCTAAATTTTTCCGTTTTATCTTCGGATCTTTTTCGCTCATTCTGTTCTTACTGAGATTAAATGTCGTACCATTATACTCGTACATGGTCGACGACCAAATTCTTTGGGTCCCCAAATTTTAAAGGTGAAAAAAGTTCCGACAAATTGATTGGCGCTAAACGCCGTTTTTCGATCTTTCTCATTGAACTCTCCTTTGGAATCAAAATATTAAAAAAAAACGAAAAAGATTTATGCAAATTTTATTCTGGTATATAGTTACATACATTACATGTACATGTTAGATACTTATAGATAGTTATACGAGAGGCGTACAATAAGTTCGTGCTAGTTTTGCAATAACTTTTTTTCTGTCTGTGCTATCATCATACGTTTTGTTACATAGCATTCCCCTACGTGTGCTGTACGTTCTTGCACACACCATTTCTTTCTCATAAGTTTCCATGTCCTAGAAAGTTTTTTACACTGACACCATATTCTTAAAATTTGAAGAAATATAGGCCTACTCATATCTCAGGCACTGATTGGCGTTTGGCTCTGAAATTTTGGTGGAGAAAAGGAATTTAATGGATGTTGATAATGCAATGTCAAAAACCTCGCCTCAATCCGTATTATTTTTCTAGCGTTACTATTTTTCTTTGAGCAGAGACCATTTCAAATTTTACCCAAAAATGCAAAACATTAATCCAGCCAAAATATATAAATCAGAAGGAAAAGTCATCTCAAAAAATCCTTATGGCGCTGGATGAAAATATATGAATTACTGACTTCATTCATTGAAAATCAAAAATATGACAATCAATTGTTTTTGTGGCTTTTGGATTACTTTTTAATGTTGGGTAAAGTTAGAAAGATTTTCAGGAGAGGAAGACTTACAAAGAAAGAAATGGTGAGTGCAAGAACGTACATACAACACATGTAGGGGAATGCTATGCAACAAATCGTATGATGATAGCACAGACAGAAAAAAGTTATTGCAAAATTAGTACGAACTTATTGAACGCCTCTCGTAGATACACTGGCGCACATACATGGGCAGCAATAAAATTCTGGGGAAGGGGGGTCAAGATTTTTCAAAGGTCTTAAAATTGCCTTTAAAACTGGTAAGGCGAAAAACACAATTTTTCGACGTTTCTCATCGAGCACTATCCATTGGCATCAAAAAATCGCAAAAAAACGAAAAAAATTTTTAAAAATTGAATTGGGGAGGGGGTATTTTGGTTCCTCGCGGGGGGGGGTGTAAACCCCCTAAACCCCCCACGCCCAGGTGTGCTAGCACATCATTATACCCATATGTAGGCAGCAACCAAAATCTGGGAGGTCCGTTGGGGCAAAAGTGTCAACAAATAGGTTCCGCTGAATTCTGGCGGGTTCAGACCGTACATGGACAGCGCAGCGACCATACATGTACAATATGAAAATTCTGGGAGGTCAGGTGCAAAAAATGTTCAAAAGTTCCTCTTTCGGCCTAAAAAACGATTTGTACAAGTGAAAAACACTGTTTTTTGACGTTGTGGATAAAGCTCGTTCTTTTTATAACATAAAAATCAAAAAATAATTTCAAAAATTTGAGAAATCAAGTAAATTGCACAAAATATACTCGTAGTCGAAAAATGCGTTTGTGGCGCGAAGCGCAAAAAAATTGACACTTAGAGCTAAAAATTAGCTAAAAACGCTTAAAAGCCACACATTTTCAATTTTTACGAAAAATCGACAAATTCTTGAGGTCGTAAACTCGCAGCCTTTTCGCGGGGGGTCGATTGCCATTCTGGGGGGGTATAACCCCCAAGAACACGTATGGCATCGACCGAATCGCGCGGGTCTGGGTATTGCAAAACCGGCTAAACCCCCCGAACAATGCCAAAAATATAATTTTGAGTGTCTATAGATTTTGGAAGGGGTTCTATCTACCGGATTATCGGGGTTCTAAACCCCCAAAACCCAACGCCCATGATTGGCGTGATCCAAAGACTCCCAGACCCCTTCCCTACGTCCATCGCCCATGTATGATTATAGCCAAGTTAGCTAAGTACTCGTCTTTTAGGTTCCATTTGCGCCATCTGGTCTGAAAGTCCGATATTTGAAAGTTTTCGAACCGAAATTGAATTACAGCGATCAGGACGTTATAAAATGGGTTCGCTACATAGGCCGGTCAGAGTTGTACGAAACTCGATGCTAAACAAGCAATATGATCATATTTAACACACGTTTCAAAGAATCTTACTATTAAAACTAACGGCTTTTTATTTTTATTATGTATTGCGTGTAGTTGTATGTAATGTCATCGTGCGTATAGTATGGTTGCGCTTATTTATGTTTTTTATTTAATGTTAAACATGCTACACTTTACCATCGCTTAATAAACCGCAAATTATCGTCCTTATTGCACCTACGTACAGGGTGGGCCATGTTTTTCAATTATAACGTCCTCAATAATGATTTAATTCTAATAAAGTTTTGGCATAAAGCCGATTATTTAATAGCACAGTAATTTTCAAAAATTTTCAAAATTTAATCAAAAACAAGTTGGTCAAACACTACACTAGTTCTACGGGATCGCCAATTAATTCAATCAAGAGCTAACATCGTTCCGCGAATTCAGTATTGTTTTCATTTTCACTTTGGTAGTGACATACGTAAAAGCCAACCTATTACCTAATGCGATTTTTAGGGTCATGAGCACACGTTGGCATGGGGGTGTAACAACCAGAAGTTGAAAACCCCGCAGATTACTGTAGACCACACCTAGGCGTGGGGGGTATGCACCCCCCGCAAGAAACCAAACCCCTCCCCCCAAATCAAAATACCCCCAGAATTCGATTTTTAGAAATTTTTTCGTGTTTTTTCGCAATTTTTTAATGCCAGTGCTCGATGAGAAATGTCGAAAAATGGTGTTTTTTCGCCATACCACCACTTTTAAGGCCATTTTTTGACCTTTGAAAAATCTTGCAACCCCTCCCCCAGAATTTTCTTGCTGCCCACGTATGCTGTAGACCACACATGGGCGTGGGGGGGTCTGGACCCCCCCAGAAACCAAAAGACCCCCCCAGAAACCAAAAGACCCCCCCCCAGAAATCAAAAGACCCCCCAGAATTCAATTTTTGAAAATTTTTTTCGTTTTTTTCGCAATTTTTTGATGCCAATGGATAGTTCTTGATGAGAAATGTCGAAAAATGGTGTTTTTATCGCCATACCACCATTTTTAAGGCCATTTTTTGACCTTCAAAAAATCTTGGACCCCCCCCCCCAGAATTTTCTTGCTGCCCACGTATGCTGTAGACCCTCAGAATTCAATTTTTAGTATTTTTGACAACTTTTGGTGATTTCACCCCAGAATTTTTCGCTGCCCACGTAAGGTCACGAGCACACATGGGCGTAGGTTGGATGGGGTAAGCACCTCCCCGGAAGTTGAAGCCCCCCTTCGCAGATTACTGTATACCCCCGGAATTCTATTTTTAGTAAAATTTTTGGCAATTCTACCCATCCTGATCCCCCAATTTTCTTTCTGCCTACGTATGGTCACGAGCCCACATGGGCATGGGGGGTTGTGCACCTCCCAGAAGTTGAACCCCCAGATCACTGTAGACCCAGAATTCTATTTTTAATAACATTTTTGTCAATTTTAATCCATCATGACCCCCTATAATTTCCTTGCTGCCCATGTATGGTCACGAGCACACATGGGCGTGGGGTTTGAGGGGTATGCACCCCCAGAAGTTGAAATACCCCCCAGAAATCAAAATAATCCCCCCCCCAGAATTTAAATTTTGAAAATTTTTTAGCGATTTTTTGATGCCATTGGATAGTTCTCGATGAGAAACGTCGAAAAATTGTGTTTTTTCGCCATACGACCACTTTTAAGACCATTTTTTGACCTTCGGAAATTTTTTACCCCCCCCCAGAATTTCGGTGCTGCCCACCTATGGTCACGAGTATCGTTAGTGCATATGCTGCACAATGCAGACTTAAGAGTTGACACAGCTCTTACTGCAAAAAATCGCATTGAGTAAAATCAGATGGACAACGTTATCTCGTCTGATTTGGCTCCATGTGATTGCTTAGCTCATTTGATTTGACTTTATTCAATTTTTTCTTGTGAGGCTATTTCAAGATCGAAGTGCACACGAAAAGCCCTGCTAGTATTCCTGACTTTTAAGATTGCGTTTCTTTGGCTTTCATTGAAATTGTTACCGGGATGAGATGAAAACAATAGGTACTGAATATAATATAGGGAAAGGGTTCAACATTTGATAGAGTTGGATAGTGATTGTGTAGAAGTAGCGTAGTGTTTAATAATTTGCTTTGCTTCTTACAAAACTTCGGAACTTGTTTTGCTATTGGATAGTCCATCTTAGGCCAAATTTTCATTAAATTTGGACGATGATTACGAAAACTATGATTGAAAAACAGAAAGTTAGATGGCCATTGGCCACCCTATGCATACATGTGTACTCACATGCTCTAATATAGCTAACGCCTGTTTCGCGTAAGCTTGTGGTTTCCCTTAAATAATTGTTGTCTGTAGTGGAGCCAACGGTGTCATGCTATTACATTTACTTCATCCGAAAACCACAAGCTGCGGGCCTAATACTTTTGATGAAAATTCTTGGAAGAAAATGGCGAGTTATTGGGAAAATTTATTTTTCGAGAGTTATGCAATTTGTGTACCGTTTCATATAATCTGGAAGACTGATGAATTTCAACCGATAGCTGAGCTGTCAGAAAAGGTTAGTTACATTAACTGTAACTCAATGCCCAATTCCTTCGCTGCCCGATTGACAAAGCTGTATTATCGGCTAGCCCCAAATCAAAACTTCCTGCAATTACATTTAGCTGATCCATGATGACAGCAAGCTATCAATCTACTGTCAATGAAAACACTTATTCATATAAAAGTATGTAGGTACCATAGGTGAGCAGCACCAAAATTCGAGGGGGGGCGTTGCAAGATTTTTCAAAGGCCAAAAAATGGTCTAAAAAATGGTGGTATGGCGAAAAAACATCATTTTTCAATGTTTCTTATCGAACACTATCCATTGGCATCAACAAATTGCAAAAAAACGAAAAAAATTGCAAAAATTGAATGCTAGGGGTATATGGCCTTCTGGGGGTGCATATCCCACGCCCATGAGTTGTAGATAGGTACCTGTAGCAGAGCCCTGCGCGGGGCGGGTCGGCCCGCCCCGCCCCGCAGGCCTGCGCGGACTTTTTGCGGGGCGGGTCACACGGCTTGGCGGGGCGGGGCGGGCTTTATTTTCTAAAAATTTTGGCGGGGCGGGGCGGGCCTTTCTTTTTTTTTAAATTTTTGTTGTGCAAAAGGATACATGCGCGAAATTGATTTCCATGCACAAGGTTTCGCGAAATAGACTATAGTTCTAAGTAATGCTGTGCTGCTCATCCTTTGAATAAATACTTAATGAAATAGAACACATGGGGGGCTGTTAAAATAATACAAATTGAAATAATCCAGCTTTACCATGCATAAGCTTACATATATACAGTGTTTCAAAAAAACGAAACCCATATTTGACCTTGTAACTTCCCAACGACTCGCTAGATATCAATGCAAATTGTTTTAAACGATAGACAAAAAGCTTCGTAAGAAACTTGCTAAGTTTTGTATCCGTAGCTTGCTCTGTTCTTGTGCAACGCGCAATCGTGTAAAAGTCGTTTTTTTCATTAAATACAATGCGTGTTTAGAAATAAATCATGTGTTTGCAACGTTGTAGCTTTTAATCGAGTAGACATTTTAGAATACGGTCTGCTCTATTCAAAAGCCTGTTTGTCTAGCTGTTAGCCTGTAAATTTTCGTACTATTTCGCTACTTGGTTCGAGAGTTATTGAGCTTTCGCCAAATGTCATTCCTTAGGTCATTCACAAGCGCAAGCAACTCGCTGCTTATTTTGTCATTGCTGGCTCAATCGCCGAGGGAGTGACCTTAGGCAAAAGCTCAATAGCTCTTGAACCAACAAACAAAATAAAAGTAAAATTTAGAGGCAACTAGCTAGATAAATAAGCTTTTCATTGAAGCAAACCGTATTCTAAAATGTTCACTCGATCTGAAGCTACAACGTCGCAAACACATATTCATTTCTTACGACACATTGTATTTAATGAAAAAAAGACTTTTACCCAAATGCGCGTTGTACAAGAACAAATAAAGCTGCGGAAACGAAACTTTGCAAGATCATTATGAAGGTTTTTATCTATTGATTAAAGCAAGTTGCATTCGAATTGAGCGATTCGTTTCGAAGTTACAAGGTCTGATATGGGTTTCGTTTTTTTGAAACACCCTGTATATATAGGTAGGCAGGTACCTACATACACACGTGGGCGTGGGGGGGTTTGGGGGGCATGCACCCCCCAAAAGTCAAAATACCCCCCCCCAGAAATCAAAATACCCCCTCCCAGAAAATTTTTTTTGCTTTTTCAGCAATTTTTTGATGCCATTGGATAGTGCTTGATGAGAAACGTCGAAAAATGGTGTTTTTTGCCATTCGACCACTTTTAAGACCATTTTTTTGCCTTTAAAAATTTTTTCACCCCCCCCCCAGAATTTCGGTGCTGCCCACCTATGCCTACATATATGTAGGTACACACTACGTCCTTACATAAGGTAGACTATCACCTATAGGATTTGAGTAATGGCGAGCATCGGGATCTGGGTTGTCCCCTGGAATCCAGCAGACCCCCAAAATTGATTTTGTTGTGCTAGTTTTGGCGATTTCGCCCCATCAGACCCCCTCAGAATTTGAGCAATCAGCAGTGCAAGATTATGCCTTTTGCAGCTTACCTACATACCTAACTACACCTATCACAGTAACATCATTGTTGTTCCAATAAAGTTTATTGCTGTAAGACATTAGCTCTTATTCAAATTACAAAATTGCATTGCACTCATTTACATTGAAGATTTTGTATCACTCATTGTCCGGTTCTTTATCTTCTTGCATTCTGGCTCCTTTTCGACCAGAAATGGATACATAGAGTACATGAAAAAATTTTGCGGGGCGGGGCGGGCCTAATTTTTGTAAAATTACTGGCGGGGCGGGGCGGGTCTAAGGAGCTGCGGGGGCGGGCTTTATTTCTTTCTTGGCGGGGCGGGTCAAAAAATTTCGGCCTGCGCAGGGCTCTGACCTGTAGCATGGCCGATCGAGGGGGCTCAGTCGGTTTGCTCAGTTAGTGAGTTTTTTGTGCCAAAATAAAAGCTGGCATAATTGCTAGAATAGCGTCAAATTTATAGTTTGTTTCATTAATTCTGATTCGAGTGTTTTATCGCCTAATTTAATCCACATAAATTGGGCCACAAAAGTGAGTCAGAAGTTTGATGAAGTTTTGCCGCTCAGCTCGACAATCATAAATTTCATCGTGTAACTCAACATACTGCGGAAAATCAGTTCTGCCAAGACGTTCTTGTGGAAGGGGTTTGACCCCTAGAATGGCAACTGACTCCCCGCAAGATGGTTCCGACCCCCAGAATGAAAAAAGTAGTAGTTGCGACCGGGACTCGAGCCCGGGACCACGGTTGATCGGACCGCTGCTCTTACCAACTGAGCTATCCATGGACATAATCAGAGGGGGTCAGTGGGGTCTACCCCCCAAAATGGAATCGGCACAAAAAAATTCAAAGGGGGAGTAAAGGTTACGTCCCTGCTATCGCAGACGATTTCGAAAATGTAAGTGTTCTACTTACAAGATTTGTCTATTTTTCGTAAAAGTTGCAAAAAGTGTGCCCTTTTGATCCTTTTCAGCCCATTTTTGACTAAAAAGTCTCATTTTCGGCGCTTCGCACCATATACTTATTTTTGACCATATTCTGTTCAATTTATTCAATTTTTTTGAATTTTTTTTTCGCTTTCATGTCCTAGAAAAAACGAGCATTGTCTGAAACGTCAAAAAACTGTTGTTGATATGTACCCTTCGTTTTTAGCCAAAAAGGCACTTTCTAAGAATTTTTTGGCCTGACCCCCCAGAATTTCCACCCATACCGTGTACATGTTTGGCCCTGCCGTGTTATTTTAGACACTTTTATAGTCGTATAGAACTTTCAAAAAGCTGGCATAAAATGTAAATATAGTACGTTGTTCGACAATTTCGAGTAGTTTTGAAGAAAATTATCCATTTTCATCAGTTTTCAGCTTTCCTTTTGTCTCATTTTTTCCAAAAATTTTCGGTTTCTTCATTCTGAGTCTAGACCACACCTGGGCGTGGGGGGTATGCAATCCCCCCTCCCCGAGAAACCAAAATACCCCCCCCCAGAATTCAATTTTTGAAGATTTTTTCGTTTTTTTTCGCAATTTTTTGATTCCAAAGTGCTCGATGAGAAACGTCGAAAAATTGTGTATTTCGCGCGTGCGGAAAATCGCTCGCCAACAATTGCTCGAGAACAATTGCTCGCCAACTATTGCTCGCCCAGCAATTGCTCGCTCAGCAATTGCTCGCCCAGCAATTGCTCGCCCAGCTATTGCTCGCCAACTATTGCTCGCCAACAATTGCTCGCCAAATGATTGCTCGACGAATAATTGCTCACCTAACAATTGCTCGTCAATCACCAAAATTGCTAGCCGAACGATTACTTGCTGAGCGATTACTTGCTGAGCGATTGTAATTAAGTACAAGTTAGTTCTGCTGTGATGTAGCATAAATTTGCGCTCATACATGAAAAAATTCTGCGCTGTCAAATACCTGTTCTGAAAATCGGAAAAATTTTCAACTTAAATTACTTTGTGTAAGTGCGGTGCACATACACGTAAGTCCTATCGAGTGTTCTCTGCTCGCAGACGCTTTTTGTGTCTAACCCGTCAGGTTGATAATTCAACCGTTGGTTATACACAGCGTTCTGCTTTCAGGTAGAGCATGGGCCATCTACGATTTGTTCGGTATGGTGCTGGTCCAGTGGTGGGAATTGTTGTCCATCCGGTGAGACTCTCTACATTTGCTTCAATGATCAGCTTGTAACTGATAAAACGAAATAAAAAAACTTAAAAATGCATTTCTCGACTAATCACAGGTGATTGGCCAGCAATCGCCTGGCGGTGGCGAGCACCTGTCGACTTTATTGAGTGCATTAGAACTGAAAATTAAAATTAAAGGAAATAAAAATCATTTTAGTAGACTAAAAATGAATACTTTCAAACTGAAACTACTGCTTCTTCTCTCTTTCCTACCAAAAACGAAACAATCTGTACATCATAGGTAGCGCGATAGCGCTACCTATAATATACTTGGCCACCCTTTTTTCTTATATGTTTTTCACAGCGAGTGCGAAATTTGTGTCCCCCCCTCACAGCTATAACGGCACACATCTGAGGGGTGCGGTTTTTTTAAATGGTAGATAATAAAAAAACTTAGTGCCCCCATTTTTTTTCTTGTTTACACTCAACACCGAGCGCGTCGTGAGTGTGTAAAGTTTACACCAAAAATTCAAATAATTTGCGGAGGGCCAATTTTTTTTTAAATGTTTCCCCTAATTAGTAGGTTACGAATCTGGTCTTAAAATTTCTTTACACTCATCGGTTGTTGCACAGGAGTGTAAATTAGACGGTTTTTTTACAGTTTTCATGTGGCCAAGCATATCTAACTCAGTTTTACATTCTATGCAGTCTGATTGGTTTCAAAATGTAGACGGTTAAAAAATCTAGGGGAGACTTTTTTTAATTTTTTTTTAAAGTAATATTCTCGAATTTAGAGGCGGTTTATTGTTAGCGCGTACCTATAATATACTTGGGTACCTCTAACACCTGTGCACCCCCTACAGCTATAACGGGACACTTCTGGAAGGTGCGGTTTTTTTTAAAAGAAAGAAAATAAAAAAATTCGCTGCCCTTGTTTTTTTGTTTTTCTTGAAACGCAAAACTGACTGTGTAAAGAAGGTGTAAAGTTTTTGTGTAACGTTATAACATGGGACAAATTTTGGGACATTTATAATGCGGCATATGGACAACTGAGTATTGATGACTCGAAGAATTGAACGGCATAGGATAATAGAGGGATGAATTCTACAGATGGCACTTCTTTTGTTTTTAGAAATTCGCATTAGTTATCGAATGGCAGTGTAAAGAGTGCGAAAATCTGGGGGTAAAAAAGCACTTTTTGGTCGAGTTTTCAACCTGCTTATGTCCGATACTAAGTCCGGTTATGAGTTTTTCGAAATGTTTTTTGACAGAAATGTAGAGCGGATCAAGGGCTACATTCTGTATATAAGCAAAGTCTTCTATGCTTAATGGTGAGTTAGATCCTGGGGTTTAAAGTTTACACTCTAGTGGATGGTGTAAAAAAACGGATTTTAACTAAGATTTCTCTGCCAAATTTTCCCGCTTATGAGTAAGGGTGAATTTAATACAGCAGTAATAAAGTGCCTCTCAGGGGCTACACATCGCAGCAAACCGCATTTAAAAAAACGCAATATTGAGTTATTTATGGGGGTGTAAAGTTCGAAATTAGAGGTAAAAAATGGGCGAAAAAACACGTTTTTTCCGAATTTTGATTAATAAATCATACCAAATAATTTTTGCAAGAGAATTTTGGCACACCGGAATGTACTACGATTTAAAAGCTACAAATTGTACCAAACCGAATTTCTTTAAACTCAATGGGGAGTTCGGTACGGAATTTTAAAGTTTACAGTGTTCTAAATGATGGAAAAAACGTTTTTGTTGCGTTTTTTGTTCCACTTTCTCCGTCCAGAAGTCGGGATAAGTCTAATAGAATAAGAATAAAGTGCTTTATATCGGGTGCATGTCAAAGCAAATTGTCTATACATTAATATTCAGCGAGTGTAAAGTCAAAATTCTGGTGTTTAAAATGCGTTTCTGTCTTGTTTTTTCTGCCTGCTTCTCTGGTTATGAGTCAGGGACACGATTATCAAGTCTAGAAATGGACCAGGAACCAAATTTGATATGCCAGTCTGGCGCATATGTTTACACTCTACAGTGTTGTAAAGTGGTTTACACCAATTGTTAGTTTGCACATAGAACATTATGGAGACTTAATTTTTTTCATAAATATTAATCGTAATATCGGAACAATATCAAAATTACGAATCTGACCAAAATTTTCTTTACAATAGGTGTTTACATGAAGTTTACACTACATATGTATTTATCTTGGTTTTTGAGCATTCCAGAAACCTAATTTTTCCCTGGAGTCTAAAAATTTTCAAAGGATCAAATGTGAGACGTCACGTAGGCGCGTTTGTTTACATCCAACAATGATGTAAAGTAGTTTACATTCATTGTTCATTTGTCCTCAGACCATTGTAGAGACATAATTTTTTATGAATGTTGATCATAATATCCGAGTAATTTTTACACTGCATGTTAGCCTTTGTTCTAGAGCATTGCAAAAAGCGAAATTTTTTTCCTGAGATCTAAAAATTTACAGGGAATGAAATATATACGTCAGTTGGGCGCTCTTGCTTACACTCAGCAGTATTGCAAAGTGGTTTAAACCTAATGTTTATTTGTCTTCAAAACATTATGGAGACTCATTTTTCCATAAATATTGAAAATAATATCGGAGCAATATCAAAATTACGAATCCGACTAAAATATTCTTTACGCTATGTGTTTGTGTAAAGTTCACATTACGTCTTAACCTTAATTCGATAGACTTGCAGAGACTATGTAGACTGAAGTCAAGAAATTTTCAAGGATTCATATGTGAGACATCAATTAAGTGAGTTTGTTAACCCTCAAAAGTAATCTAAAGTGATTTAAAAATTATGTTCAAGTGTCCTTAGATCATTGAAGAGATGTAATTTTGTCTAAAATGGGTTGCATTAAAGTTAAATCCTTCTTAGCCGTGTTTATAATATGTTTCACAAAATCTTGCACATGGAGAGCAATCGTTTAATCGATGTAAATTGCCAGCAAAAGTGGTTTAAAATGAACCAGCAATCACACTAATGTGCACAGAAGTCGACAAAGATATGCAGCTTTATTGTAATCATGTACATTAATGAGCCGTAAATCGAAAAATACTTCCGACAATCAAGAGCATATCTAACTGAGTTTTAAATTCTATGCAGTCTGATTGATTTCAAAAGGTAGACGGTTATAAAATCTGGGGAGTCTCTTTTTTAAAACAACATTTTTTAAATTTAGAGGCAATTAATTTATGTTAAGAACAATATTGTTTTCCGCGTTCTTGGACTGCTGTCATTATTGTGGTATGTTACTGTATGTGTTTGCTGACTGATGCACTGAAATCATGCTAATTAAAAGTGGGGTACTAGCAAAGAAAAATGCTCCGATGGAACAAAAAAGATGAATATACTTGGAATTGTGGATTATCAAGGATGTAAAAGGAGGGGACTAGGAATAATCTACCTAAAGTCGCAAAATCTGCTAAAAATCACACTTTCTCTAAAATCGAAGTATATTCTGCGGCCAACAGATTGAAATAAATATTTAACCATAAAATGATTGAAAAAGCAGCACATTAGCTACGCAATAGCTAGGGGAAATGATGTTGAGTAAACTAACAGTCTTTCTAAGCCAATTGAATGAATGGTTTAAAACAGTAGGAAACACTTAAGTTGACTTGAAACAGACTAGATGTAGGTACACTAGCATGCCCTTAAGGATTGTGTGCACTAATCAATCGGCCACTGCTTTGCTTGCTTTAATGCTCAGAACAAAATAAAACAACTTTAAATACAATATCACTTAATTTTCTATAGATCAGGATACGAAGCTAGTCAGCGTTGCTACTTGCCATTAACTCAAAAAATAAACATTACAGATTTCGTTTATACACTCTTATCTGAAACTTTGAACATTATTTAAAAAAAGACACTTTTTAGAGGCTGCAGAATATACTTCGATTTTTGGCGTTGCTTAGAGAAAGTGTGATTTTTAGCAGATTTTGCGACTTTAGGTAGATTATTCCTAGTCCCCTCCTTTTACATCCTTAATAATCCACAATTCCAAGTATATTCCCCTTTTTTGTTCCATCGGAGCATTTTTCTTTGCTAGTAGATAAATGTATGAGGGCAAATTCATGCAACATCACAGCAGAACTAAATTGTACTGAATTAAACCATTTTGTTCAGACATTACAAGATCCGGGGATGGTCGATTTTTGAAGTTAACGAATCTTCCACTTCTATAGCGTATATGATTTCTATATATAATGACAATTGCTGATTCAAATAAATGAGAAGCCACAATGCTTAGGAGCGGTTCCCATGTGATAAATTCACAGGCGAGCAATTGCTCAGCAAGTAATCGTTCGACTACCAATTGTTGGCGATTGGCGAACAATTGTTTGGCGAGCAATTGCTAGGCGAGCAATTTTCCGGTAATCGTTTTTTCGCCACACCACCATTTTCAAAGCCATTTTTTGACCTTCAAAAATCTTGCACCCTCCCCCAGAATTTTCTTGCTGACCACGTATGGTCTAGACCATAGATGCACAGCATAGCTGACCGATCTGTGAATGTCAGCCGGTCTGGGTGGGGGAGGAGTCGAAAATTGCGTTTTTTTTGACCAAAATGACCTCTAAAATGGGTTTAAGTGAAGGAATAACGTTAATTAAAACTACTTTATCACAGTTTCTGGTCGATTCGAAGCACTTCTGAAGAAATTTCAATTTTCATCCATTCTTGGCCTTTATTTTGCGTCATTTCCCCAGGAAATATCCCATTTTTCCAGGGCGTGGGTAAAATCCGGAAATGGAAAATGGGTAAAAGCCGGAAATGGAAAATGGAAAATTTTTCATTTCCTCCATTTTCAATGGAAAATGGTTCATTTTCAAAATTTTCGGTCGTTAATGTCAAACTCATGTCGTTTCTCACCAAATTTCTCTATTTTTGAAAAAATGTCGAAAGCGTAACTAAAATGGAAAATTCTCCAAAAATGGAAAAAACTGAAAATTGTTTATTTCTTCGTCATTTCACTTAAAATTCTCCTCTTTTAAAAAGATTGACCTTCCAGATCCGAAAAAATCGTCATCCACTTCGACTACAACGATTTTGCCGCAGATGGAAAATCGTCGGAAAAATGGAAAAATAGGGTAAAACCCGAAAATGGAGAATGGAAAATGGAAAATTTTCCATTCCCTTTATTTTCAACGAAAAATGGTTCATTTTCAAAATTTTCGGTCATAGATGTCAAACTGATGTCGTTTCTTACCAGATTTCTCTATTTTTGAAAAAATTTTGGAAGCGTAGCTAAACATGGAAAAGTCTACAAAAATGGAAAAAACGGAAAATTGTTTATTCCATTTTTGCTGAATTGTTTCCATTTTTAGTTGCGCTTTTGAAATTTCTTCAAAAATAAAGAAATTTGGTGAGAAACGACATGATTTCGACATGTACGACCGAAAATTTTGGAAATTAACCATTTTCTGTTGAAAATAAAGGAAATGGAAAATTTACCATTTTAAATTTTTCATTTTCGATGTCCGGGTTTTACCCTATTTTTCCATTTTCTGGCGGTTTTCCGTCTGCGACGAAACCGTTGTAGTCGAAGTGGATGACGGTTTTTTTCGGATCTGGAAGGTCAATCTTTTCAAAAGAGGAGAATTTTGAGTGAAAAGACGATGGATCATGGAATGAAAATTTTCCATTAGATAGTTAATTTTTCCATTTTGTTGAATTTCGTCGATTTTTAGTTGCACTTTTGAAATTTCTTCAAAAATAAAGAAATTTATTGAGAAACGACATGATTTCGACATCTACGACCGAAAATTTTAAAAATGAACGATTTTCCGTTGAAAATAAAGGAAATGAAAAAATTTCCATTTTAATTTACATACGGCTTTTACCGACTTTTGCATTTTCCATTTTCTATTTTCCGGCTTTTACCCATTTTTATTTTCCATTTCCGGCTGTTGCCCATTTTCCATGTTCCATTTCCATTTCCGGATTTTACCTTTCCCCATTTTTCCATTCTGAGTGTCTGGACCCGAAATTGCTCCTTCACCTGATCTAAACTCCCTACTCTGTTTCTATGCACATACCTATTCGTGGGAAAAAATGTACCGGATCGCATGAATATGTGAACGTACTGCAAACGTTTTCTGAAAGAAAAGTAGTGTCACTTATAAAAATAGGTTATATACATATTTTACTGTACTTATCAATGTGTCTCTCCCTAAATTACCGTGTTTTCCTAGCGATTTGCTTCACAATGTAGACCATGCCCAAAATTTTGATCTACGTTTCAAATTTTGGTTCACATTTTTGGGTTGTCTGAAAACATTTAAAAATTTAGCGCTCCCGTTGGAAAACCGATGTTTTTTTTGCAGAAAGTCCATCCTACATACAGAGGCGTAGCCAGGATTTTGGTTCGGGGGGAGCATAAACAAAAATTTTTTAAGACTACTTTTGCATTGAATGCCAGTAACGTTATGTATAGTAATAGTAAAACTGAATTTTTCGACCTTCAGTAGTGTAGCCTAGCAAATTTATCGGTTTCTGACTATCAAAAATACAAAAGTGTGAAGCGGCGCGAAGCGCCAAAATTTTTGGAATGTCTACCGTTTTCATGCAGAATTTACGGCCTTTCTATTGACAAACAGTTCAAAATTCATAAATGGCGCAAAGTGCCACGAGTCATTTTTTACCGCCCTTAACATTTTGTAGCTCTGTGGATACTGATAGTCTGACAGAGCAGAAAATTATCAAATTTGTACAAAACAGTTCTGACAGGCAAGCTTCTAACAAGAAAACTGTGAATTACTAACTTTGTATGAAGATATTCTGAGTAATTCAGCCTTTTAAACGCAATGCTGGAGTTTTACAAAAAGAAAGAACAGTAACTGGCAGCGCTATGCGCCGGAAAATTTTGACGTTTTCGCACTTTAAACTCAATTTACCTATACCGCTTAAATCATACAAAACAGCAAATTAACGCCGGCGCGAAACGCCGGAAATTTTTATAAAGTCCTAACCCTTTTACCTGGCTTGTTCTCCCTAAAATCTTGTTGCACTAACGAGATTTTACGGCTGCGGGGGGTCTGGGGCGGCGCGCTTAAGCGTTCCCAGCGGGGTCTGGGGCAGAGTCCCGGAAAATTTTGTAAAAAAGCATTTTAATGATGAATAGTAACGTTAAAATTTTCGCAAAATCGGCCAAATCTCGGTTCTGAAGCAAGCCCAAAAACAAAATTGATGAACCCCTACATTGCATAAAACTTCTGAGCTGAAATGCGTTTTTTCGACCTCTGCTAATCACATAGCGCAGCAACGGGTCGCTGCCATTGAGATATATGAAAGACGTATCGATGAAAATTTTGTTCTTACCATTTTCAGGCCCATTTGTGGCCTTCTCATTAACAAAATGCAGTTCAGAGCACGGTTTTTTTTTTGTATTCGGCAAAGATTTTTCCCGATGTACAAAGACTTTTCGGGACCGTCTTTGTACATGTACAAAGATTTTTGGGAAGACAAAAATTGCAAAAAAGGTCTATAATTCGAAAAAATTTCAGCGCTTCGCGCCGAAATGAGTAATTGTGTGTTCTATATATCTTTATAATGGCAGAAATTGCATTTCAAAAGTAAAAATGTCAAATTTTTCGGCGCTTCGCGCCGTTTTAAGACGATTCTTAGTAATTTTTGCCCTTAGAGACCCAGAAATTAGCTAAAACACGTTACGAAAAGTCGAAGAACTCTGTTTTTACGATACTAAAATCGCTGCTGTACCATATTATAGTACCCTAAAAATTTTGTTTGTACAAAATGTACAAAGATTTTTAGGAAGACAAAAACTGTAAAAAGGTGTAAAATTCCCAAAATTTTCGGCGCTTCGCGCCGAACTGATAAATTATTTGTCCTATATATCTTTAAAATGGCAGAATTTGCATTTAGAATGGAAAAATGTCAATATTTTTCGAGCGCTTCGCGCCGTTTTCAGATAATTTTTAGTAATTTTTAGCGTCATAAACCCAGAAATTAGCTAAAATACACTACTCTAAGATCGAAAACCCTGTTTTACCACACTAAAATCGCTACTGTACTATATTATAGTACACAAAAATTTGCATGCGCAAAATGTACAAAGACTTTTGGGGACCATCTTTGTACATGTACAAACGGACCTTGTACATAAAAAAAACACTGGTTCAGAGAACAAGAAATGCGCAAAAATAAGGAAATTTGGCCATTCCTTTTATTTGAAATAGGATTATGTGTCCTTGTAAAGAAATTCAAACGAAACAAAGAATAGACAAAGTGGTACACAAAAGACAAACAAAGCAGAGGATAGACAAACTAATACACAATCATTTTCGCACATTTACTATTATGCTCAACGAGCATGCGCAGTTTCATTCAACGAACAAATAGTGCATCAAATTACTAAAGTGATGTAAAGTGCTGGATTATTTTAGCCGATTGAAGCTTTGAAATTCATTGGATCTATATAGCAATAAATAATAATGACTCGGCGCGAAGCGCCGGAAAATTTTGACGTTTTTGCCTTTTTGAACTCATGTTTTCTGGACATACATTGTTGCAACAGAAAAATCAACAATATTTCTGAAAAATTTCGGGGGGGCATGTGCCCCCAGTGCCCCCCTGGCTACGCCTATGCCTACATAGAATGGTGAGACCCAAAACGAGTTTTTGAACATTCCGTTTTTGTAAATTCAGTGGACTGCAATAAATATAACGATCAGTAATATGTTCTGTCTCCTAAAACTGCATTTTCAGACCTTCACTAGTGTACTTTAACCGATTTCTGGAGTCTCATCGAAGAATAAAAATTCAATAATTTATCGAAATGGCGCGAAGCGCTGAAAAATTTCGAAATTTTGCATCTCTAAAAAGTGGTTTGGACTAAAATTGCTGCAATCGGCGCGGCTTGAACATCAATGCAAATAATTAAATTAAATCAATCCGGCGCGAAGCGCTGGAAAATTTCGAAATTTTAGCTCTTATAAACGCATTTTTGCATTACAAAAATCGGCCGAATCAGGCGAGGCTTAAACATCACTGAGAAGTAATGAAATTAAGTTGATTCGGTGCAAAGCGCCGGAAAATGTTGACATTTTAGCTCTCTTAAACACATTTTTGCATTCCAAAAATTGTCCAGAAATCCGTGCAGAAGATGAGGATTTTCAATTTTAAGTGAAGTTCTAGACCAAGTTGTCGATAAATGTGCTGCGATCGGCACGGCGCGGCCTAAACATCAAACTGAACTGAACTGAAACAATTTATTACTGAAAACGCGACAATTACGAAGGACGTAAAAGAATAATAAAACGTACTGTCGAAAGAATAAAAGCGTACAGCAAAAGGCGACGAGCGAGTCATAAGAATGACGATTTAAGCCCGCCCTCCAATAAATTTGGATAAGTCGACGTCAATTAATCTAGATTTAAATATATTCAAGTTAGAGGAAGAGAGTACAAAATCAGGTAGGTGATTCCAAACAGAGATATACTTATGGAAAAAGTCGAATTTTTGTAAATTAGAACGGACGAGAGGAACAACTAGCTTGAAACGATTTGTGCAGCGAGTAGTATTTTTATTAGGCACAAAAAAATCTGTCATGGAAAGACAAGATTTATGACTAATAATTTGATACATCATAGATAAGCAAATATGCAGGCGACGTAATTCTAATCGACACACGTTAAGTTGGTTAAGGCGTTCGTCGTTAGAAAGAGGGCTGTGATATTCAATTATGTATTTAGTAAATTTACGCTGAAGAGCCTCCAGCCTGTTGATATCACTAATATAAGAGGGGTTCCATAACGCACAGGAATATTCAAGGATAGGTCTGACGTAAACAATGAAGGCCTTTACGAGATTATTTTTATCACGCGAAAAGGAGGATTTTATAATTAAGATAGATCTCAAGAAAGCTTTCTTGATTATACTGCTGTAATGTTCCTTAAATTTCAGGTTTTGCTAAATTAGCACGCCTAAATCGCGAACATAGACAGAATCGTTTGTAATAACTTGTGTATTGAGTGTATATGACAATTTAGGATTATTTTTGCCCAAATATAGGCTGTAAATATAAATATATATAATAAATACTTCAATCTTATACATCAATAACAAGTATAAGATTGAATCAATCCGGTGCGAAGCGCCGAAAATTTTGATATTATGGCCCGCTAAAACGCATTTTTGCATTACAAACATTGACTAAATCCGTCCAGTAGATGAAAATTTTCAATTATAGTGGAGTTCTAGAGCAAGTTGTCGATAAAAGTGCTGCAATCGGCGCGGCGCGCCGGGAACATCGATAAAAAACATTTAAAATAAATTAATCCGGCGTGAAGCGCCGGAAAATTTTTGAATTTTACCCTTTTAGAACGTATTTTTGCATTACAAAAATTTTCCTTAATGTGAACCAAGCTCCAAATTTTTTCCACAACTCGAGATTTTGGTTCACAAAAAGCCCTAAATGTTAAAAACCGGTTCTCCTCATCCTAAAAAACTGCAAAATTTCCTTCTGCATTATTGAAATCAACGAGCACCAGGGATCGCTTGAAACATTGGCCTTTTAAGCAAAAAGCCTGTGGTTTGAATCATGCTGGTAACAGCACATTTTAAAATTAAGTCAAAAAGGTTTTCTGCAATAAATCCTACTAGCGGCGGCTTGTTGAATAAGTACCTGCCTACCTGCTTAGCTGGTGTGAATTAGTGACCTGAAATACGTCAACCTAAGTAGCATATGTGCACATATGGAGAGTGAGGAGGGGGTATTTCCCATGAAGAGTCTGCCGGACAGGTACTGTCGGCGATTTTGAGCTGAGGGAACGTTTCTTGCATCATCTTCGAGGTCAAAAGCAGTAAAAACGTCAGAATTTTTCCGGCGCTTCGCGCCACATAAGTACTTTCAAGTACTTTTTACTCAAAAAGCGCCTAAAATTGATAAATTTTTGCATTTTTAAGTGCTAAAACTGATATAATGCAGTCAAAATGGACTAAAAATGCTTTTAAAATGCGATATTACCACGAAAAAACGTTTAATAGGCTATTTTGACCATTTTGATCGTTAAAACAGCAAAAAATCGTGTACCTTAAATTTAGTGTTTTGGATTTTTGGGATTTCACCCCCATCCCGCCTACCCTGACCTTGTGCTACTATGCTAAGTAAGCAGATATGTATGTCGACTTCAGCAGGAGCGTCGTCGAACTAAGTAACATAAAACTTATTAGTAGACATATTGAGCCTAAGCACAATTTAAGCGGGAACTGCAATTAACGACCTACTTCGCAATGTCAAATGCGGCAGACATCACCAAGAAAATTTCTAAATTTTATCACTATCAATCCATCGATATTTGCCCGTTTTTCAGGATCTAACGGACCTGCTCATTGCACCAAAAATTTTGGGCTTCTTATGAATTTTTCACAGTTTAGCGGGTATAGGTGCCTAGGTCCTAGCCGGTATTAGTATAATAGGTTGACACCTATCCTTAACCATGGGACATGTTATAAAATACACCTAGGTACACAGTAGCGCTTGATCGTGGTTTTCATAGGTTTTCGCATGCTCTGATTCCATCGGTGACATTTTTAGACTGAATAGATAAGCGCACAAGCGAGTAAAATGTACCTCAACCATAGGTGTGCGAGGTCAAACTTTCAGGGGGGGGGTGAAAACCAAGGGGTCAGAATATCAGTTATATAAGCTTTTCGGTCTCAGAAAACTAGCTATACAGCCTTTTTGGATTCAAGAACATACCTATATAGCCTTTTTGGACTAATTTTAGCTATTTATCCCTTTTCAGAGTCGAGAAAATAGCTATATATCCTTTTGAAACTCAGAAAAGACAATTTAGCTAGTTTTCTGAGCCCAAAAAGGCTGTAAAGCTAATTTTTAGTGTGCAAAAAAGGGTATAAAACAATGGTTTTTCGGTCAAAATCGCTGTATAGCTATCAGTTTTACAAAGCTCAGGGGCAATACCCCTCTCACCACCCATGCTCATGTGTGACCTATGCATAGTAAAAAGCTAGTTTTCATTGTATGGGCCTTAATCTTTGATGCCCGCGAGTGTACACTGACTCATCTTTGCCAACGTCCGAGGAAAAAAATAGAAAATGGAAAATAAATTAAAAAAATATGGATAATAGAAAGAAAAGGGAAAATAAAAAATAAAAAAATAGAAAAAATACGTACGAAAAATAGTAAATACGTACGGAAAATGTTTTCCTGATTTGATGGAATAGGCATGGTCAACTTTTAAACTTACTTGGTGACTGATCTTAAACATGACATCTATTTTTATGACACTTAAGTAGTTTACCAGTTAAATGGAAACTTTAGCCATAGACCGAGCTCAATTTAAAATCACCGTCATAGGAGCACACCTGGGCGTGGGGTTTGGGGGTATGCACCCCCCAGAAACCAAAATACCCCCCAGAAATCAAAATACCCCCCAGAATTCAATTTTTGAAAATTTTTTTCGTTTTTTTCGCAATTTTTTGATGCCAATGGATAGTGCTTGATGAGAAACGTCGAAAAATGGTGTTTTTATCGCCATACCACCATTTTTAAGGCCATTTTTCGACCTTCAAAAAAATCTTGCACCCCCCCCCCCAGAATTTTCTTGCTGCCCACGTATGCATAGGAGCCGTTAAAGCCCGCTAGGGCGCTACTGGCGTCAAGTATTAAGTATGAAATAATTTTATCGATTTTTTTAAAATCTTTCTTCAATCCGAAATAGAAAGAATTAATGTCTGAGTCCTTCTTTTAATTCGACCGTAGCCTTGGGCTTAGTCAATTGCGTTCATTATTAAGTCAATTTTTCGTTTATATTTTGGCAAAAGTAACACGCCAGTTATCATCCCGACTCATTTTACCCAGGTAAGTTCGCACCTCACCCATTATTCCGCATGCAACCCGCATATTCTGCAGTCTACCCGACACGAAAGTCCGATTTTCGGATCGTATTAGGTTCTTGGGTTCCGGTCTTTCACTATCTTTAATATGATTTTTTACTTAATCGTCAAATCAGTTCCAGGGCTGTATTTAGGGGCGGGGGCGACCATCCTCCATTGGCCGGAAAAAATTTAAGGTAAGATAACGCATGGAAAGATGGGAAAATTATCAGTCTTTGACCTAAAATCTTCAAATTTTTACGAAGTACTTTCCATAATTTTGGCTCAGGCGCGACCAAAAAGCGACACTTTCCAGAGCATTTTGAGTGAGAAAAAATTGACAAAGTTTGAATTTTTATGATCTTAATGGATAGAGCATGTCGAAAACGTCGATAAATGCGGATTTTGCGAGCTACCCCGACGAATTCCCCGAAATATTCCTCGAGATATAGGCCAACTTATTTTGGGTCCGCCCCTGGCCGAATCCTGATTACGGGCCTATCTAGATTTTATACTAGAGGATTTTCCATCTGGTAGCACGAGCGTCTAATGTCATCGGTTATTGGCTACGATGAAGTTGCCATAAAAAATTGAGACAATGCATATATGCACTCTGTATGGGCAAACCTTACTGCCATTAGACGTTCGTTTTTAACAAAGGTCCCGGTTGTCATATGCAGGCCCGTATCCAGGATTTTATTTCGGGGGGGGGCGAAAATTTTTGAGGCCAGATATCTCGAGAAACATTAGGAGATAGGCGAAAATAAAGGCAGTTTTGAGCGTATCTCGACGAGCTCTATACGATGGTGAAGAAAAATTTGAAAAAAATTCGAAAATTTTTCACCTTTATCTCATATTGATATACAGAAAATTTATCATTTAAGCTGATTTATCATCACTTAATCGACGAATTATTTCTTATCTCTTGCCTCTGAACTTAATAATTGTGCTTTACAGAGAAAAACAATACAGATAATGAATAATTCGGCGTCAAGCGCCGAAAAAATTGACATATTCTGCATGTCAAGCTCGCATTTGGGCGGTTTTGAGCGGGCTAGAAGACAAAAAACATATATAAACAATAAATACGTCGCGGAGCGCCGGAAAAATTTCATGTTTCCCATGTCATAACTCAAATTTGAGCTGTTTCAAGTGAGCCAGAAGGCAAAAACTATAGCTGAACAATGAATCAGGTGGAAAGGGGTGAAAAAAATTGAGATGCTCTCTACATAAGTCTAACTCAAATTTGAACGATTTTAAGCGGTTTAGAAGACAAAACTATACATACACGATAAATCCGGCGCGAAGCGCCGGAAAATTTTAGAGTTTACTAGCTCAAAAGTACGCTAAAAACCTGTTTTGGCGGTGTTTGGACCCTTGGGAAAAACAAAATTTTTCCTAATTTGGGGGACAGGCCCCCCGCTCCCCTGGATACGACCCTGGTCATATGCGTCGTGATTTTTGCGCCAAACAAGATTTTCTCTAGCTTTTTTGTCCATTTTTTATATTTAATTTTCAGCTCAAATGTTTACTCAGATACTGAGGTAGTTGTGGACTCGTTGGAAACTCGATAATTTTGAATGATCGCTGGATAACTCTTGTCAACGAAGTTTTTTTATCAAGATACTGTCGCTGCGATGAAAAAGAAAGTATTGCTAATGGGCAAAAGTGGATCCGGCAAAACAAGCATGAGATCTATAATATTTGCGAATTATATTGCGCGCGATACCCGCCGATTGGGGCCAACGAGTGAGAAAATAGTTTGTAGAAATTTGCACGCTGTTACATTTTTGCTTGAGCTAAAATGATTTAGCTTATTGGTTTCTCACATTTTTATCGTCTTTTTATCCATCATACCCAAGCGGTGATCATTCTTCTGTTCTGGCCACTTAGAATCAAATTTTACCCGGACACTTCACTGGAGCGTAAGTTGCTTGAGCTCACTATTCTGGTAACCTGGCCTAGATTTTTTAAAACTGTGTCATTGTCTTTTTTATGTCATTAACCCGAGCTCCATATGTCTACTAAAGCTCTTTATACTGTCAAAGAAGTTCCTGCCTGTATCTGTTGAAAATATTGTGAAAAACTGGTCATCAGTTTAAGAAAGCTTCGAAAAATTCTTCGTAGCACATTCCTCGCTCGTATTCATAATGCCTAGCATGCGAAATAGCTAAACCCCAGAGCTATTGAAAATGCCTAAAATTCAATTGTGGGGGTCTGTTGAATTCTGAGGGGCAAACCCTTTCCGCCACGCCTATGTGCGGTTGCCATGCTCTGCCTCGCCCCAATTTTCGCTGTATTGAAAAATATAGCGTCACTTTTATTTTAAATAAAAATTGATCTGAACATTGTTTTTTCTTTGCGGATTGTATTTTGTCCGATTTTTATTTTGATTATGAAATCGCATATTCGGCTTAATTATAAAACAGTGGCGGATCTAGGATTTGCCTAAAAAGGAGCACTTTTCCAGCTTTTCCAAAAACAGTCGAAAATAGGTCTAAAAATATGCGCTTTATGTGCAAAATGGCGTTTTTTCAACGTTTTACGTTGTCTTCTTTTATTTAAAATCTCTTTTTCTCGAAAAATTTTAAAACTTTTAAAGATTTTGCTCGGAAAAAATTATTAAATTTCTTTGATTTTAGCGAAAACTTGGCGCGAAGTGCCGGAAAATTTTTGAAATGTCAGCGGAAGAACGTTTAGAAGCTTGAATTACTGCTCGATTTCCTGTATTTCTAGCATTTGACTCGGAACGTCAAAAATTTCTAATATGCCTAAAAATAGAAGAAAACTATGCTGAAAAAGCTGTTTCTCATGAAATCAATGACGCCCAAAAATCGTTGCAAATCACATACAAATCCATTCTTTATCTCGACAACTATTTTGGGCCAATGGAGGGCGGCCGAACCCCCCTCCGCCCTCCTTAAATCCGCCCATGTTATGAAATAATTTCTCTCGTGGATTTTTAAAATACTGCATTTCAGTGGAAGTAGAACACGCCCATGTTCGATTTCTCGGCAACTTAGCATTGAACATTTGGGATTGTGGCGGTCAAGAGCTGTTCATGGAAAATTATTTTGCTTCTCAGCGCGATCAAATTTTTCGCAACGTCGAAGTGTTAATCTACGTTTTTGATGTTGAAAGCCGTGAACTGGAAAAGGACTACAAATATTACCAATCTTGTCTTGAAGCATTGGGACAAAATTCGCCCGATGCTAAAATTTTTTGTTTGGTTCATAAGATGGACTTAGTACAAGAAACGCAACGTGATCAAGTTATTGAATTATTCTACTTTAAAATAGGACTTGGCTTAGTTATCAATTTTTTGCGAGCAATTGATTAGTAGTAGAGCTGTGCCGGGGCCGCCTTTTTTGCCGGGGCCGGGCCGGCCTGGCCGGGGCCAATAATAGCGTGCTTTACCATGCCTCATAGTACGACCCTGCCCTACCCTTACATGTACCTATGCATATATTCTTGCTTGTAGATATTGTAGATATGCACGTCAAGCGTTAATATTTGTTGGGATTACAAGATATAACAGAACATGGGCATCGGGGGATCTAGACCCCCCAGAATTCACATTCTCCCCCAAAAAAATCCGCTAGACCCCCCAGAAATTGATTTTCAGAATTTTTTCTGCTTTTCTGCGGTTTTTTGATGCTAATGGATAGCTCCATTGAGAAACGCGAGAAAACGGTGTTTTTTCGCTCTACCATATATTATCAGGCACTTTTTAACTTTCAAAAATTGTGGACTTCTAGAATTTTTGAGCTGCCCATGTATGGATTTAACCTCTGACTTGGATGCGTTTTTCAATGTGCTTTACTTTGCACTTTTTTTAGGCTTATTATTCTATTTGTTCTGATAGACGTAGCTGTCTGCTACCAAGCAAGCTGGAAATGCTCGTCTATATGAATTGCAATTTAAAATATGTCAATTTTGATTATTAACTAGAAATTCGCACCAATCTGACATAGTGAAATAAAGATTTGAATTAGCAAGATCTGTGGTTTGCTTGAAATTGAGTTTGAAGCGTGAATCTACCCGGAACATTATCAATTTTCTACATTATAATCAACTCTAACATTGGCCCCGGCCCCGGTGCCGGGCCAGCCTAGCCCCGGCCCGGGGCCGGGGCCTAGGCCCCGGCGCCGGGCCGGGGCGGGCCTGGCCCCGGCACAGCTCTAATTAGTAGGTACATCTTTCTATTATTTAATACGTTTTCTTCTTGCGGTTTTATTAAATGTAGAAATAATCATTAAGACTTCGGTACCACTCTCTTCCAAACGTAATATTAGTCTTCAATTTTATTGAAGATTGAAAAAATCCTTAGGGCTTACTCACTTATCGTTAGAACCGTAGCCAGGATTTGCCTTCGGGCGCGGGATCCTACTATTTCGCTCGGTATCTCAGAAATGGCTTCGGGATAGATCGAATAGAAATCATTTTTCGATATCTTTCAACATGCTCTATTTGTTGAGATATAATTTTAAATTTTTCAAAATTATTTCGTAATTTTATATTTCCTAAATGTTAATTAATGCAGGATACAAAGCACTAGAATCTGATACTATAAAAAGAGTATTTTTCCACCTGCGGAATGCGTACAAAAACAAATAATTGTGACATTCGCTTATTTATCATGATTTCTACTGTGTTTCTTACTAACGATTTACGCTGCACTGCAGACTTGCACACAGGGTATTGTAAGGGTATTGGAATAGTACACCCTGAAGCTGGTAAATATAAATTTCTGTAAGACGGTTTTTCCAATGACTGAGAACAGAAATATAGGTTAACCTGTATACAAAGAGAAACTTAAAGTTTAAAACATACCATTAAATTATGAAGAGAATTATAATTCTCTTCATAATTTAATCGTATGTTTTAAACTTTAAGTTTCTCTTTGTTTACAACTCTCGCTTAGCAAGCTCATTTTTCAAACAACTCTTACTTAGTGAACAGTCGCTTTAACCTGTATACCTGGATTGTATAACATCACTGACTGATCCACACCCAAAAGTACTTAGATAGGGTAGGATTTAGCGCAAAATATTTTAGTTATAATTCAAGTTATAGACTATGAGAAATTGATTTTGTGCTTTGTCTAAGTTTGGTTGTTTTGAAATCTTGACAAGAGTACCTGAAAAAATATGTAAATCTGCATGCAAAGTGCTCTATTTAATTAGGTGGTACAAAATAAACATGACAGCATTAGGTTTAAAAAATAATGCTAGGCTGCAAATAAACAACATCCTCATTCTCTGTGTATTCCAATTCAATTAAAATCAAATCACTTTTTCTTTTGGGCATTTGGATCGTCAGTACATTTGTAGGATGAAGGAACCACTTTTATATTATATATGAGATTTAGATGCCAAATAAATACATATAGGCATACATGATATTGGGTAGTTGTGGGGTTTTCAAACCCTCCCCCAGAAAAATTTTCACCCATAGAATTCCCGATTTTTTGAAAGATCTCTAAAATTTTCAAGAAAAGGTGCTATTTCAAGCGTTTTTAGCTATCTATTAGCTCAAAAGCGTTAAATTTTCCACGCTTAACGCCATATGCTTGTGTTTTGATTTAACTATATGTTGGTCTATTTGTTCGACTTTTTGAATTTTTATATGAAATTTTTTAATGTTTTTACGCCCTAAAAAGGTAGAGCATCGTCAGAAATGCCGAAAAGAGATGGTTTTGAGGCATACCCACCATTTTCGGACCCCAAAAAATGCACTTTAAAATTTCACCCCCGCCCCCTCCCCCCGCTCTCTCCTCCTAGAATTCTCATGAGGTGCATGCCTGCATATAGGTGGCAAAATAACGATAAGCTAATTTTGAAATTTTGCAATACACTAAAGACTATGACCGTGTGCATGTATGCTGTACTGCTTTTGTCTAGTTTTGCGAGGAAGAAGTGGCGAAACAATCTTTTCTTTAACATTTAGATTTTCAGCCAGAAACAAGAGGACATCAAATTACGTACGGCGCCTCTTGAATGCACTTGCTATAAAACTTCCATTTGGGATGAAACTCTTTACAAGGTGAATTATTTCATTATTTTAATTTGGTCGAAATGCTTATGCTTCATTGAAAAGTCAATTGTATGTAAAAACAGTTAGGAAAAGACGATTTGTGAACTGATTATTTCAATTTAAATAATCTTTGTAAAAACGTCTTAACTTATTTGTCAGCGTCGTTCCAAAACGATGAAAAGTAAAATTGTGAAACACTTTGAATTGTCCAAAATCGCTAAATTTGAATTTAATTTTTTTTTCAAATCTTGGATTAAGTTGGAAAGACACGTGTTCATGTATATGTATACGTATTTATGTAACTGCCGAAGCTGTACCGGGGTCTAGCTCCGGCCCAGGGTGGGCGGTGTCTGAAAATTTTGATATTCATTTTACGTGTGTAAATTTGTTGTCTTGATTAATCCAGATAAGTTAGCTCAGTTCTCAGGTAATGAGTTTAGGCTCAATATTCAGATGATTCCACTAGTTACACTTTTATTTTCTTTTAGATATGTATCGACGGACTAAGCGCATTTACGTAGCTCTTGTAAGACATTAAAACTGCCGTAATTCATTTTTATTTCAATCAATCGAGTCAACAAATTTGCAACAAACGACATTAATAATTGTTGAATGCTATGTATCGAGCAATAACTTTCAGCCGCAGCGTCCTCGTTTAGAGATCGCAGAGCTTTTTTGCTGTAAAATTGTTTTAAAAAATGGGTAGAAAGATTAAAAATCGTAATATGTGACTAAATTTATTCTCAGGTTCTGATCGATTTCAGCCACTTTTGCGCAAAAGCCTTGATTATTGTCCGTGTCTGGCTTTAATCTTACTGCAGGGTGGCCCATTAAAAAGGGTAGAAAATGTTCTTATCGTAACTATAGCTAGCTGTCTGGAATGTAGCGCAATGTAATAAACTTTTTTTCAAAGACAAATAAGGGACAACAAAATTACAAAGTTGCAATGAGTTACTCCTTATATTGCGGTTTTGATTTACTTTTTTGTAAAAATCATTTTTTGGTAAGTTACAACCGGAAAAAGTTGTTAAATAGCGAAAAGAAGAACATAAACTCTTCCTTATAATTTTTGTTCTCTTTAACTTTGAGTAATGCGATTTGTATCATTTCATATATAGTGCTGGCCTCTAAAAAAACCAGTCGATTTGTAACCTAAAAAAACCACCCCTTTTTTCCATAACCAAAAGGAGATGACTGATGATATTATACTGGCGAACAAGCTATGCCGTGAGGATTACAACTGACCCCTGGTCACTTTCCGGATCATTCAGAAACTTGAGATATAAATTTGTCGAAAAGTTCCTAAAAATTGCCATTTTTATGATTTTTTAAAAGCATTTTTGAGGGTCAGTATTTCTACCCGTATTCGTGTTTGGTGGAATCTTTTATGTTTTCACGTTAGGCTCCCTTGCAGACTAATGTCAGAAAAAAAATTTAGTTCGCCTATGTCATCCACATAGCTACAGTATACTTACAAAGCCAAACCTAAAAAAACCAGTTGTAACCTAAAAAAACCAGCGCCAATTCTTACAAAACTTAGCAGGAATGTGCCTTGTAGCACCTTTCATGATGCCTGATATTTATTTTTCACAAAAAATAAGAATCACCCCAAAAACTGCCAAAAAAGTTCGATTGTAACCTAAAAGAAACCACTGTAACCTAAAAAAGACCAATGCTACATAAGTATACGTTGCCATGGCAACGAAATCACTTTTCATTAAGTTGCATAATTTTGCACTGATTTCTTGCAAAGGATGTAGAAGTGACTTACCTAGAGTCGTTTTTATCACTTGAAGACTTTATTTGTGAAATTTATAGAACTTTTAATGAAATGCAGAAAAAATTATTGATTTTTATATAAATGTGATAAAATGAAAGGAAATATCGTAAAAAATGAATTTTTTTTCAAAATTGTGATCATTTAAGGTCAACTAACTGTTTTACGCTGCCAACCATGCACTTCGCTTAACATTTTGGGGGTGGTTTTTTTAGTTCCCATGGTTTTTTTGGAAAAAGTGGTATGAAATATGGCGCTTAAAAATTCTTACATGCAGCAAGTTATAGGCCTAGGGCAGCTGTCAAAAATAAGTGTTTGTTGATTTCTTCAATGCTATTTGTTCTGAAGTTATAAGCCAAAAACATGAAAATGGTTTTTTTAGAAGCCAGCACTATATAAAACCGTGGCCTACAAGAGTGCTAATTTTGTGGATTATAATTTTTAGAATTAGCTTATTGCAACTAGTTTTTGTGAACCCAAGTTTTTATAGAATACAAACTTATTTAAAGTGTAACATGAAAAAACCCACAAAACTGAACTAAGCCGAACAATAGATAACTCTGAATCTGAGGACATTAAGCAGTAGAGTAAAGACTCTATTATGGCTATAATATCACAAAATTTCAGATTGACGTTTCAAAAAGAGATTTACTAATTAATACCCCACTAGAAGCAACTTTTTTCGTTGTAATACACCAAAAAAAGTTGTTGCCTACAAAAGTGTGAACCAAAAAGGCAATAAATAACAAAACTAAATGAAACTTTACAACCTTGTTGCCTTATATTTGCTGTTTCAAAAAACGTTTACATTTTTACGATTTGCTTAATACAACTAGAGTTGTGAACAAAACATTTTGTACGCTTTTTTACGGGCCACCCTGTGGATCATCTAAAAAATTCGCTCTTTTCCTCTAACACTCACGTGCACATCTGCTCGCAGTTTTAGTAAATGCACGAGTAGTTTTTTTGTACAAGGTCCGTTAATACATGTACAAAGATGGTTCCTAAAAAGTCTTTGTACATTTTGTACATGCAAATTTTTTGTACTACAATATGGTACACTAGCGATTTTAGTGTGGTAAAACTAGGTTTTCCGACCTTTGATAGTGTATTTTAGCTAATTTTCTGGGTTTCTGACGCTAAAAATTACTAAAAATTGTCTCAAAACGGCGCGAAGCGCCGAAAAATTTGACATTTTTACTTTGTTAATGCAAATCCTGTCATTTCAAAGATATATTTATGGGACAAACAATTACTCATTTCGGCGCGAAGCGCCAACAATTTCTTGGGAAATCTACTTTTTCTTACATTTTTTGTCTTCCCAAAAATCTTTGTACTTGTACAAATACGGTCCTGAAAAGTCTCTACATCGAGAAAAATCTTTGCCGAATACAAAAAAACAGTGTAGGGAAGGGATGCCATATGAGCACATTATATTTGGAATGTTATGCTTTGTGGGGCCATAGATGCATAAGGTCATTGTCGGCTGGGGAGAGTGAAATTTTAGAAATCCAATCGAGTAAATTTAGCGTTCACGATTTTTTGCTATTCAAACGATAAAAATGGTCAAATAGCCTGTAAAGCGCTTTTTTCGCGATAATACCACATTTCAATAGCATTCTTAATTCATTTTGACTGCATTATATTGCTTTCAACGCTGAAAATGGAGAAATTTATCACTTTTCGGTGGTTTTTTAGTAAGCACATACGTATTACCGAAAAAATTTTGACTTTCTTGACGTTTTTGTTTTCGAAAATGACGCCTAAAGCGTACCGTCAGCTTAAATGCGCTGAACAGTACCATTTTAGCTGACCTTCCTGGGGGCTGGGCGAGTAGAATTTGGGGGTATGCACCCCCAGAAACCAATATATTCCCCAGAATTCAATTATTTTTTTTTTTTTTTCGCAATTTTTTGATGCCAATGAATATTGCTCGATGAGAAACGTTAAAAAATGTTGTTTTTTCGCCATATCACTATTTAAAGGCCATTTTTTGACCTTTGAAAAAATCTTGTACCCCCAGAACTTTATTGCCGTTCACCTATGGTAATACCCCTCACCATCTACGTGCATGTATGTTCCAGCTCCAGCCCCAGTAAAGAAAGGCGATTCCGCCCGATACAGCTCTAATAGGTTTAACATCTCATTTTATCGGATTTTACAATAAAAGTATATTCAAATAGGCTTGGTCGAGCATAGTGTACAAATTGATACCAAACGTGGAACAGCTAGAGAAGAGTTTGAATCAGTTCGCTGACGTCATTGATGCAGATGAGGTTTTGTTGTTCGAAAAGGCCACTTTTCTAGTCATATCGCATTGTCAGCGGAAACCGCACAAAGACGTGCACAGATTCGAGAAGGTCAGCAATATAATCAAGCAGTTCAAGTTGAGTTGTAGGTGAGTACTCAGTTTGTTTGACGATGTTAGACCTTGAATTAGCTGCTATATGGCTGAATTTTCAACCTTGCTAGCATAATTCACGATCCACGTACATACATATGATTATTTGTACATGTTTTTAAACAATGGTACCACACTAAAAAAGACTTACTGTAGCTACTTAGAACTAGCAGTTGAACTTTTGCGGGTATTTATGTAGTTTAAGCTTTCCTGAATTGTTTGTTTGAATATTGTAATGTGGGAAAATCTCTTAAATCCATAACTTTTCTCCGAAAACTTTGTACATGCATACATGGTTCGAGTGCCGGTGCCAAATTTTTTTAAAGATTTAGTTAAAATGGCGATATATGAAAACTCGTAGAAGAATTATAGCAAAACTTCGTCTATAATAAGCATAATATTGCACACTTTAAGAAGTAAATTTCCGTATGGAAATATCTGTCACCAAAAAATCAATGATTTCGTCAATCCATTTTATTACCCTTTAAAACTGACTGTCGAAGCTTATCGGTGCCATTCTGAGTACCGCTTGCTGTAAGTTTGCTGCAAAACTTTTCGATTGTGTTACATTGATCGAATTTTATACGTTTGTTGTTAATGTTTGTTTCATTAATGGCAGAACATTCTGACAGTCCAAATGCATTGGGTAACAAATTATAAACTGTCTGACTAGCATTATTTTGCAAGAATGTGTAAAAAAGTTTTACGCCGGAACTCGAGCGATTTAGTTTAAAAAGAAAGTTCTATATTTAGCAGAAAGCTTCCCTTGTTATGAAATTTTACCAAACAAGTAAACGAGCATTTAACTAGACTTTTGCAAATCGTCAATTGCTAGTTTTAAGTATACGCTACAGTCAGGGCCTTATTTAGAGGGGGCGGGGGCGGCCGCCCTCCTCCACCCTTGACCGGAAAAAAATTTCGAAAGATAAGATAGGAAAGATGGAAAAATCGCATGTCTTTGTCGCAAAATATTCATTTCGGCGTTTCGCGCCGGATGCAGTGTTTTTTTGTACAAGGTCCGTTTTTAAATGTTTAAAGATAGTCTCCAAAAGTCTTTGTACATTTGGTACATGCAAATTTCTATGGAGTATAATATGGTACAGTAGCGATTTTAGTGTGGTGAAACGGAGTTTTCCGACCTTTGGTAGTGTATTTTAGCGAATTTCTGGGTCTCTAAGGGCAAGAATCACAAAAAAACGTCTTAAAACGGCGCGAAGCGCCGGAAAATTTGACATTTTCCTTTTTGAAATGCAATTTCTGCCATTATAAAGATATATTGAACACACAATTACTCATTTC
This sequence comes from Mermis nigrescens, assembly GCA_036768485.1. NCBI lineage: Eukaryota > Metazoa > Nematoda > Enoplea > Mermithida > Mermithidae > Mermis > Mermis nigrescens. The sequence continues at coordinate 188,162 of JAVLUZ010000786.1, forward strand.
GGCGTGAATCGCCGAAATTTTTGTGAATTTTAGACCTTTTTTTACAATTTTTGTCTTCCCTAATATCTCTGTACATGTATAAAGACGGTCCCGAAAAGTATTTGTACATCCGGAAAAATCTTTGCCGAATACAAAAAACACTGACCGGATGTGAAGTATTTTCCATAATTTTGGCCCCGCCTTCTGAATAAGGAAAAAAATTTCGAAAAAGTTCGAATTTTATCATCTCATTGGATAGAGCATGCCCGGAAACGTCGAAAACTGCGGTTTTTGCGAGCTATCCCGACGAATTTCCCGAGTTATAGACCAATTTAAGTTGAGTTCACCCCCCCCCCCCCCCCCCGCTTGGCCGGATCCTGGATACGGGCCTGGCTACAGTGTGCCTTTTTTAGTGCAGTACCGGTTTTTTAAACACGCTGTAGATGCAAAAGGGGTAGGGAAGGGCGTCTCCCACGTGTTTGGCAGTCTCTATCCCCCTGAAATCAAGATTTATTTCCTCGACTTATCTCTTAGTACAGCTGAATCAGAAATTGTTCCATTGTAGCAAACTCGGAACTAACTTTATTAGTACTGAGATACGCAATGCGTACTTCGCGGCCTTCATCGATGCCTTTACAGTCAACACATACGTAATGGTGGTTGTTTCCGATCCGAAAATGTGTAAGTTTTATGTGTTAGTTAAGCGCTGTTGTAGATTTATTTTTAGTACATAAGCAGCAAGAAAATTCTGAGGGAGGGTGGGTGAAAACGCTAAAAATGCTAAAAATCGCCAAAAATGTTACTGAAAATAGAATTCTGGGGGTCTACAGTAATCTACGGGGTTTTTAACTTCTACGGGGCGTGTACACTCCCCAGAGACCCCCCATACGCCCATGTGTATACATATGTCATCCAGCATAGATCTTTAGTGTCTTGTGTATACATTATGCATATAAGTGATGTCCCGTTGCCACTTTTTTACCGATGCCGGTGCTAGATCAGCGTACTATATGATGCACTATGTTCCTTTAAAAGAAAATCTTTGTACTCATGGTCCACAAGATACATCTTGTACTTATTTCGCTGGTCCGCTATTTCTCCACTCTTTCTAAATTATTCTACTTTTCTGTGACAAAAAAACAAAAAATACGAAAAAACTTAAAATTTCAAGCAAAACAAAGCGAAATCGCGTGGTTTTTTCATTTATTTCAAATGCAGTGTAATTACGATACGAGTGACTCGCATAAAGGGCGTTTTCTCTACTCATATCTTGATGAGAAATACAGTAATTAATTACCAACTATAGCTCCAACGAACGAAATAAACAGTCAAAAGTGCTTTTTTTATGTTGAAAAATGATTTAAACAATAAATTTTTGGAAAAAAATTCGAGAAAAGTTTAAAGACTTCTTATTCTGCAATTCTGTCAAAAATGATTCAATCAGTCAGTCAAGAGTTTTAATTTGCAAAATAAATCTTTTATGCTTCCTGCCGTTTTTTATCAATTTCCTATTTATTATTAATTCAATAGCACCGGCACCGATACCAGCTCAGCACCGGCCTAGTGCCGGTGCCCAGGACATCACTCTTAAACAGGCCCGTATTCAGGATTTTATTTTAGGGGAGGGCCAAAAGTTTGAGGTCAAATATCTCGAGAATTATTAGGAGATGGGCAAAAATAAAGGCATTTTTGAGCATATCTCAACGAGCTCTATGTAATGGTTTAGAAAAATTTCAAGAAAAATTTTTAGAGTTTTCACGCGCGAAGCGCTGAAAAAATTTGACATGTTTTCTATACATGTCAAACTCAAATTTGGGCGGGCTCAAAGACTTGAACTACGCATAAACGATAAATCCGGCGCTAAGCGCCGACAAAATTTGAGTTCACTTGCTCAAAAGTACGCTAGAAACCTGTTTTGGTTGTGTTTTAATCCTACTTTGAGAATTTTTTTAATTTTTTCCTCTGGGGACCCTTGTGTTTCAGAAATTATTTTTTATTTCCAGGGGGCCGGCCCCCGCCCCCTGGATACGGCCCTGCTCACAAATGTATGCTATATCTTTCGTAGGAATATATTGATATCACAATAACACTTTGCAATTTTGTATTGTTTACTGTAAATATGCTAAAGCGTTGATTGAATGACCGAACGTCCATTTTTAGCTTCAACTTCGATGCTTCTCAATATTCAGAACGCTAAAAAGTATTTCGAACGCTTAGAATCGAAACAACAGCATTGATACAATGGAATTATCCTTGTTAGCATGTATAATATACGAATACGTGTTCCGTGTTTGTTTCTGATACAATCAAATGTAATGGACGGGCTTGTTGTTGAAGTTGAATTTATTTCAAAGGGTAATTTATTTGCGGATCAAAAAGTTCCCGAAATAGTATCATAAAAATAAAAGAACATAAATTGTTTTTATTTTTTAATACCACGATTTCCCAACTTACTATTGATTCGGTGCAAAGCATCAAAAGTATCAGAAATGCTAGAGTATGCTAGCTCAAATTATATTTTAGATTTTTCACGCGCTACAAAGTAAGCCGTAGGCGAACACTCCTAGCCACAGCACATGCCAACGCTGGCTATTGACATTTTGACTAACAGACAAGACTTCATGTTACATAAATTATCGAATTTCTAGTCGATTTACACAATTTCGAAAATTTTTTGATCAACCCTCGTAAATAATTTGATTTGTACTTTATATTTACATTCAGAATGCTAATTTTGCACGAATTGCTCTTTGAACAGTGAAAGACAGGAAGACACTAGGATGCGATTCCCCCCCCGATAATCCGGTATACCTCCAAAATTGAATTTTTGGCATTTTTTCGCGATCATGCCCATCAGATCCTCAGAAATTGGTTGCTGCCAGACAATGCAAAGCACGGGGATTCTGGGGAAGAGGTGAAATTTTAAAGTGTCTTTTTTGGGCCCACAAATGGTGGATACGCGTAAAAAACATTGTTTCTCGGCATTTCTGATGATGCTATCTTTCTTGAGCAGAAAAACATGGAAGAATTCTATAAAAAAATTTTTTAAAAATCGAATTAATTGAAGACAATATAGTCAAAACATGAGTATATGGCGCAAAGCGCCGAAAATTTGACACTTTCGAGCAAATAGATAGCTAAAAACGCTCAAAAATCACCTTTTCTACAAATTTTTTAGGATATTTTCGGAAACTTTCGCAAAATCGCAATTTCTGGGGGGGGGTGAAACCCCCCTCCAGATCATGCGTGGTTGCTGCCCATGTATGAATAGATGCGAATGACTATTGAAAACACTTGATGTTTATGAATACTTTTTCGTTTACTTATGTTTTATTCATTGAGGATTATAAATTACATTTATTAAGAGTACATACTTTGCTGAGCATTGGCGATAGTCTTGTCTATGCGTATATTCAACTATTGCTTTAGCGAATACATTATGAACTGATCAGCGGTATTTAGGCAATGATGTGAGCTTTCAAACGCGAGCTAGTTAAAGAGAGACAGTGAGAATACCACCAGAGCATCCCAGTCATATATTTCAGATTGAGATAAGTTCTTACTTATTATTTTCTGAAGAATTCCATTTTCCCTATTTTATTCGATATAATTTATGATATAAGTATTGTAATGATTGTATCTGATTAACTATTTCATCGCTGTTTAGAACATTTCCATTCTAATTGCTTCCCATATTTTATTCCAATTGATTTGCCTGATTATAAGCATAAAATTTTGCGCGAAAATAATTGTTGTACATTGTTTTATCCTATGTATATATGTATTGTTTTTCGTACGATCTGTCGATACTTTATTGTTAATATGTATTATGATGCGCACGCTTACGTACATATTTTAATATCCTGTGTTATCAACAGATTAATGAATTAGCTCTTTCATGGAATAAATTGTTTTGCCTATCCGTTACACTGAATGGAAATGCGTACTTAATCTATACCTCATACTTTTAAGCTATTCACGAGTATGTAAGTAGGTGTGTGCCTTCCTTGAATCTTAAATTTATACATTATTCTCAGGGATGCAACGGGTCCAGCTTTTTTGGAACATCGGATCCGGGTCTGAGAAAATGACGGGTCCGGGTCACACCTGGGCGTGGGAGGGGGTTTGGGGTATGCACCCCCCCAGAAACCAAAATACCCCCCCCCAGAAATCAAAATACCCCCCCCCCCCAGAATTCAATTTTTGAAATTTTTTCTGTTTTTTTTCGCAATTTTTTGATGCCAATGGATAGTGCTTGATGAGAAACGTCGAAAAATGGTGTTTTTATCGCCATACCACCATTTTTAAGGCCATTTTTCGACCTTCAAAAAAATCTTGCACCCCCCCCCAGAATTTTCTTGCTGCCCACGTATGGTCCGGGTCCAATACATAGCATAATCCTGTAACAGTAAACTGAGTTCTGTGCAGAAGGTTCGAAGAGCAAATTATGTTCAGCTCAGTCATCATGAAAAATGCCGTGGAAACACAAATTTACTGCAAAAACATCTCGAGACTTCGAAGCTAGGCACATTGATTGGTACAATACGCGGAAAAGAATCTGTGAAGAGTTAGAGAAACGAAATATGCATTATGATGTATAAATCGTGTATGCTGTATCGTTAGGGAGTCATCAGGAGATTCGAAAAAAGACAGTATTCTGACTATCAATACAGCGATAACTAGTCTCCAAAATTGGTTATGCATCAAAAAATTTTTTTCGCCATTTCATTAGCGTAAATTGAGTCAGACTGAATCATCTGTGATGTAGAGACAAAATTTTTAGGATAGTTAAAAATGCTGCTGCTATGAAATTTTCATATCGTAACATTATTCCGGCATAAATTATCACAGAATCTTAGAAAATTTACGGTCAAGAATGACTTTAGCGGACTACGTTTGGAGCAAAATACATACCTGTTAAGGACTTTTGCGCAAAGCGCCGAAAATTTTTGGTTAGTGTCGGAAAAATTGGAGTTTCAATCGTTAGGGTATACAAGGTCAGATTTGGCAGGGGGCAAAATCTTAGAAATCTTATACCAGAAAATTTATTTTTTCACGTTTTTTAGCCAGTCAAATGACGAAAATAGTGGAAATGACCTATATACAAAATGCTTTTGCGTGATAGACCAGCATCTTCTAGTATTTTTAGTCATTTGATAGCATTATATGGGTTTTAGCATTAAAATATAGAAACTTATCAATTTTGCGAGAAATTTTGATTTTTATTTTGACAAAGCAATTTTAGTCCGTTTTTACTGCATTATATCACTTTTAAGACTATAAAATACAGGAATTGGTCAATTTTTGGCGCTTTTTGGCTAAAAAGTGCATAAAAGTTTTAATCCAGCGCGAAGCGCCGGAAACATTCAGACATTTTTATTGCTTTTGACCTTGAAAATGATGCAAAAAAGTTCCATAAGCTCAAAATCGCCGGACAATACCTGTCTAGCTGAACCCTCAGCGGGTGGGGGAATAATACCCCTCACCCCATATGTGCCTGTATGTGTCTGGCTGACTCTTTAGGTATAATAACCTACCCACCCTCACCCCATTTGCATTTGTGCATTAGAAGGACTGCTAATCAAAGCGGAGGTTGGCAGAGTTCTTCTCTGCGCTTACTTTTAAAATTATCATTTTAGGAAAGAGCAAGAATGATTGCATTGGACAAACGGCCGCTCGGTGTGCTGAAAATTTCAATTTTGAGGAAATGAAACAAGTTCATTCATTTTTAAACGCTTCTTCAACAATGAATTATGCAATTTATTCTCTATATTTCGTTGAGCTAAAGTGAGAAGAATCTTGCAAACATTAATTAATAAATGAATAAGAAAAAGTTGGAGAAAAATTTGAGATGAGATTAAGAAATGCGCTCAAATGGTTCTTCTCTTACATTGGCATTTAGTCCACAAAGAGCGAATCACTAGCTCATACCTAATTTACTGAAAAATAAGATTAGTTCAAAGTTTTAAATCTCAACCACGACTTAACGCCCGTTAGTCGGTTCGGTACCCATTATTTTTTCAACAAAAATTTACCGGGTCCGGGTCTCAAAAAATTCCAATATCGGGTCCGGGTCCAAAAAAAGTACCGGGTCATAACAGGTCCGGGTATCCGTTGCACGTTTTTTTGTTTTCGTCAAAGATTTTTTCCGATGTACAAAGACTTTGGGACCGTCTTTGTATATGCACCTGATTTTTCGGAAGACAAAAACTGTTAAAAAGTTAAAATTTACAAAATTTTCGGCGCTTCGCGCCAAAATGAGTAATTGTTCTTAATCTCTATATTGACAGAAATTGCATTTAGAAAGCAAAAATACCATATTTTTCGGCGCTTCGCACCGTCTAGAGACAATTTTCAGTATTTTTTGTCATCTGAAATCCAGAAATTGGCTAAAAAACACTACCAAAGGTCGGTAAACCCTGTTTTACCATACCGAAAACGCTACTATACCATATAATAGCGCCCAAAAATTTGCATGTACAAAATAAACAAATACTTGGGAATCATCCTTGTACATATACAAAGGGACCTTGCACAAAAAAACATTGATCCGTTGCATCCCTAATGATTATATTATCGATAGATATTTGCTCTAAGTAAATTGATAGAAAATCAATCATTAAATGAGTTCACTTTCGTTCATCTAATAGCTTAAGTGGTCAGCGTGTTAGATAGCTGAATCACGTAACGGCTTTTTTCTTTTCTTGGAAAAATAGTGTATTTATTGTAGGTAGTCAAATATGCATGAAAGACGTCCACTTTTGTTGAAACTACTGGTAGTGCGATTCGAAAAAGCGATTATTCGTCCGTATCACTTTTGCGATCTATTCTTAGCTTTTACAAAGTTGGATCCTATCATTCATGCACATAGGGAGAGGTGAGAGGGGTATTATCATAGGTGGGCGGCACCAAAGCTCTAGGGGGTGCATGATTTTTTCAAAGGTCAAAAATGGCCTTAAAAATGGTGGTATGGCGAAGAAAACACCATTTTTCAACGTTTCTCATCGAGCACTATCCATTGGCATCATAAATTGCGAAAAAACAAAAAAATTTCAAAAATTGAATTCTGGGGGAGTATTTTGATTTTTGGGGGTGCATACCCCCATACTCCCCCACGCCCAGGTATGGGTATTACCCCCGATGAAGTGTCCAACAGGTACTGTCGAGCAGTTTGAGGCGAAAATAGTGTATTTCAAAGCGATTTCGACGTAAAACTTGCAGAAACGCATTTTACCCTTGTAAAAATCCTGAATTTCACCCCTCCCTGACCATAAAATTTCGATTATATATACCCCTTCATGGCCAACCTGACCTTGTGCATCTATGGATCCTATCAGGATTTCGACTTTACGCATATAAAGTTACATAGTTGTTTGTCACTACTTGTTCTTTATTAATCCTTAATTTTCTCACATTTGCTCTAAAATAGTTTAATCGCTTCCAGCTGACCTACTGGTACCTGGATAAATTAAATATAACTTATTTTCTAGATATTTTCGCTTTCATATTCATTTCCACTCACCTTGGTCAGCTTTTAAAGCTATAAATCAATTTAATTTGAAAATGTGGAAGAATAGCTAGTAGTATAGTGACGTTCATTTCTCTCTGTATAACGTTACTTAAGTGCATCAGTTGTTCACCATTTCAACAATTAATTTGAGAATAAATTTAAATGAAATAATTCTGTGGCGATAAAGAATCCTGCCTGCGGATTTCATAGTAAAAAGAATCTTAGGGAGCTAAAATGCTATTTTTGCACGATTTTCTATTGAGTTCCCTTTCATTATTTTTCTTTTGCTCGCCGTCTAAATGAGCGCTAGACTTTTATTTACATGAGCCAAAAAACTACTGAAAACCCTTTATTTGGAATTCCCAGTTTAGTGTAGCACATAATTAGATCGATTATGATGATTTTAAGCTCCTACAGGCTTTTATTGCACCACTCACTTTTATCGACACTAATGCGGCCACTAACAGACGAAGAGACTGAAGCGGTTTTCAGGAAATTGGCAAAATAGTAAGTCCCAAAAACATTTAGTAGGTATTATATAAGTGAATGTATCTATTTATATATTTGTGAAAGTTTGTTTGTATGTATGTCTGTATGTTTGTTCGGGGTTGGCTCCGGCTTCGTAATAGTTGGTGGGCTGACGTTTTGGCCCGAGGTTGGCCTACCGGGGGAAGGATCCGTAGCGATATTTAGAATCGACCACAATCACAGCCGTTCGCCCTGCACAGTAGTGAAGCGGACTATGTCCCCACGCTATAAGTATAGGCGATTTCGGGAGATGGCCGTTTTTTTCGGGATTTTTTTAAAAATGGGCCCTATCTCATAGCACAGGGCATGTTACACCGTCTCCTATATTATAGCACACGTATATGTTATAAATAGCCGTAAACCTTTGCTACAATAAACTAAAAATTTTTATAACATCAAAAATATGGTTTAACCAAAAAAATTTTCCAAAACATCTCAAAAAATCAAAAATATGGGTTTGACCGAAAAATTTCCAGAACATGCTGAAACATCAATGATATGATTTTGGCTAAAGAATTTTAAAAAACATTCTGTTACGTCAAAAGTATGGATTTGATCAAAAAATGCACCGGGGTGAAGCGGGAGACGTCCCTGTGCTTAAGCATGGCCGATTTCGGGACATAGCCGATTTTTTTGCCAAATTTCGAAAATCGGAATAAATTCAGTTTACGCTATTTTCGGATTACGGTACTTTTGCCGCTGCTTGCATTATAACATAGGATGGACGTATGCTACAAGCTGGGCAATGCTATAAGGTATAATGATGTGATATAAGATACCCTGTCAGTGCCATAACATGCAGTGATATAAGATAGGAGATACCCTCTGTTACAACATATGAGTGATATAAGATTTCACGTAATATATGACACCCTTTGCTACAACAAACAAAAAATTTTTAAATCATCAAAAATATGGGTTTGATCGAAAAAATTTCCAGAGCATCCCAAAACATCAAAAATATGATTTTAGCTGAAGAATTTTCAAAACCATTCTGTAACGTCAAAAATATGAATTTGATCCAAAAAAATGGTTGACAAAAAACATTTTAAAAAATCCAAAAAATCAAATATTGTTTTTACCAACAATTTTTTTGAATTATCCCAAGAACATCAGAAGTCCCGAAAATTAAGAAATACAAGAGACATCTCAATTCCAAATAGCTATCAGGCGTAAGTTCAGCCCGGACAACGCCTGGCAGCTCAGCTAGTATATTTATATTTTCTACGTTATATCGTGAATGGTCTTTCTTCATGGATAATGAGGCTCAGAGTCTTCAGGGGTGAAATCGCGGAAGTCGAAATCAGTGTTTACGCTTTTTATGCTGGTCAACAAATGACGAAAATGGCTAAAGCATTTTTGTAAAGCGTTTTTATATGGTAATATCATGATTAGCTTATTTTGACTGCATGGTGTCATTTTGAACATTGGTTTTTCTTTATTCATCCACTTTTAATTTAGAAATTTATCAATTGGCTAAGAAAATTTGTTTTTTATCATTTCTGCGCATTTTGGGGCGCTTCCGCTTGCAGGGCGACAATTATTTGCGCCGGTTAAATCATGACATTACTGCTTTTGTCCTCAGAAATAATGCTGAAAATCTTTCTGATCCCTCAGCGGGGCGATTCCCCTCACTTTTCATATGTACGCCTGTCTTTCTTTTTTCAGCATTGGCGATAATGTAAAATATTTGATTGACAGATCAGATGGAACGTACTGTTTCCGCTATCATTTGGATAGAATCTTCTACTGTTCGTGAGTACTTACGTTTAGATTTGCATTACACAATATATATTCTATAATGTCGCTACGAGTCTCAATATCCTATGTATACAAAGTACAAACTGACCACAAACTGCTACAAAAGTATCAGCCTTTATTATAGAAGAAATCAGCTTTTTCGAGATATGGGCATCAAGAGATGCTTTAAGTGCTATTACAGTCCGGCTCACAAGTACTGGTACGAAATGGCTTGTCTTTCAAGCGCTTGAAATTCAACGTTAATAAGAAAAAGAAGCTTTAAGAAATTGAAGTTTAATAAAATCGAGATTGTAAGGAAATTTGTGTTTGAAATTGATTAGAAATAATGGTCAAAGCATCAAACATCATTAGAAGACGAATTTATGGGACTCGAATGTACGAGTTGCTTGAAATTGTGTATCGTTCTTGTGAGCTGGACTGTAGCTCAGAAAGAATCATAGGCTTGGGCTTAATTTTGCTTTCGAACAATTTTGTAACAAGAATTTGATTCTTGTTTGTTTCTGTACCTGGTTTTGCCTTTTCTTTTTGAAATGATTTGTCCCCAGCTTCTTAAGTTCGAAATTGTCGAAAACTTTGCATTCATTTGCGCTTTGGGAGGAGCAGGAGGGATATAATACCCACTGATGGATAAAAAATGTATTATCAGCCGATTTCAGAATAGACACGATATTTTCAGGTGATTTTATCATAGGTAGTTAGATAGGTAGCTAATTCGTTGTGCGCCAGATCTTTGATGGAACCCCTCTTAGTCAAACTGACTCCATATTTTTCAGGACACGTTGTCTCGACTGCTGGTCTACAAAAATCTTACGAAAAATCAGTAGCTTGTTGGATGGAAACATAGATTTCTTATATTAAAATTTCCTTAGAATTTATTGATGAATATTCTAGTTCCTGTATTTTCCAAAAAATAGTTCAATGTTTCAGGTATCACAATTCGCTATGTTAAGCGTAGCTAAGCAAAATCTTTTCATATTTACTTAATCTCACTGTCCTGTTATTGTCTTTCGATTAAACCGTGCTTATTTTCATTAATTGTTTCTAATCTTGCTGTCATTGTTAATGCTTAAGTATGCTTATTGTTCGATACATTGTTTATAAACTTGTGATAACGAGTTTTTACGTCGTGTAGAGAAGATCTCATGAAAAAAGCCGCGTCGATTAGCCGAGACAATCTGCTTAGTTTTGGAACTTGTCTTGGAAAATTCACCAAATCGAAGAAATTTCGATTGCACATAACAGCCTTAGATTACTTGGCGCCATATGCTAAAGTGAGTTGAAATTACATTCGTAGTTTCCGTTGATTTGTCATTGCTCTTGGCGTAAATTTGCATTTTTGTATCCGCCTATAGCAGTTGCATGCAAGTGATCTTGACTCTTATTAATATCTTTTTCACTGGACGTTTTATGATTATTATATTTTTTGAATAATTGCATTATTCAAATTTTTTTATTCATTATGTACGTATGTAACCTATAATTTTCCCAAGTTATACTCAGTCGTACCTGGGATTCAGCAATGGCGAATGCGATCAGATTCGATTTCAGTAACCAAAGCATTTGACTTGACGCAAAAGTTAGACATTGCTTTTGAGCGTTTTATATTCGGAAGCATACACGTAGTACGGGGATGGGGATTTTCCACCCAAACTTGGTCGTTCTCCTATAACTTCCTGAAGCCAGAAAATTTCTGACCCTCTCCACTCGATTTTTGGAAAAAATTGAATTTGTTGATCGCATTTAGGTGTCTTATAGCCCTTTTTCCGAAAATTGGAGGTCGTTTACCCCCCCTCTCTAAAAATGGACCGGGGTACCCGCCCAACCAAAATTTCGAGTCGTTCCATGTATGTTCAGGAGTCTTCCAGAATGTGCCAGAGTAGATCTATGCTTTGCAGAAACCGCTAATTTTCGATATTTTGTGATATCTGAAGATCATAAGCCTTTTGATGGCCAATAGCTTAATTCTAGGTTGGCAGTGTGCGTTATCTTCAGTTAACGTTATCTCTATCATTAACGTGCGTTATTCATTTCTTTTCGATAAATTACAATATAGACAAAAACTATGTACTTCTTGGGGTTTTCGTCGAAAATGCTTCGGCATCCAAAGCCGAGAAAAAAACGAATTAAGATAATGTGAAATTCTGAGGGTATAATCCACTCTGTGCAGCCACTTTGAACTTCACGCATCATTTTATGCAATTTATTACTGAGGTTCTAACGCTTAATTAAGCTTCCTAGAATTTTTTATTGTGAAAAATAAACGTGAAAAATTTGTCAGCATTGATTGCAGATCGAAGGAATCTTTTGTTTAATTGCCAAACTTTGTTTTCGCTAACTTTGGCACATTAAGATAAAATATATATATTCACGCATTTTTCCGGTGCTTAAAAAACGCTCCCTTGATTCGCATTTATCACATTCCATTTCTTTAGTATAAAGTCTGGGTCAAACCTAACGCAGAGCAGCAATTTTTGTACGGACATCACGTACTAAAGTCGGGCTTGGGTAGGATATCGGACAATACGCCTAATAATGTCGGCGTCGTTGTATTCAATATGGCCGATATCCCATTGGTAACTTTCATTTTTATATGTTTTTATTAAGTTGTACATAAAACTGAGTGATTTAAAAATGAAAAGCGGTATTTTCAGTTATACGAGTATAGCTTGCTTCATACAGCGCAAAGCATACCCGGGCGTGGGGGTTGGGGGTCCCCAGAAACCAAAATACCCCCAGAATTCAATTTTTGAATTTTTTTGTTTTTTTTTCGCAATTTTTTTGATGCCAATGAATAGTGCTCGATTAGAAACGTTGAAAAATGGTGTTTTTTCGCCATATTATCATTTTAAGGCCATTTTTGACCTTTGACCCTCCCCTTCAGAACTTTGGTGCCGCCCACCTCTGGCGCAAAGTGAATGCGGGTTTTGCGGTATGTACAAGAAAATTATCTGGCCTGCTAATTGCATATGATTAAATTTTTCTTATTAGTGTTTGGTAGAATGCACTGAATTTCTTTATTTTTGATTTTCAGCCGTTATGTGACTTTTTCGGCTATGAATTTGCTGTTGGGAGCACGGTTTTTTTGTATTCGGCAAAGATTTTTCGCGATGTACAAAGACTTTTGGGGACCGTCTTTGTACATAAACAAAGATTTTTTGGAAGACAAAAACTGCAAAAAAGGTTCGAAATTCGCAAAAATATCGGCGCTCCGTGCCGAAATGAGCAATTGTGTGTTCTATATATCTTTATAATTTCAGAAATTGCATTTTGAAAGGAAAAATGCCAAATTTTTTGGCGCTTCGCACCGTTTTGAGACGATTATTACTGATTTTTGCCCTCAGAAACCTTTGCTAAAATACGTATTTAACCAAAGGTCGAACAGCTCTGTTTTGCCACACTAAAATCGCTACTGTACCATATTGTAGTACCCAAAAATTTGTGTGTACGAAATGTACAAAGACTTTTAGGGACCATCTTTGTACATGTAAAAACGGACCTTGTGCAAAAAAAAAACACTGGTTGGGAGGCGTATGTGCGTGTTTGTTGAAAATACTGGTCTTAGGCCTGACTAATTTATTTCTGATTTCAAATCGTATCGAAACACTTCCTGTGCAAAATGATGTAAAATAACTTTTATTTCTACTTCTTAATTTGAAATCGCAGATAATGACTTTTTAATAAAACAAAGAGCAAATCAAAAACATTTGGCTAAAGCTCAGAACCTTACTTACACATGCTTAAAACGATAACAAAACGTTTCTACGGTTTGGTGCTGGATTGTGCTTGAGCTGTCGGAAATAGACTGGTTTGGGCAAGATTCTATTCTCTAAGACACTTTTGTAAGCTTTTATCTACTGACAAAAAATTACTAAAATGGAGGACTCCTAAAATTCTATTTTAATGCCTAGTTCTTTATTAGGATCCGGGTAAAAGAGTGTAAAAGAGTGTAGAAGAGTGTAGAGTGGGAAAGATTAGAATTCTGAATGTTCAGATTTTAAAAGGTTATAGAAGGACGAAAAACTGAATTTTGTAGGGTCTGCCTGCGGGCGTTTTTTAGAGTGGAGTTGAAAATTTATGGTTATGAACAGGCCCTTAGCCAGGATTCGATTTTGGGAGGGGGACAGAAAATTTTGAAAGTCAGATATGTGGATAGGTGGGAAAGGTAGGAATGGAAAGAGGGGGGAGTGAAATTTGAAAATAGTGAGATAATAAATATATAGGTGATGATGAGATACTACATAATGTATTGATATTGTTATCTACGGGCTTTTCAAAATATGAAAGAAAGGTAATACAATACCCTTAATAATATAATATAATACAATACCTTTAATACAATACCTTAAAATTTTACACTTATCAACACACCCTTACCCAATATTCTATTTCTAAAGGGGGACAGAAAATTTTGAAAGTCAGATATATGGATAGGGGGAAAGCTAGAAATGGAAACAGGGGGGTGAAATTTGAAAACGGTGAGATAATACATAAACATAGCTCATGATGACATGCGCTTTTCTACTACATAATATATTGACATTGTTATCTACTGGCTTTTCAAAATCTGAGGGAGAGGTAATACAGTACCCCTCTCACCCCTCCATATGCTCTTGTGTGGATATCTCGAGAACCACTAGGGGATAGTTCAGCCGCTTAAATTATGTGTGTAAGTGATTTCGCATCATCCACCAGTCCATAAACAATTGACTTGTCGTATTTGTACTCGATCTTTGTGCTCAGCAGAGAAAACATAGTGATTCGGCGCGAAGCGCCGGGAAAAATTTGACATGTTATCGTATGTCTAACTTGATATGTTATGTACGTGGTTTAAAAGAGGAGAGTTATGCAGAAGCGACTAACGCCATAAAATTCTACGTCTACTAGCTCAATAGTACGTAAAAACCTGTTTTGGCGACCTTTTCTCAAATGCACATCTAGAGCATTTCATTTCTTCTTTCGGGGGACCCTTGTGAGAAACGGAAAGAATTTTCTGTTCGGGGGCAGCTGCCCCATGGCTACGGGCCTATTCGTGAACATATATTACAGATAATTCTACAGCTATCACACTTGTCGCTCGCAACGCAATGCATAGCTCCAAAAGACTGCGGGCTGCGATTTATCATTTAAGAAAGTCAGTTTTAATCTATCTGAATTGTCATGATTTATAATTTTTTTTAACTATTCGTTTTCATAAAAAAGTTTGAAATATGAATTTATGAAAACTCTGAGGAACTACGAGTTTGTAAATTGTGCGCTACCATTCTGAAGATTCTTTATATCATTCCTTATAAAGAATATCTTCGAAATGTTCTAAAAGCGCATGGGTTTCTTCAAGTTTCAGTTTAATTGCATACACATATATAATAAATAGGTACTTGACTCTTTGTTCGATTGCCTCTTCTCAGTTGTTTTATGTTATAAATTAGTTTCTGATGTTCTTCGTGGGATTATTTGAACCAGAAACATTTTTAATACTCACGAAATTTGTCATCGTATATGACCTGCAGGTGCTTACCAAACGTGGGCAGCACCAAAATTCCGGCGGTGCAAGATTTTTCAAAGTTCAAAAAATGGCCTTAAAAACGGTGGTATGGCGAAAAAACACCATTTTTCAACGTTTCTCATCGAGCACTATCCATTGGCGTCAAAAATTGCGGAAAACAGAAAAAATTTCAAAAGATGAATTCTAATGGGTTATGTTTGGTTTCTGGGGGTGAGTATTTCGGTTTCTCGGGAGGGGTTGCATACCCCCAACCAACATGGGCGTGGGGGTATGCACCCCCCAGAAGTTGGAATACCCCCCCCCCCAGAAATCGAAATATCCCCCCCATAATTGAAATTTTGAAAATTTTTTTTGCTTTTTTAGCGAAGTTTTGATGCCATTGGATAGTGCTCGATGAGAAACGTCGAAAAATGGTGTTTTTTTGCCGTACGACCACTTTTTAAGACCATTTTTTGACCTTTAGAAATTTTTTCACCCTCCCCCCAGAATTTCGGTGCTGCCCACCTATGCCAGCAACCCCCCACGCCTAGGTGTGGTGCTTACTCGTTATTGTCATTTTCGATTTAGATTTCGTTGTTAAGTTAGCGAACTACATATGGCCAAAATGAGAAAAACTTGACAGATTTACGAAAACATTCATTTATGATTTTGAAATTTCGAATCATTATAAGCACACCTGGGCGTAAGGGGTTTGCACCCCCTTCCAAGAAACCAAAATACCCCCCAGAATTCAATTTTTGAAAATTTTTTTTATTGTTTTTTTCGCAATTGTTTTGATGCCAATGGATAGTGCTCGATGAGAAATGTTGAAAAATGGTGTTTTTCGCCATACCACCACACCTGGGCGTGGCAGTTGGGGGTATGCAACCCCGAGAAACCAAAATACCCCCCTCCTCCCAGAAATCTAAATACTCCCCCAGAATTTAATTTAATTTTTTTCGTTTTTTCGCACTTTTTTGATGCCAATAGATGAGAAACGTCGAAAAATTGTCTTTTCGCCATACCACCACTTTTAAGGCCATTTTTTGACCTTTGAAAAATCTTGCACCCCCCAGAATTTTCTTTCTGCCCACTTATGCATACCACCATAGGCCATTTTTTGACCTTTGAAAAATCTTGCACACCCCTCCCCAGAATTTTGGTGCTGCCTACGCATGATCATAAGTCTAAATTTATGCACTAAACTTAAATTTAAACATTTGGTGCATGCTTAGGAATAAATTTTGCCACGAAGACGGATTTGTCATGCAGTTGAACTGATGTAATATGTACATTATCCTGTTTCTGTTCATTTAGGGCTTTGGTGTAAGTGCCAAAACAACGACAGACTGTAGAAGAGCTGATCCCACAGCGATTATCGTGCTCAATCAAGCAGACAATGGCGAGTATATCAGGAATGAAAGCGAACTCACATGATCTCTATTGTTGAAATTGTCAATTAAAGCATTGATCAATAAAATAATTTAAATAATACAAAGAGGCGTTACTGTTACAAAAGTTATAGTCCGTTTCATTTAGCTCTGAGGTTTTTGAAAAATTTAAAGTACCTACAAAAGTGTTTTAAACTAATAGTAGTGTTGTGATATTCTACAGTATATCGATTTACGGTGAGACGCTTGCCATTGCCAAAGCGCATTACTGCATCAAAAGTTTAAACCACTTTTGTAGCCTGATTCGTGCGGATTAAATTCAGAAGAAAACCTCAAAGTTAAATGAAGCAGAACTATAGTTGAAAAGAGTATAGGCAATTTCTTTGCGCTTTTAGCGGCTTTAATTGTAATCGCTCGTGTGCAAACAAATGTTGAAAATGCAATTCCTGTTCGGTTGGTTACACACGTCCCAATATTTATTTGTATGTACCTACCATGGTGAATTTGGCAGGTGCTTTTTATGGCAGAAGTCCAATCCGACCGGACCCCGAAATCGACTCACATCCATACTCAATTTTTGCAAATTCGTCCTATCAGACCCCGAGGATTCGGTTCCTGTTGTCCATGTTAAAGGGTAAGAATAGCAATGGGTGCATGGGCAACAACCGAATTTTGAGCGGTCCGATGGAGCTAATTCACTGAACATCTAGTTCTAGTGGACGTCTAGGATTAAGGAGGTGGGGAGTGGGGACTTACATACATTAGCAGCAGTCAAATTCTAGGGATCCAATAAGGCAAAATCGAACCAGCAACAAAATATTTGATTCAGGTCTATCGATTTTGAGTGAGAATATACAGGGGCGGCAACCAAATTCTGTGATGTCCGATGAGGCAAAATTGACAAAAAAACATTAAAAATTTAACCATGGGGTCTTTCAGATTCCCAATTGGGTTCAGACCCCACGCCTGGGTCTTTAAGATAATCGGCGAGTCCAGTCAGACCCCCTACGCTAAGACAGCGTAGATTCTCTAGGACTGTAATCTGTTTCATATTACCTTCAGGCACGCGTGCACATGCTGTTGGTACCTAAGCTACCATAGGTGGATAGAAGCCAAATTCTAAGGGCACAGCAGGGTGAAATCGTTAACAATTCAACTAAGGGGTAGGTAATGCAAATTCTAGGGGTTCAGTCAAGACATGGGAGCCTGGTACCACACATGGGCACGGGGGATATGCACCATAGGTGGGCAGCACCAAAATTCTGGGGGTTGCAAAATTTTTCAAAGGTTAAAAAATGGTGGCATGGCGAAAAACATCATTTTCAAAAATTAAATTCTGGGGGTGCATACGTCCCCCAACCCACGTGTTATGCACCCTTCCCCAGAGGGCCGAATAAACCCCAGAATTCGATTTTTGAAAATAATTGTTTTTTCGCAATTTTTTGATGCCAATGGATAGTGCTCAATGAGAAACGTTGTTAAAAATGGTGTTTTTCGTCATAATACTATTTTCTGACCTTTGAAAAATCTTGCAACCCCTCCCCCAGAATTGGTATAACAAAAATACACCATTTTTCAACGTTTATCATCGAGCAATATCCATTGGCATCAAAAAATTGCAAAAAAAAACAAAAAAATTTTAATAATCTGGGGGGTATTCTGGTTTCTCGGGGGGGGGGGTGCATACCTCCAACGCCCAGGTGTGCTACCCATCTGTCTACTCAGAATGGAGAAATTTTCTTGGCAAACTGAGGCTAAATATGGATAGAAATTTAATTTTTCTTAAGAAGTGCTTGAAACTGACACTATGGAATGAAGTTGTCCTAACGCTATTTCAGCATTTATACCAATGTGGCCTTTGTGGCCCAACTTTCTCTCCAGATCCGGTCAAGCTTTGCATTTACGGCCCAGCCAGACCCCTATACATACCTACTTGTTATATGTACGCACTTGCGGTTTTGCAGGCAGTTTTTATACTTATAGTCTGTTTCACATAACTTCGTGCATAAATTCTAAGAATTTTCATCGACAGTAAGCCGAGGGTTACGATAATTAAATATCAGCTCAATGCTATAATCGCAGTTTATTGTCGGAGACTGAAGTTGTGTGAAACAGACTATAGCATTGAAAACGAGCAAAAACAATCGAGCACGCAACGTATAGGGATATATGTACATAGGTAGCATTCAGATTGTTAGAATGGAAGATCAACTTACAACCACACCTGGGCGTGGGGGGTATGCATCCCCCCAGAAATCAAAATACCCCCAGAATTCAATTTTTGAAATTTTTTCGTTTTTTCGCAATTTTTTGATGCCAATGGATAGTGCTTGATGAGAAACGTCGAAAAATTGTGTTTTTATCGCCATACCACCGTTTTCAAGGCCATTTTTTGACCTTCAAAAAAAATCTTGCACCCCCCCCCCCAGAATTTTCTTGCTGC